>JANAVB010037417.1:7837205-8361529 GCA_029216955.1 Iris pallida
GGCTTTGGAGGGTACGTGCTATCACGCCCCGATCTCGGAGGACCGTAAAGTCACTATTGGACGTGATGCCGTACAAGTCTAAGTTGCGCTTGCACAAGGCTATGACTTGTACAATAACAAAAATGGACTATTCACTTATTTAGACTACTATACGGCGGAACGTTAATACATAAATTAAAGCAGCGGACAATATTGCAGAAAACCAAAATGAAGACAACAATATAAGGACAAAATCTCTTTATTAATAACTTTGAATTGATTACAAGGCTCTCAATAGATCTTCGATAGATTTCATACTTGGCTTACATCTCTCTTGAACTATACAAAATTACAATGATATCATTCCATACTTATGTTGTGAAAAGCGCACTTAAGCGGCGCTTAAGTGCCGCTTAAGCGAGATATAGAATTAGGGCGCCTCGCTTAATGAATTTTTGCCCAAAAAAAGCGATCAACGCTTAAGCGCGCTTAGGCGTCACTTAGTAGCGCCTCGCCTAAGGTGCCTCGTTTAACGATTTTTATTTATTTTTATTTTTTTAATAAACTGAATTGAATCTTTTGTTATTTATATAGTTGGATCGTTGGAAAATTTTAAGTAGGAACTTTAGAGACAACTTTTATGTTTGATGGTATTTTGATGACTATGTAGTACGTATGCTTTGTGTGGTTTGTAGTTTGTATTTTGATTCTAATATTTATATTGTTACTTTGCTTGATTGATAATTGCTATTGTTATTCATGCATATACTAGTAGGATTGTATGAAAATATTGAAATTTATGTGTATATACTATATAAAGTATTTTACATGTAGGAGCAAAAAAAAGTGAGGCGCTAACTAAGCGTCGCTTAAGCGCCATTAAGCGAGGCGACAGTCTCGTCGCCTCGTCTCGCCTCACGCTTAATACAACGTAGTTCCATACATTACATTCCTTTATATAGAAAACTATCTCTTTGCATCTTCTTCTTCTGATTTTCGGCTCCTGAGAGGATCTGACTATTGCTTCGGAACATCTATTCGAACATCTCGCACCTACGGGTAAACTAGTGGGGGATCAGTATATTGTTGCACTGGTGAAAGACAAATGCTACACCGTCTAAAACAATCACTAAGTATTCATGTAAGAAAGCGTTGCATAATTAGTGTTCTTGCTATCTTTTACTTACGTTCATTTCATGCAGTACAGAATAAGAGTCATATTACTTCTTTTGAAAACCTTTTCTAAAAGCCACATTTCATATATCATTCAAGCCTACGATTTGGGTCAATTCCATGCACTATATTCAATTCATTCTTTAGGGGCGAAAAGCATTAACATATCACTTGGCACTCTTTCTCTTAGTAACAATTAGCAACATTCTAGGCAACATAGTTCTTCACATTGAATGTGACACATCTCATGTAAAATTGATTATTATAAGGAGCAACGATAAGAAGCATAATCGATAAAGAACATCACTTATCCAATGATTCTCACCTACGGCCAACGATCCATTACTGCACAAGACAAGGATTAGAATAATTGAATGTTTGTAATAATTTTCTTTTCGTCTATGTATTGTTAGACTTGCAATAATTATTACCTTTCCATGCAACTCGTTTAGCAGCTGTGACTAAAAGCTCAGCTCTGCACTAATACATGTACATACCAACAACTATGACTTACGATTCAGCTCTTCACTAGTATTCGCTCATACTAGCAGCTATGACTCACGGTTCAGTTCTTCACTAGTATTCGCTCATACTAGCAGCTATGACTCACGGTTCAGTTCTTCACTAGTATTCGCTCATACTAGCAGCTATGACTCACGATTCAACTCTTCACTAGTATTCGCTCATGTTAAGTATTAAGATTAGTATTAGTAGTATTGGGCTTTAGTCCCACATTGGATAGAACAATAGTGAGAGGTGTTAGCCTCTCCTATATATATGATTATATGTAACTCCCTCATTAATAATAATCATCCTATTATTCTAATTCGACATAATATCCGAGCCAAAATCCTAGCCGTCATCCACCCATCTCTCCACTAAAAAAAACCTAACCGTAACCTCGCTGCTACAATACCCCCGTTGCTACAGTACCCCCCCTTTGCTACAATAAACCCTAGCCATCACCTAAAGATGTCCATAAACCCTAAACCAGCCAACACCTACCCAAACCCTCACCATCTTTCTACACAAAACACAAAAAAAGAAACAGAGAAAAAAAAGATGTTGGGATCTTCAGAGGGTAAACAATAGTTTGTTTGCTGGAACATCTGACTATCTACTTCGGCTTCCGAAAAACAATGTTGGGATCCTCAGAGGGTATACAATGATTTGTTTGTTGGAACCTCTGACTATCTACTTCGGCTTCCGAAAAACAATGTTGGGATCCTCAGTAAACAATGATTTGTTTGCTGGAACTTCTGACTATCTACTTCGGCTTCCGAAAAACAATATTGGGATCCTCAGAGGGTAAACAATACCGGTTTTAGAAATTTAACAAAGAGCAGACAAGTGGTTTGTGTTGTGTGAATCTTTGTTTTTTTCCTTGATCTTCACACCGGGATCTAATAGAGAGTAACCTGGGTTGCCTTTATGTCCTGACTTGTGTGGTCCACATTCAAATCTCTGCTTCCTATGTGTGTGTCGGTTCTGGCTACGTTTCTAGTGCATTGGAAGAGTTGATGTGATTATCAAGTTGGAAAGATTAAAATGACGGTCGAATCAAGAATCCTGAAGGATGACAGATACTGGGGCGAATAGCGGTGCTACAAATACTAGTGCCGGAAACGCAATGGCGGGACCAACGGGAACTAGTATAACGATTTCATCGATTCGATTTGCCGATCGACAGTTGGACGGACCGGAAGGCTACTCAACATGACGAAAGAACGTCGAAAAGACGCTTCGAAAAATACGGTTGTTCAAACATGTGACTGACAATCCTCCAGTAGAGACTGATCCCACATTTGAGCAATAAGAGACAGATGACAGTCGACTGTTTACACAGTTGAGGAATTCAATGGAACTATCGGTGGAAGACATTGTTCAGAATACGAATTCGGTTAAGGAGTTATGAGAGGTTATAGTGGCGACGTTTGATGGGAAACACGATTTTTCTTGTATCTACGACTCGCTCGTGCGTCTACCGAGCAAATGAGGGAGACAAATCTTATAAGGACCACTTTCGGGCCTTTAAAGTTATGACTGATGAAATTGATCGTGTATTACCTCTAACGACAGATACCAATGAAGCGATTGCTCAACATGAGCAGCTTCATGTCATGACATATCTTGTCTCTCTCCGTCCTGATGCGGATTCTGTTCGCTCTTAGATTATTGTCGGATCTGATGTTCTATCTCTGATGGAAGCTCACTTTCGTGTCCTACGGGCAGCAGAAGTAGTTGAAACAACTCCAGGTGATGCTCCTACTGACCGATCTGCTCTTGGTGCTACTCGTGTTGAATTTTGTGGTCGTGATGGACGACGTGGTGGTCGTAATGCTGGTCGTGATGACGGACGAGGCAATGACGATCGTAATATGGGTACATCATGCACATGCTTCAACTGTGGTCTACAAAGCTATTTCCCGTGGCAGTGTCCTAAAGCTCATGCTGCTAATGTTACATCAGATGTTCCTGATGATAGCATTCGATCTGTTCAGATGACTGCAGAGTCATATACAGATTTTCTTGACTTTCAAGCTCAACGTTGTGGTGAAGTATCTATATCTGAATCCACATCCGGATATTCGGCAGCATGTATACTGAGGTCGAAGGAAGGGTGCTTGACTCTGGTGTGTCTGCTCACGTGACTGACGACATAGGTATGATTCACAATTATGTATCGGTAGGTCTTGTTTCCAATTTTACTGTTGCCAATAGTTCATTAATAGTCCATGGACATGGAAGTGCTCGTCTTTCTTCTGGACTGTCACTAAATTCCGTATTACATACACCTGGAAACTCGTTCAGTTTGCTTTCAATTAGTCGGATTACTCGAGACATGCATTGCTCGGTAACATTTTTTTCTTGATGGTTGTGTTTTTCATGACCTAAAGTCTGGAAAGACTATTGGTAAAGGGCATGTGGCTGGAGGCTTGTACATGTTTTGATGTACCTTCTTCTGTTGTCTGTGCTGACGTGAAACTTGATCCTTTCGAGTTACATTGTCAGCTAGACTATCGATCAATCCAAGCTCTCCGAAAAATGTACGATATTCCTGCTTTGTCATCTGGCTAAGCATCACCGAGTTCTCTATACAGTGAGTTATAATAAAATTGTATCTGCTCCTTTCGAGTTGGTGCATTCTGATGTATGAGAACCTTGTCCGATTGAATTAATAATGAATTTCAAGTACTTTGTTACATTTGTTGATGATTACTTACGTGACACTTTTGTTTATCTGATGTAAAATTGTTCCGAATTATTTGACATTTGGTACAATTTTTATACCGAAATTAAAACACAATTTGGTGTTTCGATTAAATTCCTTCGAAGTGACAATTGTAGTGAGTATGTATCTCGTGAGTTCTCTACTAATCTATCCCACAATGACATCATCTACCAAACTTTCTATCCTTACACACCACGACAGAATGGTGTGCCAGAGCGCAAAAATCGCCCTCTCGTGCTATGTTTCAAATACGTACTCCCAAGAGATTTGGGTCAGATGCGGTTCTTACAACTTGCTATTTTATTAATTTTCTACCATCGTCAGTTTTCAATGGTACTACTTTTTTCTTGTTATATCCCGACCAAGAGCCGTTTCCTCTACCTCTCAAGATTTTTGGTTGCTTGTGCTATGTTTTGGATATCCGACCGACTCTTTCTAAATTAAATGCTAAGGCAATCCAATGTGTTTTTCTTGGATATCCTAAAGATCAGAAAGGATATCAGTGTTTTTCTCCTACCTTGAAGAGGTATTTTTCTTTCGGGATGTTACTTTCGTTGAAACCATGTTTCCTCCACATCCACAAACTACGGATCCAATTCCCTAAGTTTATCCGGAAGATGACTTCTTGTTGTTTTCTGTTCAAACACAACACCCCCCCCCCCCCCCCCCCGCGTAAGGATTCCTTCCCCTACCGAGCTAGTATTTTGGTCCGATGGTCCACAAAATCGGTTAAGTCAGTGCCGACGTCGTCTGAATGAATCATCGCAGGTAGTGTCCATGGTCATAGAACCATTATCCTCTTCTAGTTCAACTGATTCGCCTATGCCTGTTCCACCAGCTCGACCTCGTCGTGCCTATCGTGATCATCTCTTGTATGTTGACAACTACAAAGGGCTCGCGAGCCATACTTAGTCCTTGGTAGCTACTATTGATGGGATTCAGATTCCCAACACTGCCGAGGACAGTCCTAAACATTCCGATTGACGTGCCTCTATGGAAGAGGAGATGAAAGTGCTCCGAGAGAACTATACTTGGGACTTGGTAGATTTGCCTACTAGTAAGCAGGCAGTAGGTTGCAAATGGGTGTTCACGTTCAAGGTGAAACTGGATGACACTCTTGATCGCTTGAAGGCTCGTCTGGTAGCTAAAGTATATTCTCAGACCTATGGTGAGAATTAGTATCGTCGAGTGGTTGGAAAATTCAACTACTTTGCAGTCATGACTCGTCCAGATATTTCCTTCGCCTTGAGAGTCGCAAATAGATTTATGGCTTCTCCATGAGTTCCACGCTGGCATGTAGTTTTTCGAATTCTGCACTATCTAGTCTAGAATTCGGAAAAAAGAATTTTGATAAAGAATCATGGACATACTCGTGTTGAGTACGTTACCGATGCTGACTGGGGTGCAAGCATGACAGATAGATGGTCTACATCTGGCTACTCGATATTTATTAATAAAAACTTGGTATCGTGGAAGAGCAAGAAGTATGATATCACGGTCAAGTTCAGAAGCAGAATATCGAGCCATTGCTTATGGCACAACAAATGTGTTATATCTGAAGCATCTTTTACAAGAGCTAGGAGAAAAAACATGATCTAAAGCAGCAAATATGTGGTGTGATAACCAATCTGCTATCCATATTTCTACAAATAATGTATTTCATGAAAGGAAGAAGCACATTGAAATCGACATTTACTTTGTCCGTTATGAGTATAAAAAGGGAATGATAAAGTTTCACCACGTAAGGACTGGTGATCGGATAACCGATTCGCGAAGTCTCTTTTGGGTCCTCGGGTTCAATATCTGTGTAACAAGCTGGCATGATTGATATATATGCTCCATCTTGAGGGATGATGTTAAGTATTAATATTAGTAGTATTGGGCTTTAGTCCCACATTTGATAGAACAATAGTGAGAGGGTTAGCCTCTCATATATATAACTCACTCATTAATAATAATCATCCTATTATTCTAATTCTACAGCTCATACTAGAAGCTGCGACTCAAGGTTCAGCTCTTCACTAATCGACACCTATTTACATGATGCTCCATTGGTCACTCCCCATGATCAGCAGTTGTGACTCGCTCGTTCAACTTGCACACATAGACACAGTACCTCCCATGATTGCGGGGTCTCTTTTACCTCATGATGCCTTTACAATATCTCATAGGCCGATCGAGTCTTAGTGCCCCAGAAACCGTCGAGAGACTCATTACCTTTTGTACAAGTTATCCGATACCAATGCATGATCTATATTTCTATCAGATAAAATCTTAACAGTGCAACAGTTAAACGATAAACAAACATTTCATCTTTTTCTCTTCTTTTCATATCACAGAGCCAATAGCTCCCTCTTCTTTTTTCTATACGGATAAGCCGTATCATCTCTTCTAAGTTTAACAACACAAGTGCCTTCTATACAGTTCTATTATTTCAGATCCAATAAAGGAACATGAAACCATTCATCTTTTACAAGCATAGTAACAGTTCTATAACAATAAGCACGGAACACTACTCTTGATAGGATACGATTAGAACATGTAAATATTCTCTCTTTTTTTTCTTATTAAGCATGGCAACGGTCTTTCAATTGAAATGCCATTTTAACTTTAGCATTGCAATCATATTATCTCGTCTTAGCATAACATTGGTTCGTTCATTAAACAACATGCAAATTTTCTTTTAAAGCATATTGGTTCGTTGTATAAACTTTCTCAATGATTACAAATTTGTTCTTAGCAATAAGCATTCTTTCAAAACTTATGAATTCTTTATTAGGCGTGAAAGAACCAGAAAGTGAAGTCCTTGTCCACTCACCAGATCGATCGTCTTTGTGAAGGCATCCTCTCGGGTCAGCACACCAATTTGTCTATATAGTGCCTTCGTGGAGCGGGACACTACACGTGCTTAGCAAGCCTAATAGGCGATTTCCAAATAACCTCCTTCCTTTTCTCCACACCTCCCTATGAGATCTGGGGACTCCTGCCCTTCCCATTCCCTCCGAGTTCAGAACCCTCCTATCCCACTCTCTCTCTCTGTTGTCAAACCCGTCGATTTATGCAAGGGGGACTGACCTCTTGTCTCGACTTTGATTGGTCTCTATCAGAGGCCCAATCCTCGTCCGGCCTAGGAACTTGAGCGACGAGGGAACTCTCCTGCCCCGTCTCCAAGGACGGATTGGACTACACCTTGTCCTGCCGCCTAAAGACTTAGACCCATCCGTACCTTTCTTCGGGTTCTTCAGGTGGCCACGAGCCCTCTCGACCATTCGCAGAGGGAGGCCTCCCTGGTTCGCAAGACTCTCCAGGAGGGAGTGCCACCGACATTCTATCACTATATATATATATATATATATATATATATATATATATATATATATATATATATATATATATATATACTTCGAGTTCATCTGGACACAAGGACTGGCGAGTAAAATGCAACTTTGTATGTATCGTGTCCAATTAGGCAGTCTATTGACAAGGGACGGACTCATACGCTTTGGGTTACAAATTGAGTCTCCATACTGCACCCTCTGTTCTGCTGCAAATGAGACTATTGGCCATTTATTTCTTGAGTGCAGTACTTCCTGGGATATATGGCAGACACAATGCAACATACTAGGGTGGAGTACGAACGCCCGGGATATAGGGGGTATTATTACCCAGATGAAAGCTGACAAGCATAAAGGTGCGGGGTGGTTCAAGGAGGCGCGAATTAGATTAGCATCTTCAGTCTGGCATATATGGCGAGAACGAAACAGGCGTATTTTTGAAGACATCCAGACCTGTGCTATAGTGATTTTACACAATATAGAGTTTGATGTATCATCGATGACCTAGATCTGAGGGGTTATCCTTATGTATTTGGATTCGGTTAGTGAATAAAATTTTACCTTTCTTTCAATATATATATATATATATATATATATATATATATATATATATATATGAAGTCACATACTTGCAAAATTATGTCATAAATTTTTTTTTATATAAATATATAGTATCTTAAAAAAAGGATCAATGTGCTTTTCTAGGAAGAGCAAATTGAAATCATCTTATTATCTAGAATGGTAGTCAAGGCGTGCCTCGCCGAAATGCGCAACAATAACGCCTCGTCCCTCACTAGACGAGGCCCCTTTCTCCGGGCGCACCCAGGACGCGCCTTTCAGCAAGACGCAACCAAGAAAAAATGCGCCTTATGAATTTTATATAGATACAATTTTTTTTTTAGGAATGGAAATAACTCTTACCTCATACAATTAGGAGGAAGGTCGCCCTTTCTACGGTTACAGTTGAACTAGAAAAACTAAAATTTACTAAAAACATGGTAGGAAAAATACAAACTCTTGTTAGTTCAGTTGATTACTAGTGCTATTACTGCTCTGCTAGTTCACTTGGTTATGTTTTAACATATTTTTGTTGGTTTTAATATGTTATTTGATTTTATTTCTTGTATTACTAATTTATTTATTTACTTATGTATACTATTATTATTTATTATTTTTGTACCTCACTTTGCTCGGACGTGCGCCCTAAGTGCGCCTTGTGCCTCGGACGATATGGACCCTTTGTGCCTCAAGTGCGTCTTGCGCCTTTGACTACCTTGTTATCTAGTACTTATGTATACCGTGGATTACTAGGGCTTATATGAAAAGTTCACATAAGATATGTATGCCCTTCATTCTAGTAAACTTTATTTAATTTATATTAGTCTTTGAGTCACTCCTTAGCAATTAACTTGTTAGGCATGCATCTCTAAATCTATGTTTGGCTAATCTACTTGTTTGTGTCTTTCTTTTATAAATTGTAGCACGAGTTACCATCTAACTGTGATCCTTTGAAACATTGATGTATTTTCATATTGTTATTTTTTTGCAGGAATTGTTGTACCTATATGGATTTGTAATTGATAATAATCCAGATGACTTTCTCATGGTAATTTATCCTTCATGATATGTTCATTTGTGAGCTTTATATATTGCTTCATCTCTGTCTTACTTTACACATACAACCATCTGATGCATGCTGTGTGTAACATATTTTAAGTGCATTAATTTATTATGTGGGGTTGATGGCTGATTGTTTGAATGAAAATGTGCTCAGGTTCATTTTCCCATTGAGGCCTTACAGAATGTCCCCCTTTCTGATGCTAAAGCAAAGCTCTTAGAATTACAGGTATTCTTTGGATTAGCATCATTCTGTGGCTACATAAATAATCTTTTGAAGAACAACGCAATTGACCACCATATTACAGTTACTGCTTGTTCAAGTGCTATAACAACATCTACTGTCATTTCTCTTCCAATTTGCATTTGCATGGTACATGCTACACGGAGGAGTTTGTGGCCTATTGTAATTACATACTGCATGGTATGTATTGTTATGCAGTGGGTGTGTCATTCCTTTTCATTGGTTTGTGTTAGAGATGAATGCAATTGTCAATAGCAGATTTATCTTGTTCATCCAGATTATTGGAATTTTGTAGTACATGAGAACTTGAATGGTGATCCTTGATTGTATGAGCTTCAACTGATTGGCCAAAAAGGTAGGTCTATGTACCGCACCCTCCAATCGGACTCCTAGGTTTGATGCCAAGACCCTCTCTTGAACTTGACTGGGAATTTTTGCCACAAGCAGAGAGGATGGCCTGAGATTGACATCCAGTTCGAAAAGCATTGCCAATTCTTCTGTGGACCTTTCTTCTCTATGTTACACGGATACTCCTCTGGAGGCCCGTATCCGTGTCTGACATATTCGCTGCAACACTTCCTCAACTCATGTTGGATATGGTTCGCCGACCGAAAACATGGTTGAATGTGGTTTTGCATGCCAAACATATTTGAGATATAGGAGTAACATTCCTTTTGTATAAAATCCTTTTTCGAACATAGTTACTACCTAAAACATGCATAAATATAGATATTATTAAGATCTAAATGTATTAAATATGTATATAGATATGTTTAGTGTGTATAGATAATCATATCCATATCCCGCATTTTCTGAAAATGCTATATTCGAATATGTATCTTGTCATTGTTCTAATCAATGCGTGTCTATGCAAACTAGTTTTTCGTGTTCCATAGTCAATTTCATATTGATGAATGAAAGCTTGCACGATGATGATCACAACAATTTGGTATATTGATATCTAACCTTTACAACTTTCCAATTTTAGTTTGAATGATATGAGAACCATCATCTTCTACTATATAATGCGGCTTGGAAACGGCTCAAAAATGAGCCGTCCAAGCCGTATGTATATCAACTATTTAAATAATTAAAAAAATAACTAAACAACTACCTAAATACTCCATTGATTATTTTTAAAAAAAGTTTAACTAAGTATTTAACTATCTAATATGATTTATTTACAACTAAATAATTCTAATCAAGTGGTTAAGATAGAAGATATTTTTTGGTTGCTTGAGATCAAATCCTAAGAATGACAGTTTTTATAATAAATTTATATTTATCTTTTTTAACATTTTTCGCACGTGCAATGCACGTGCATATTACTAGTGAATACTAAAATGTGCCTTTAGTGTTAGACACCTATCTTGCCATGCCACATGTTTGATTTACCCCAGCTAACTCACAAAAGTACCATTACATTTATGTACATTGTTTAACTTATCATCAAAACCCAATACCATTCATATGTCATCTTTTGGCAACCTTGGTATAGCCAATTAGCATATAGTAGGGTACAAATCATTAATTGAGTAAATGTTCAAGTAAGTTCTATTAATCAATGGTTCATGCTATTTCTGTTAGTACATCTCTTTTCAACCATCTATTTCCTGATAGTTTCCTGAAATTTAACTCTAGAACTTACATGCATTTGGTGTCTGTTACAGACTAAAATGATTTATACCTGTCTTTCTTGAATATGAATGCTAATGTGCAGTTGTTACTTGCAGAATGCCGAACTGAGATGTCTCCTACCTAGAAGTTTGCTTGACCATGGACTTTTTGCTGGTAGCTCTTTTCAAGATGAAGATAATACAAAGACATTGAACAGTCAGTTTTGCAACTATAGCTGGAGTGGTGAACGCAAGGTTCCATCATATTTAGCAAGACTGGTTTTTCCTCAGGATTTCTTAACAGCTTTACGAACAATAGCCATGCAAGAACATGAGCTTGATCGTTTTTCCTCACTGCTAGAAGAGGTAATGGAGTAGTGTGGTTGTTCATAGTTATTTTGATATATGAAAAACTGCCTTCATGGACAAAGTCAGATTCTGCATGAATTGTATGGCACAAAATTACCGAAGGCTACAATTGAACTCCTAACAATAATCTAGGGGACGTAACTTCAAATACCATCATACTTTGATTGTTACCCATTTAGTTTTAGTTGGTTATAAAATTTGCCTATTTTTCTACAGAACATGAAGATTTCTGGCTTTTGGTGCTCTTTAATAGACATCGGTTGCATCAGAAGAGTATCTGTTACAACTAATACTATGAGCTGAATTATGTTAGTTAAATTTTGATTAGTTAGAACATGAAGGAATGCTTTCTAATTGTTTTTTAATACAAATTTCCAAAAAACCTGAGGCCTGCATGTAGAGCCATAAAAACTGTCAGATAAGTAGAAATCTTGGGTCCAATTTGAGGAAGAATATGCTGTTTCTGATGAAAATATGCTGTTTCTGAGGAAGAATATGCTGTTTCTGATGAAACATGACATAGAATGGTCAGGGGAAAGTATGCCAACTGCATTTTTCTAGCTTTCTTATACAACAATCTCTGTTTCTAAGCATTTAGCAAAACAAAGTGGTTGATTGGAACTAACTAGTACAGATATTACAGTTACCTTTCACAGATAATGCATATCTGATTGTTTCTCTCAATCAAAATGTATATCTGTAGTTCAGTCATAATGAATATATCACACTGTGCAAAGATGTTACAAACATGTGACTGGTGATTTAGTTTAAAGTCAATTTGACCTTATATTTTCTGGAGCTGGTTGATATCGAGTTTCTAGGACATCTTGTACTTGCAAAGCTTCTGCATGCAGTTGTTTACTTGTTTAGATGACTAAATTTACTTTCTTTCACTAATATTATGTGATTGAGGGCCTCCTAAAACTTATGGTGATTTTAGTATGCACAAGAACGGGATAGTTCACCACTTCACTTTTCAAAATTCTCTCTTTATTTTGGAAGAAGTTGTCACCAGCGACCATTAGCAAATGCACTGTGCTTCAGAGTTCAGATACCATTTTGACTCCTGTTTTCTATATTCTCATTAATGATTTTCAAGGTTGTTGGAGCTGGAGAGGTGAGGCAACCTTCTGATAAGGAGGTGCAGGCAGCTGTTTGGGAAGCTTGTGGTGATTATGGAGCCTTGGAGTTGCTTGTAGATCTTCTTCGAATGAAGTAATAAGTCATTCTTACTCTCTATGTATCTTCTTTTAATTGACACATAAACTCTATAATAAGAATTTCAGATACATGCCCAAGAGCATTACAAAAATGTAATTTAATTGTGAATCTGTGTTGCTGCATCTTAAATGTGTGTTTGGCATTGCTTATTGGATGCTACAAAATACATGTGCTAAGATTGATCCTTTCTTCAGTTGTACTTGAGAACCAACTCGGTTTAAAGAAACAACCGGCTATCATGCCACTTTCTGTTTGTGAATGAATGGAGTGTTAAAGATTTAATCTTTACACAATATTTCGGATATATGTTAATTTAATAACTTGAGCTGTTAAATTTATTTTCTGATTGATGATCCTGAAGTGTTTTATTTTTTTCTGCTGACCTAGTATTTCTTCGTTTGTGATTAACAGGATGATGATTTTGAACAAATTTTATATTGGGTTAATTAGTTGTACTCCCCTATGGTTTGTACATATTTTGGTAACTGTCCCTGTTGTTTTAAAAATAAAGAACACCCCCTTGATTTATAAAGTTAATTAGTTGTACCCCCCTGGTGCATAGAAGAAAATGAGTGAAAAATTAAGCAGCCAGCGGGGTGTTCTTTATTTTTGAAACAACGGGAACAGTTACCAAAATATGTACAAACCATAGGGGGGTACAACTAATTAACCCATTTTATATTAGTTCTTAAATGGAGGGAACTTAAATTTTATGAAATGAACCAGAAATGATTATAATCAGTTGTTTGCCAACTTTTTGTATATATATATATATATATATATATATATATATATATATATATATATATATATATATTGGAAAAAGGGTAAATTTTATTCCAAAGCAAAGCGATAATCGTACAACATACAATCAGAGTGGGACTCCCACTCATCAAGTCCCCATAGCATTTACATCAAATTCGATGTTATGGAGAATGCCCACGGGGGGTAACCAGTCCCTCAAATATCCGTCGGTTTCGCTCCCGCCAGACATGCCAAACTGCAGCAGCCAGATGGACTCTGGCAGTCCGGAACCAGTCCTCCCCTCGACCTCTACTATCCCGGATCACCATGATGATGTCCCCAATACCCTTCCCAGAGGCGCATCCTCCCAACACTCTACTATGCTCCTTCCAGATCTGCCAAGTCCAGCCACACTCGAAGAAGATGTGACTTATAGATTCTTGCTCCAGACTACAAAGCACGCACTTGGGATCCGGGACCGGCACTCCGAATGAACTCAAACGATCCCTAGTCAGGAGCCGACCCAGTAGCAGCTTGTAGAGACAAAGCTGCATCTTCCTGGCCAACCCTTTGCACCAAACAAAATCGTAGTCAGCACTCTGAAGGAAGGTACGCCGGATGAGGTTGTAGCAGCTCCGGAATTGGAACTCCCCAGTACCCGGGCCAGCACCAGGCGGCTTCCAAATCCACCTATCAGCAGGTAAAGCCGGATCAATGGCAGTAGAACTGATGATCCCACTCAGCTCCACGGTAAAGCAATACGACTCCGGCCTCCACTCCCCGTCCCGAATGATCCGACTACACTTCAGGCCCCTCCTGTCCTCCTGATGTGCCTGGGCCCCCCCTGATGTCCAATAGCGAGCGCCGATCTATCCAAGGATCCCGCCAGAGGTCCGTTCCAGACCCATCCTTCGTGACCTTCCTGATAGCAGATTTAAGAATCCCCCTGTGCCTCAAGACAGCTTTGAACGAGACGGAGTGATTGTTATCAGTAGCACACGTCCAAAAATTGTCCTGCTTCACGTATCTGCTATGCATCCAGTCAGCCCAGAGAGACCCCCCATTGATGAATCTCCATGCCAGCTTCAGCGCGGAGGCCTCCCTAATCTCAAGCAACGGCCGAAGACCCACACCTCCCTCCTTCCTGGGTCGACTTAGCTGTTCCCAGGAGATCGCATGTAGACCCCCCCCGCCAAATGAAATCAGCACAAATCCGATCAACTTTCCTAATAGTGGCAATAGGAAGGAGGATGGATTGCATCCAGAAATGAGCTACAGCCGTAATCACCGATCTGACCAACTCGATGCGACCTCCAAATGACAATCCAGCAGCTTGCCAACCTTCCACTCTCCTCTGGACGTACTCCACCAAACTATGGCAGTCCTGATCCCGCGCATAGTTGACCGTGAGGGGTACTCCTAAGTAGCGCACCGGAAGATCGCTCCTCTCGATACCCAGCACGTCAGCCCGCTCCTCCTTCTGGGGACATAGAGAACTGAAGTACACCCGGCTCTTCTCCCTGTTCAACTGGAGGCCCGAGAGGGAATGCAACTCTCCCATAATCTCTGCAAGCGTCTGCATACCCTCCGTCGAAGGCTGAATGAACACCAGGAGATCATCAGCATAAATGAGGTGGGTAACTGGGGGATCCACCCTCCGAAACAATGGGACCAGACTCCCTCGGTGCACTGCCAAGTCCATCAGGCATGTGAAGTATTCCATAACAAGCGTGAACAGGTAAGGAGACAGGGGATCCCCTTGCCGAAGTCCGCGATTGCTCTGGAAATACCCATAAGGAACACCCTGAATAAGGACAGAGAGTGGGGGAGGTGATGCACTCCCGGATCAGTGCAACCCAGTGATCCCCAAAACCCATGGCTAACATCAGATGACAAAGGAAGTCTCGATTGACCATGTCATACGCCTTCCTCAGGTCCAGTTTCACGCATGCCTTCTCCCCTCCGGGTTTGCTAAAGCCCCCACCATCTCATGAGCCAGGAGGCTGTGCTCAGCAATCGACCGCCCCTTGATGAACGCAGCTTGGTTCGGAGATACCAAGTCCTGCATGATCCCCTCCATCCGCCGGCACATAAGGTGCGTAATTTTCTTATAAAGATAATTACAACACGCAATAGGTCTGAAGTCCGCCAGCGCTGTCGCTCCCTCCTTTGGCACCAAGGTCAGGAAGGTGTGGTTCAACTCTTTCAGCAACTTTCCTTTGGAGAAGAATTCCTAAACCACCTCCAAGACCTGATGCTTCAGCGAGTCCCAGTGGCGTTTGAAGAACCCACTGCTAAAGCCATCCGGTCCGGGAGCCTTGTTGGGATCTGCCATCTTGACAATAGCCTCCACCTCCTCAAAAGTAACAGGATCAAGAAGAATGCGATTTCCATACGGGGTCACCAGTCTCTTCGTGACTATCTCTGGGAACACAGACAGGTAGTCAGTCTGGAAATATAACTCAGAGTAGTACCTGACCGTCTCGCCCTGGATCGCAGCCGGCTCCCCCACAAGATTGCCATCCACATCCAGAAGTTGGGAGATGTGGTTTCTATGTTGTCTGGTCCTGATGACATCATAGAAGAACTTGGAGCATCTGTCGCCATCCTTGAGCCAGGAGCATTTGGCACGCTGAGTCGTGCTGATCTCCTTCTGCAGCCGCAAGATGTTGACTTCTGCAATCAGCTCCTTCTCTCTAGCCGCCAGGTCCCTATTGAACATGTCCGCTTGCATGTCATGCTGGATAGCCCACAAATCCGCCTCCTTATCCTCTAAGGAAGACTTTGGCAACCCCTTCACCCATCCCCGAAGCGCCTTCTTCGTAGCCTTGAGACGACGCACCAAGCGGAACTGAGCCGTCCCCTCCTGTCCGCTAGTAAGCCCCTCTGAGACAGCCTCCAGGTAGCCCTCCGATAGGTACCAACTGTTGTTGTACCTAAAAGGGCGAGACTTCCCAGGAGCCCGAGAAGTGAAGCCAACTCGGATGGGAGAATGATCGCTCGTCCCAGCAGCCAGGCCCTCTGCCGAAGTGTTGGGGAAATGACGGAACCATTTCCCATTGCCCAGAGCTCGATCAAGCTGGCACGCTACCCTGTTCCGGATCGCTTTGTTATGCCAAGTCCAGATGAAGTCGGAACGAGATAGTCCCTGAAACCCAGCCTAGATGAGGCATTTCTGAAAATCATAAATGATAGAGTCTGGAACTGGACGACCGTCCACCTTCTCCCCTCGGTACAGAAGGGCATTGAAGTCCCCGAGCATAAGAAGTGGAAGGGACGACGAATCAGCAGCAGCTGCAACTCGGGAGATGTCGCTCCACAGGGACTCCCTCCTCCGTCTGTCGTTGTGGCCGTACACCGCCCCTAGTAAGAACCGGAAGCCACCTTTGTTCGAGAAGGAGATGACAATCAACTGCTCCGACATCAAGATCAAATCTTCATCCCAGATCTTCGAGTTCCACCTAACTCAGATCCTGGCCATGTCACACAGAGCCAGGTTGTGCAGATGAGCCCAATGGGAAGGAGTCCGCCGAGCAAGAGTCTTGTCACCTTTGATCTTGGTTTCTAATAGAACAGAGATGTCACATTTCTCTCTGAGCAACACCCCACTAATCTCTCTCTACCTCCCTAGCGAATACGCCCCCTTACATTCCAGGCAATGATGGCCATTAATTATTAAGAGGATGGGTCCCCTGGAAGACACGGATCAGCACCTGGGGAGTGTGCCACATCCGTCGCTAAAAGATCCTCCTCCATCCTGGTCGAAATGGCCTGCTGGGGAGCGGCCTGAGAGAGCACCATCGCCCAGGCCGGGTTGTCAACACACACCGCCTCCTCTCTGTCATTAGGATGTCCCCCCTCCCTGGAGGAGCCATCAATCAGCGGACCGACAACACGTCTCTTCCTACAGTAAACCAGCCCCTCACCCGATACGCCATCGCCTCGTGCCTCTATCCCCGAAGCCACCATGCCTCTAGTGACTATACTACTCTGCCCCCGACTGGTGGTCAGCGTCCGACACGTGGAACCAGGCTGGGCAGAGACAATGAGGGACAACTCGCCATCACTCACTGGATGAGTAACCTCCACCTCCAAGACCTCCTGTCCACCGTCATCTCTGTAATCCATGCCGCAGGGATAGTCTGAGTCCTCACTCGGGGGAGTAGTAGGCTCCACCAGAGGTCCGACCGTCGAACATGAACTGGCCAGATGCCCGAAACAGGAACACCGAGTACAGGTAGGTGGGACCCATTCATATTCCACTTCTGGGTAAGCACCTCTCCAGAAGGGATCTCATATTCCACCAACTCCGGTAACTCCCCCCAGCTTGAATCTCCACAAAAATTCGAGCGTACATCAACCTCGACCGAAAGGCAGTAGCTTCATCTGCCTTGATCGGGGTGCCCACCAAACTCGCCAGCCGCATCAACAAGGGGATACTCCAAAATCGGACAGGGAATTCAGGGAAGCGAATCCAAACGGGGATGGCATTCAGAACCTCCCGCTCACATCGAAGCTCCGGGGTCCACTCCCTTAAAATGATAAGCCTGCCATCAAACGTCCAGGGGCCGCCTTGGAGGATCCTAGCAACATCCTCCGCAAGTCCGAACTTCACATAATAGAAGCCGTTCTCACGGGCAAAGAACTCCATACTCCCCTTGGGCTGCCAGACCCGCGCTGCATATCCCCGGATCTGTCCGTAGAAAGGCTTGTTGCCTAGGACATACAGGACAAGGGTATTCTCCCAATATGCTGACACCTTCTCAATCTCCTCCGCAGGGAAAGAGGCCCGGAATTCCCTCCCTGCCTTGATCGGCGGCACAAACTCCATCGATGTGGGACTTTTCGGCCCCATAGGTTTGCAGATCTCTGCCCAGGACCGTCCAGCAGGCCGAGCAGTCGCCCCATGTGGACTGGCGGTAACCCCCGGCCTGGGTAAACCAGATCTCGGGACTACGGGATCCAGCATCTTTCCTTTCCCCTTGTCTGCCGCGGTCGCCTTTGGCCGCCAGCCCACCGATCTCCCAGTAGTCACAGGGCCGCGGGCCGATGGCCGCGCCCCTAACCCGCTCTGACGGCTGTCAACCGGATGCCGATCCCGAACGTGGCCCTGTCCACCTCCGGCCTCCCCCCCTGTCTTCGCCGTCCGCCGACGCGTAACCGTCGTCCAACCTCCTCCCTCCGACTGGTTCCCCTGAGACCCAGAACCGGCTCCGAATTCAAAAACTGGGACGGTAGTCCGTCCCTGCCATAGGCATTGGAACCGACCCCGACCCCCCCCCTACAGAGTGATACGCCGCAGCCACCTTCCGAGGGGGGTCGTCGGACCCCCTCGGCCTCCGATCCGCCCCCCCCCCCCCCTCCGCCGGGAGGGCTGCCGCCGCCAACAGACAGACCGGGGGGTCCGCCCGACCCCCCCGCCCGCACTACCCCCCCCCCCCCACACCGCCAGGGGGGGCGCCGCCACCCAAGCCCACACCGGGGGGTCCGCCCGACCCCCCCGCCTGCACTTCCGCCCCCCCCCCCCCCCCTCCCCCCAACCGCCAGGGGGGCGCCGCCGCCGGATCCAGCGCCTGGGGGTCCGCCCGACCCCCTACCAGGGTTCCCGACCCGGTCTCCCCGCCTCCAGAGGAGCTACCGACTGTCTGGGGGGGGCAGCCCACCCCCCCCCCCCCCCCCCCCCCCTTCTTGACGTTCTTTCTCCCCCCGCCGGCGAGGGGGTCCGGTGGCCGCGGGGGGGGGGGGGGGGGAACCTAGCCGCCGCCGCTCTTGTCGCCTGGTCGCTCTTGTCGCTCGCGGGAGCCATTTTGCACATGCAACTTATTGTTATATATATATATATATATATATATATATATATATATATATCAAATTCACGTTCACATGAATCTTTTGCCCATAGCTAAAGCTGTGTTAAGCTTGTGGTGATTATGGAGCCTTGGAGTTGCTTGTAGATCTTCTTCGCATGAAGTAATAATTCATTCTTACCCTCTATGTAACTTCTTTTAATTGACACATTAACTCTATAATTAAGAAGTAATTTCAGATACATGCCCAAGAGCATTACAAAAATGTAATGTAATTGTGAATCTGTGTTGCTGCATCTTAAATGTATGTTTGGCATTGCTTATTGGATGCTACAAAATACATGTGCTAAGATTAATCCTTTCTTCAGTTGTACTTGAGAACCAACTCGGTTTAAAGAAGCAACCGGCTATCATGCCACTTTCTGTTTGTGAATGAATGGAGTGTTAAAGATTTAATCTTTACACAATATTTCGGATATATGTTAATTTAATAACTTGAGCTGTTAATTTATTTTCTGATTGATGATCCTGAAGTGTTTTGTTTTTTTTCTGCTGACCTAGTATTTCTTCGTTTGTGATTAACAGGATGATGATTTTGAAAAAAATTTATATTAGTTCTTAAATGGAGGGAACTTAAATTTCATGAAATGAACCAGAAATGATTATAATCAGTTGTTTGCCAACTTTTTAAATATATATATCAAATTCACGTTCACATGAATCCTTTGCCCATAGCTAAAGCTGTGTTAAGACTGCCCATGGCCAATCTCTCTACAAGAGGATAGCACTGTAAAGCTTTGGTTCATTCTCCCAAGTAGGCACTCAAATTTGCTATCTGCTACATACGAGTCCTTCCCAAGTGTAGTTCTGGGCACAATGGTCTCTTGCTAGTGCTATCCATCACCATTCGGCTTAGTTGCTCCATGGACCGAAAATTCTTATTTATTTTATCTTAGTTGTTTGGACACGAGATCATCTCATTTCAATTTATATTTAGCGAATCCCAGTGATCAATTGTTTTTTTTTAAACGGTCTATAATTATCTCAACTGTTAGGAGCTTGCCTTAATGGTAGTTTTAAGCATAGTAATTCTTTTTTTTTCCCATCAAAATGTCATGTTCCATGTCATGTGCCCAGTGCCCTGTACATACATATATTACATTACATCTGTTGTGAACTTTTTGTCTATAAAATGTTCTTCAGACCAAAGTTGAGTAAGAAATCTTGTATATATTCATACTCTTTTGGACACTGTATAGCACTACGTCAGCATATTTTATGTTGTGCATTACTTTCTTGATGCCCATAAGGCCATTTTCTTTGATTTCGAATAAATCTTAATTGCAACTTTGTTATTTCTTAGAATGATGGAGCTTGAAGAGGGTACTGGAACAGAGGCTTTTGATGCTCAACTTCTGGAGAATTGCCATTTTCTAGGGCCTGAAGATCAGTTAAGGTATGCCAATATAGGTACATTAGTATTTCCCTGAAGACAGTTTTTATATTGAAATGTATTGTCCTTCATCTTGTAATTCAGTACAATTTGGTAAGAACTTTTTGGATATAATTATAGTTCATCCTTCATTACCTTGAGATCCTGTTTTATACCCATCAGAAGTTTTTACCCCTGTTAATGCTTTATGAGAAGATGATCTATGATTTCACTTGATCTTGCCACTGATACTTATTTTTATATGTTTCCATTCTGGGAGGATCAACCAAGTTTTTTGACTGTCATGTAAGTACTTCTTGTGCTTGTGGCAATCCCTTTTCTAGCTACAATAACCAACACTTTAGTCCTGTCTAACATAGCTAGGAGCATCATTCATGTCCTGTATGCATGTTGTATAACAAACTTACAGTTTGCGTACATACAAAGCTACATATACTTGATTAATCTATTTTTCATGATGTACTGTGTAGAAGGGAGTTGGTCTTATTTCTTGTATGACCTACAACCTTGCTAGTTGTGCTCTTAGTTTTAGTCTCACATCAGAAAAATATAAGGGGAGCACACCCAGAGAGCATACCCCTACCTACAAATATGTACTCTCCACCACAGTAATGAATTAAGTCTCTTAAGTTGAGTCAACTTTTCAACATGGTACTAGAGAAAGATCCTATTTGGAACTAGCTCTTTTACTTTCCCCTCTTCTCCTAAAGCCTAAATTCCCAAATCATCCCCTAGCCACTACTTCCAAATCCTAACCCGGGCCATCTACCATAGCTGTCTCCAACAACCATCTCTCTACCACCACCAAATTTGAAGCTGACAACTCAACGTCGATCAGTTCCTCCGGCAACGCTGCTAGCTATCTCACCGACTCCCGGGGACACCCCCTGCCCATTTGCTGACCGTTTCCGACCTACAAATATGTACTCTCTACCACAATAATGAATTAAGTCCCTTAAGTTGAGTTAACTTTTCAAAATGGTACTAGAGCAAGATCCTATTTGGAACTAGCTCTTTTACTTTCCCCTCTTCTCCTAAACCCTAAAATTTCCAAATCATCCCCTAGCCGCCACTTCCAAATCCTAACCCTGGCCATCTACCATTGCTGTCTCCAACAACCATCTCTGTACCACCACCAGATTTGAAGCTGACAACTCGACGCCGATCAGTTCCTCCGGCAACGCTGCTAGCTATCTCACCGACTCTCGGGGACACCTCTAGCCCATTTGTCGACCGTTTCCGACCTTCGGCATCGCATGTGACTTGCTCGACGAGTTCTAGATCCAGTCGTCCAGGTGCCATCTCAAGCCATCTCGAGTCACCCCTCCCCTTATCTCAACCAGATCTACTGATGATATGCCTCTATGCCATATCTAGTGAAGAGTCTCATGTTGTTTCTCGCATCTTCTGATTGCAAGTGGTGCTCAAGATTTTGAAATTCTCGCATATTCTCATCTGGAAATCTAGCTACCCGTGATTTCTCATGAAGTTGAATTTCTTATGAGATCTCGTAAAAATCATGGTTTATCACGATATTTTCTTTAAGTCGCAAGAAAGTAACAGTTCTCATGAGATTTTCCAGTAACATGCGATATTTTGGGGATATTTTTAGTAGTGGGTCTTATGATCATGATATGTTGGTCTAACTAGCGAGAGCATGTGGTATTTTCTCTCCAATTGTGATATTTTAGTCCAGCTTGAGAGATTGATATTTTGGTTTCCAGTCGCGATGTTTTGGTCTAGCTCATAAGATATTGCTTAGATTTTGCTCGTTTGTTCATTCTCTTGTGACATTGACGATGGGTGTCACTTTTATTGTGGACTTGCGCTATCGGAGCTTGCTACGAGGACTCTTTTAGGAATTTGTTTGCTACATGATCATCTTCTGTAATTATTTCTAGTACTTGAGGCATGTGATTATCTCTTATACAACTTTGGTGATTTGGTATTCTCTTGGCTTCTCCTACTTTGGAGTTTGGTGATTCTATGATACTTCTTTGACTGTCATGGTTTCTTATTTGGTGATTCGGCTTTTCGTGTCCCGGTGAACTCCGGCTTCGCTGTCTTCTATATCAAGGACATCCTAGTACTTTAGTGATTTGTGGCTCGGGGTTCTTATTCTCTTGATTAACACTTGATGATTGTGCACCTCTTTTCTCGACTATTATTTGGTGATTTGTGATTTGATTGGGACTTATGGTGACTTCTCCGGGTTCTTCTTTTATATCTCCGGCTTTCTTGTATTCTACATCTGGAACTTCTTCAATGCTACCTCACTGGCTGGGGATGCTTTAGCTTCTTCTCCTCCACCTATTGTTAGCCCTACATTGGTTGAGCTGTAGAGTTTATGAGATGACTAACAGAGTCTACATGGTACTATTCTCAGTTACCACTGTTTCGACCATGGGTATATCATGAATTACTAATAGTTCATCTTGCGTTTTTGATTCTTATGCGACCAGTCATATTGTTCCATAGTATATGTTACGGATGCGTCGTTCCCCAAGTTTATTATTGGTGGCTAATGTGGATACCACTCGAGTCCGGTGGATCCGGGACAATATCTCTTACTTCTACACTTCATCTTGGTTTGTGTTTAATGTTCCTGCTATATATTTCAATCTCATTTTTGTTAGTCGTCTTACCGGAGACCACGATTGCTCTATTACCTTCTCTCCTTTGTCATTTGCGATTCTAGATCTTCAGACACATGCATTTATTGACAGAGACAGAGAAGCCAATGTGTTATCTCTCTATAATCTCCTGGATATTACATCACTTATTCTGGCATCTGTATCTTTCGTCGATTGACATTGACAGCTTAGACATGCCCTATTGTTTACTATTTCATGTAAAGAGTTTGAATGAAGGGAAACTTATGTTAATTTGTATACGAATTATAACTATTTAACAAGAGCTTACAATAAATCTCTACAACTTTAAAAAATTCTAGAAAAGTGTGCCGGTAGAAGTTTGGACATGGTGCACTCATGACACTTAGGGGCGTTATAAGACCACAAGTGCACTTGGTCATCATTTCAAAATTCTGCCAAGTATTTTGCACTTTTATTTCTCAGATTTGTACACAGTTTTCTACTATGTTTAAAATCATTTGCACCGATAATGTTCGTGAATACATTAGCAAGAACTTTTAAGATACTTGTGCATCTCATAACATCATTCATTAGTCCTCTTGCTTTATACTCTGCAACATTCACCTTAAGGTGTATTGGAACGTTGCAGTTGGTATTGCTTACCATATCTTTTAACCATATGCCCACTGGGATTGTGGATTACAAATCTTCTTTCTCCATACTTCTTTCTAATAAGGAACCCTTCCCGGTAGTCCCATGGGTATTAGGTTGTCTATGTTTTTTTCCACCATCTTGGACTGACTGTTGTTAAGTTTGCTCAACGTGTTACCAAGTTTTTCTTTGTGGGGCTTTATTCTACTTAGAAGGGTTGTGTTTGTTATTTCCTTTCTGATCATAAGCTTGTTATTCGGCTAATGTTATATTTCTTAAGAATCAATCTTTCTATCCCCACCCCCCTTTACCCACTACTACGAGAGCCACCACTACTATACGAACGTTTTTGTCGATAGGCCAACTATTCCCCATGCATCACCAACACCATCTCCAACATCACCCGCTTGTTCCGCTGCACCATCGTCACCACACCTACCCATGGCTAGGTACTACAAGACTATTTTTTCCTACTGATGATGTGCATGTTATGGATGATCTTTTCAGTGCTCTTCGTAAGAAGCGACGTACTTGCATTATGCATCTTATTTGTTATTTTGTTTCTTATTATCGTTTAGCTTTTTACCTGGGCAAATTTGCTTGTTCTCTTTCTTCTATATCTACACCTTCGTCTGTATAAGAGGTCCTTCAATATCTGAGGTGACAACCTGCCATAGATGAAGAGATGCAAGCCCTTTGGGATAATGGTACTTCAGATCGGTTCCTCTACGACCTGGTCATTCTCGTATTAGCTGCGGTCATTCTCGTATTAGTTGCACTGTTAAGCATAATCTAGATGGTTTTGTTGAGCACTTGAAGGCACATCTTGTTGTACGAATATTTACTCAACAATATGAGATTGATTATTTACTCACCAATATGAGATTGATTATAAGGAGGCATATTGTCCAATTGCTAAGATTAATATTGATCTTGTGTTGATTTCTTTATCCGTACACGTACGCTGGCCATTACATCATATGGATATCAAGAATGTCTTTTTCAATGGTGATATAGTTGAGATTGTGTATATGCAACAACCTCTTGGTTATGTGACCGGGTTGTGTTAGTTACGCAAGTCTATTTATGGTCTTAAGTAATCTCCTTGTGCCTAGTTTGACAAATTTAGTCAAAGTAGTTCAGACGATTGATTTTACTTGGAGTACCATTGACTTCTCTTTATTTACCCATCGTCGACAGCAGTTCACATTGATTCTCTTGCTTTGTGTTGATGATATTCTTATTATTGGTGATGATATTGTCGGAATTTCTTTGATATTTTTTTTTTTTTCATTTTTCAAACCAATGTTTCGGTCTTTTTCTTGGAAAGTGAGTTTGTTACACATGATGATTCTCTTATTGTATCTCAGCGGAAGTATTGTATAAACATTTTGCATGATGTTGGCTATTTGAGGTATAAGCCAGTTGATAATCATATGGATGTCAATCTAAAGTTATCCTCTCTTGGGTGTGCTTTCAATTTGTTGTTGTCCAATCTTGATTACTATCGTGTCTTGTTGGGAAGTTGATATACTTGATTGTTACTCGTCATGTCCTGGCTTAATATGAGGCACATGAGGCGGTTGTTTCAGGCCCAAAATTTTAGAGGACACCAAATTTTTTATATATTATTTAATGTATGTTAGTCCAATTATGAACAAGAGCCTATCAAACTCGTTCTAATCATTTTAGTCATACAAATAAATTTGTTATAGGATATCTAAATGTCATATACTATAATACCAAGAGACAAGTCGGTTTATCATAATACAGAAATTGGTGCAGTCGCTGTTAAAATCATATCCCCCTTCTTTCGTTCTAACAGTCTGGCGCTCTTAATCTCCTCTACTCTTCCGTCGTTGTCAATTTTTTCCGTCTCAATCTTCTCTACCCGTCGTTGTCAATTTTTTCCGTCTCAATCTTCTCTACCCATTCGTCATGTCCGGGCTTAATATGAGGCACATGAGGCGGTCGTTTTAGGCCCAAAATTTTAGAGGACACCAAATTTTTTATATATTATTTAATGTATGTTAGTCCAATTATGAACAAGAGCCAATCAAACTCGTTCTAATCATTTTAGTCGTACAAATAAATTTGTTATAGGATATCTAAATGTCATATACTATAATACCAAGAGACAAGTCGGTTTATCATAATACAGAAAATTGGTGCGATCGCTGTTAAAATCATCTCTCTCTTCTTTCGCTCTAACAGTCTGGCGCTCTCAATCTCCTCTACTCTTCCGTCGTCGTCAATTTTTTCCGTCTCAATCTTCTCTACCCGTCGTTGTCAATTTTTTTCCGTCTCAATCTTCTCTACCCATTCGTCGTTGTCAATCTCCTTTGTGTGTGTGTTTCTTGGTCCTCTTGGAGGTAATTGAATAAGAGAACAAGTTGCAATATTTTCTTTTCCTTTTTATTATTATCGTATAAATTACCCAAAACATTGTTAGCTTTCTTTTTATTTATTTGTCTGGTACATTAATATTTTTATTTTTTTGGTTTGGAATATCTTCATTTTTATTAGAATTTGATTATGACATATATTATTTTGGATATTATATTATATTTATTGTTTTATTTCTTGAATTTAAATATTGTTAGCTTTCTATTTATTTATTTGTGTGGTACATTAATATTTTTATTTTTTTAGTTTGGAACATCTTCATTTTTATTAGAATTTGATTATGGCATATATTATTTTGGATATTATATTATTTATTGTTTCACTTCTTGAATTTAAATATTGTTAGCTTTATTTTTATTTATTTGTCTGGTACATTAATATTTTTATTTTTTGGTTTGGAACATCTTCATTTTTATTATAATTTTATTATGGCATATATTATTTTGGATATTATATTATATTTATTGTTTTATTTCTTTGAATTTTGTAATACATCGTCCATGGAAAAATAATAATATGAACATTAAGTTTTGAGGGCACAATTTTTAGAGTTTCTCAGGTCTCAAAATCTAAAGTCTGGATATGCACTCTTCTCGGGTATTTCATTTTCAAGCTGTTGAGCGTATTCTTCACTATCTGAAGGGATCTCTTGGCCATGGACTCATTTATCGGCCTTCCTTTTCACTCTGCCTTAATGTTTATGTCGATGCTGATTATGTGGTTTCAGTTGATGATCTAGTGACTTCTGTATTTATTTTGGAGGTAACATTGTGACTTGGCGGAGTAAGAAGTAGATTGTCGTTGCTAGATCCTCTGTCGAAGCTAAGTATCATTCGGTAGCCCATGTGATTTTCGAGTTGACATAGTTGAAGAGTTTATTTACAGATCTTGGTGTTGCTCTTTTCTTTCCCGCGGTTCTGTATTATGATAACGAAGTCACTATTCATATTAATGCAAATCTAGTGTTCCATGAACACACCAAACATATTGAGATTGATTGCCATTTAATTGGAAGAAGGTCAAGCTTCGTGAGATTCAGCTCCAGCATGTTTCTGATGCATCATAGATTGCAGACATTCTCACCAAGGTCTTGTCTCACCAACTTTATCTTCACTTGTCCAAATTTGGAGCTCACGTCATGTAAGCTCCAGCTTGCTCAGCAGAAATTAGTCTCATTTCTTGTATGGACTAGAGCCTTGCTAGTTTCACTCTTAGTTTTAGTCCCACATCGAAAAAAACAGTAGAAAGGGGGGACACCATTGCCTATAAATATGTACTCTCCACAACATTAATTTATTAAGTCCATTAAGTTGATCCAACTTTCAACACATTGTCTGCATGGATATAAATGCAATACAGCAGAATGTCAGACGTGATATTAACACCACTGATTTGGCATGTAACAATATTCCTTGGAGTTCCCTTGTCATGTCCGGTACGTGCCCAACATGGACAGAGTACAATATGGAACCACTTCGAGATTCTAAGCTACTTAGGAGACGTGCATAACCGTGAATGCAACTTGTGCGTCTATCAGGATATTATGTACATTCTTGATTGCAACCATATGGTGCCTCTGCAACTCTTTTATGTAACTTGTGCATCTATCAGGATATTATAACCGTGAATGCAACTTGTGTGTCTATCAGGATATTATGTACATTCTTGATTGCAACCATATGGTGCCTCTGCAACTCTTTTATGTAACTTGTGCGTCTTTCAGGATATAATGCAACTTGTGTGTCTATCAGGATATTATGTACATTCTTGATTGCAACCATATGGTGCCTCTGCAACTCGTTTTATGTAAAATATTTTATGTTCTCTATTACTGCAGTAGAAGACCGGAGCTGAGTGAAGAAATCCTGATGACGAGAAACAAGTGGGCAAGTATTGTTTACAGAAGAGGACAGAAGCTACTCACAGCCTTGTTCTTGAAAGAAGCAGAACATGCTCTTCAACTGTGTACAAGTGAATAGTGGACGACAAGAAACTACATTGCCAGATGATTATTATTAAGCGCAGCTTTTGCTCTTATAAATTTTTCATATTGTTGATATGATGTAAGCAATAATGCACACATGCAGAGTGGTACGCGTACGATATTCTTATAATTTTCATATTAGTTTGAGGAAGTTATTGCACCTTGAAATCAAGTTTTGAACCTTCTTGTTACATTGTGTATCAGGTCAGTGCACCAATTTAACGAATAGTTGCTAGTTTTCTTGTGGAATATTTCTAAGATTTGTGAGAAATCTTGGTAAAATTAATTTTTCCGGCTTCTTGAGATTCTCCTGTGATACCTGGCCAAGTAGAAAGTAAAAGGCTGGCATGGTGCACCAGACGAACGGAACAACGAGAATATACAATGTTTCTTTATACGCTTATTTAAATGTGCTTCCTACATTTTAGTTCTATGTTGGCCGCCTAGAGATTGTCGAGGCGGATGCTGTGGCCTAAAAAATATTTGGTAACATAGGATAATTTCTTTTCTTTTCTTTTTCTCTATAAGCTCGTATTTGAAAATAGACAACAATAACAATAGAGGGATTAGCAGAGGTGCTTTATCTTCTGACAGTGGGTATTATAATTTTGGCAGTCCTGGATTTGTACAGAACTATCAAAATTTTGGTAGTTCTTGCTATATTTTAGACTGTCAAAAGTCTATGTACCAAAATTTTGGTAGTCCTGTAGAAAAAAAAATCTATTTTTCTGCTGTCAAAATTTTGGTAGTCTTTAATATGTACAGAAGTTCTATATTCTACTATCAAAATTTTGATAAATTGTCTAATTTTTTATTTTGTTCTAGGACTGTCAAATTTTTAACGTCGTGTAACAAAATTATCAAAATTTTAGGAGTTATAGGACTGTCAAAATTATAATAATTTCTAGTAAAAAATTTTGTAGCGTCTATAGTAATTCTCTAACAAAACCAGACCCCGAGTTCTTGGTCAAGTCCGACATGATACTTGACGTGGAGAAGAAGTCATCGTCCAAATAGTATAGGCTAATTCTAAGGGCACATCACTTTTTGCTAAGGACTATCCCTTACTAGGAGAGAGCCCATGAAAGTGGAACTTTTATTGGGGATAGTCCGAATTTTACTTGGGGTTAGCCCACCAACTCCCCCCCTCCCACCCCCTAACCCTTTCTTCCACTCCATTTTATCATTTCCTTTCTCTCTCTTCTAATTTTTCAAACCCTAAAACCCTTTTCGCTTCTCTATAATTCCACTCCCAAAATTCTTAAACCCTAAATTTCTTCTCCATTCCTTCAAATCCAATCAATGATACCCAAGCCCAAACCCTCATCACAATTTCCCCCAAAAATTTTCCTCAAAAAATCTCCCTAAACCCTAAATTCCTTCTCCATTCCCTCCAAAATTTCTAGGTCACATAAGTAATGCTCAAAATTGATAAAATATGTTAGAACAAATTTAGGGTTCATGTATGTACCTTTCGAATACGACAAATCAATTTTTTGCATCAAATCTTAACCATAGAATCATTGGTTTTGGCCTACAGTCGGCCACGAAAATGACAGGACTGCATGCAGTCCTGCAGTAGAGTAGGACTGCATGCAGTATTGCAGTCCTGGTTAATATTAGGACTGCATACATTCATGCAGTCCTTCCTATTTTGTGACTGATAATATGGACTGCAAGCAGTCCCACAGTCTAACTGTGTTGCAGGACTGCAAGACTGCATGCGATCATGTCGTATTGCAGGACTGCAAGACTTAATGCAGTCCCACTGTTTTGCAGGACTGCAAGACTGCATGCAGTCTTGTCGTTTTCGTGGCCGACTGTAGGCCAAAACCAATGATTTTAGGGTTAGGGTTTGATGAAAAATTAATTTGTTGTGTTCGAAAGATACATTCATGAACCTTAAATTTGTTCTAACCTATTTTATGAAATTATTTTGAGCATTACTTATGTGACCTAGAGATTTTTGGGAAAGAAGAGAGCAAGAGAGGGAGAAGAGAAGAGGGAGAAGAGAAGAGAGTAACAAAAGAATTGTTGGTATTTATACTCACGTGTGGGCTAGTCCCAAGCAAAAAAAAAAAGAGTGACAAACTTGTAAATATTTGGAAAAAATTTGGAGTAGTTCCTAGCAAAATGTGATGTGTCCTTAGAATTAGCCATAATATAAGGGCTTATATGGTACTAATATTTATGTAAATTATAAGGGCACATCACATTTTGATCGGGGCTGTCCAAGTGTTAGTTTTCCATTATTTACAAGTTTGCCACTGAAAAAATTACTCAGGGCTATCCAAGTGGTAGGTATAAAAGATAAGTGTTATAATTTTTGTTTTCTTCCTCACTCTCCATTCCTCACAAGAAGAAGAACAAGAAGAACAAGAAGAAAAAAAACAAAAAAAACAAGAACAACAAGAACATCAATTTTTGCAAACCTAGTTTATTTTGATTTTTTGCTCTCTTCTAATTTCTCAGATCTCTTTCTCTAAACCCTACTTTATTTTTCTTCTTCTTGTTTGGGCATTATGGATGAAACCCTAGTTGTAGAAGAAATTGGGTTATCAAATCTATCAAATCTATTAGTCTATTAACCAATTTTTCTTTATGAAGAATTATGCATGAAATCCTAGTTGTAGAAGAAAACTATGGAAGAAATCCTAGTTGTAGAATAATTGGGTTCATATCAGGACTGCCACAATTTCTGACAGTCCAAGAAGTATTGAGGGCTGCCAGAAATTGTGGCAGTCTTGAAATAGACTCGATGTACAACAGGACTGTCACAATTGCTGGCAGTCCTAGAAGTAATGAGGACTGTCAGAAATTGTGGCAGTCTTGAAATAGACTCGATGTACAACAGGACTGCCATAATTTCTGGCAGTCCTAGAAGTAATGAGAACTGCCATAAATTATGGCAGTCCTGAAAGGGACATGCTCTACAACAGCCACAATTTCTGGCAGTCCTAGACATATTGAGGAATGCCAGAAATTGAGGCAGTCCTGAAAGATACTTGCTGTACAGGAAGTTCCTTTCAGGACTGCCACAATTTCTGGCAGTCCTAAAGTCGACATTTCCGAATGAAAAAAACATGTTAGAATTTATTTCAATCTTGATAATAGAGTGAAATATGCATTTTAGGATTTATTTCCATGCATTCTTTGTGAGAAAAGAAGTATTTAACCTTTATTTTCATATATTTTAGGGTTTATTTAATTTTTTTTGTGCCATCAAAATTGGGAAAGAGAAGGAAACTAGGGTTTTGATGTAAATGGTGATGATGAAAATGGTGGAGAAGAAGAAGATGATGATGAGAAAAAAAACTAGGGTTTTGATGAAGATATGAGAATGGAAATGGTGGAGAAGAAGAAGATGGATAGAAGAAGAAGAAAGCTAGGGTTTGTGAAGAGAGAGAGAGAGTGAAATTTAGAAATGAGAGTGATTTTTTGGGTTTGGGGGGCTGTGGCTTTGGACAGCCCCTTGAGTGGAATATTTTGATAGCCCTAGTAAAAGTTTCTCCCAACCTGGCTAGCCCTAATCCTGGCTAGCCCCGATCAAAAAGATATGTGCCCTTATAATTAGCCAATATTTATCAAGAGTAGCCATTTTTTTGGGTTAGGACCCTCACTTCTTCGTTATTTGCTATGAAGACAAGCGGGTGGCTCTCCCTCCTCGTGTTCTTCGGGTTCCTCCTGGCCTCGCTCGACGCTGGCGCCGGCGACGCCGATCCGCTCTGTCAGTACTGACCGACCTCCACATCTGTTCCTTTGATCCGTTCTAATTTTTCTTGGTGCAAGAATATAGTAGGGAGCTGGGACTTACCAATTCATTCGAGTTTCTAGATAGGACGAGAGAAACCTAGGAAGCACGGGGCACTTGAAAATAGGTGCCGTGTCCGTGTCGTCTCGGACGCAGGCTGGACACTCCAGAATTCGTGTCCCCGCAACTTATCGAGAGATGTGGATGAGAGTTGTTGTTCTTTTATATAAAATATTTGTTGAAGTAATCTTGTTGCCCATTCTTCCCTCTAACCCATTCTTGTAATTCCCTAGTATTTTGCCTTGACCTATTATTTAGGAGCCTAAAGCTCAGTAGCTCAGCTACATACGAGCACCATTGTATCTTCCTATATAAAGCATCAGTTCATGCTTAATAAATGTATCACAATCCAGAAGCTTTCTCTCCCTCCTCTCGTTGAGTGCTTCCTAGTCCATTTTCTGGGCCAACACTTGGTATCAGAGCCATATGGCATCGCCGTCAAAGCAAGACACCACGATGTCGACACCGATGAAGGAGACCCACTTCGCTTTCAAGTACCCCATGCTGACACGGACCAACTATGCGGATTGGGCTCTCTTAATGAGAGTCAACATGCAGGCACAAGGCCTGTGGGAGGCGATCGAACCTGGGGTCGCCGACTACTGCGACGATAGGATGGCCCTGTCCGTCATACTCCGAGCCGTGCCGCCGGAGATGTTGTGGACATTGGCAGTGAAAGATATTGCCAAGGAAGCATGGGAAGCTATAAAGGTGATGCGAATGGGGGTCGAGCGCGTGCGCGAGGCCAAAGCGCAGAAATTACCCGACTTCGCATCAATCAAGTTCAAGGACGGCGACTCCGTTGAGGACTTCGCGATGCAGCTCACGGGACTCGTCAACGACCTGCAAATACTCGGTGACGAAATGGACGACGAGAAGGTAGTTAAAAAGTCTCTTTGTGTTGTTCCGCCTAGGTACACACAAGTCGCCATCTCCATTGAGACCCTTATGGATCTCAAGACGTTGTCCATTGAAGAGCTTACCGGTCGACTTCTAGCCATCGAGGAGCGGTATGATCCTGACGGCGACTCTGGCAGTACGGGTAGCCGCCTTCTCATCTTCGAAGAGGAGTGGCTCGCTCACACTAAGCAAAAGAAGCAAGGCGAGGCCTACTCCGACGGCGGCAGAAGCAGTGGTCGCGGACGCAGCAGGTAAAGAGGCCGTGTCGCGGCAACACGAACAACGACAACGGCAACGCGTCCGGCGGCACGCATGACAAGACGGGAAAGTGCCACAATTGTGGCATCTACGGCCACTGGACAAAGGACTGCCGCAAGCTGAAGCGCGATGAGCAGGCCCATTTGACGCAAGCCGACGACGATGAGCCCGCGCTGCTAATGGCGCAGGAGTGCACGCTCGCCGAGACCTCCGTAGGCGCGACCAACAACGTCGTGCTCGACGACTTGCCCGCTCAGGTCCATCTGGGCCGCGAGGACGACCACCACGGCGAAGCGGGGTACCTCGACACCGGCGCCAACAACCACATGACGGGCTGCAAGGAGGTCTTCCTCGAGCTTGACACCGGGGTCACGGGCTCCATTAAGTTTGGTGACGGGTCCGTCGTCGACATCCGAGGGCGTGGTACGGTGATGTTCAAGTGCCAGAACGACGAGCACCACGCCCTCACCAGCGTCTACTTCATTCCGAAGCTACGAAACAATATCATCAGCCTTGGGCAGCTCGATGAGAACGACTGCTAAGTCTTGATCGAAGGTAGCGTGCTCTCGATTTGCGATCGTCAGCGACGCCTCCTCGCTAAGGTAAAACGTGCCCGAAACTGACTGTTCATTCTCTCTCTTGATATTGCACAACCAGTGTGTTTAGCAACACGACTCAATGATGATGCATGGCGGTGGCATGCACGGTTCGGCCACCTAAACTTCGAAGCATTTTGGAAGTTAGCTCGCCGCAACATGGTGCACGGGCTACCACAGATCAACCAGGTCTATCATATTTGCGATAGTTGCCTTGCCGGAAAGCAGCGGCGCGTGCCATTTCCACAGGAGGCCAAGTACCGCGCCGAAAACTTGCTAGACCTCGTGCACGGTGATCTTTGCGGGCCGATCATGCCGGCGACACCCGGTGGCGAGCACTACTTCTTGCTCCTCGTCGACGATTTCAACTGCTACATGTGGTTGACGCTACTGGGTTTGAAGGATGAAGCGCCGGCAGCCATCAAACACTTTCTGGCCCTCGCCAAGGTGGAGGTCGGGCGCAAACTGTGCACGCTCCGTACTGATCGTGGGGGCGAGTTCACATCCGTAGCATTTGGCTAGTATTGCGTGGGCCGCGACATCAAACGACACCTAACGGCGCCGTACTCACCGCAGGAGAACGACGTCGTCGAGCGCCAGAACCAAACGGTCGTCGCGATGGCGCGCAGCCTCCTGAAGGCAAAGGATATGCCCGAGGAGTTTTGGGGCGAGGCGGTCACGATGGCCGTCATCCTCAACTGCTCGCCGACACGGAGCGTCGACGGCAGAATACCGTTCGAGGCGTGTCACGGACACAAGCCAAGCGTGCACTTCCTCCGCACCTTCGGCTGTGTCGCACATGTAAAGGTGGTCAAGTCGAACTTACAAAAGCTAGAAGATCGCAACAAGCACATGGTCTTCATCGGCAACAAGCTCGGCACCAAGGCATACCGGGTGTACGACCCCGCCGGCAAGCGCGTGCACGTCACGCGCGACGTTGTCTTTGACGAGGAAGCCAAGTGGGACTGGGGCGTGCAAGACAACGTAGGTGAGACATTTACCGTTGAGTATACTATGATTCCCATGCCACATGTTGAACACGTAGGCACGTCGATGCACGGGGGTGGCGAGCCATCAACACCAGTAGCGCCCAGTCCAGGGCCATTGACGCCGGCGTCCGAAGCAGAAACATCCAACTCGGTGGCTCAAGGTGGGGTAGAATTCGTCTCGCCACCCACCAACGTCTCGGCCATGCTCGACGTCGATGACGACGAGCTACACAGGTTCAGGACCTTGGCAAACTTGCATGACACAACCACCGTCCACGAGCTCGATGCCGACGAGCTGCTCCTCGTGCTTGACGAGGAACCTGCCACTTTCTTTGAAGCCGAGAAACACCAATGTTGGTGCCAAGCAATGCTCGAGGAGATGAGCTCCATTGAGGAGAACCGTACTTGGCGCCTCATCGACCTTCCATCCGGCCACCGTCCGATCGGTTTGAAGTGGGTCTACAAGCTCAAGAAGGACGAGCACGACGCCGTCCTCAAGCACAAGGCGCGGCTCATGGCGAAAGGCTATGTGCAAAGGCAAGGAGTGGAGTTAGAGAAAGTGTTCGCGCCAGTTGCTCGCCTCGAGTCCGTCCGCTTGTTGATCGCACTCGCCGCGCATGAGGGGTGGGCAGTGCACCATATGGACGTGAAGACGGCGTTCCTCAACGGCGACCTCGAGGAGGAGGTGTACCTCGCCCAACCTCCTGGCTTCATTGTCGAAGGCCAGGAGCACAAAGTGCTGAAACTTGACAAGGCACTGTACGGGCTGCGGCAAGCACCAAGCTTGACAGTTGCCTACTGTCACTTGGTTTCCACCGAAGTGCACAGGAACACATTGTGTATGCACGCGGCAAAGGTTCAGCTCGCCTACTTGTGGGAGTGTACGTTGACGATCTCATAATCACTTGGACGGACCCACAGGAGATTGCCAGGTTCAAGGAGGAAATGAAGGCCTGGTTCAAAATGAGTGACTTGGAATTGCTTACTTTCTACCTCGGCATTAAAGTGCAGCAGTCCAATGGCTTCATTACCCTCAATCAAGGCATATGCGTGCAACATCTTGGAGAAGAGTGGCATGGTGGACTGCAACACATGCCACATCCCCATGGAACCGAGGTCTAAGCAAGGTGAGCTTAGCCCCTCCAACCGACACCACATTCTACAGGAGCATCGTCGGGAGCCTCCGGTACCTGGTGCACACGCGCCCAGACATCTCGTACGCGGTGGGCTACGTGAGTCGCTACATAGAGAACCCGACCACCGACTATGTTACCCGGACTCTCCACTTTAAGGAGAAGTACCCGTGTCGACCCTTTAGGACGTGGGTATGGGTATGGAATCCGTATCCGATCCTCCATGGTGACAATCGGATCCTTCATGGTGACAATCGAAAGACTGGTAGTGAAGTAGATAGTTTATTTTAATGTGGTAGTGATGTAGATAGTTTATTTTAATGTGGTAATGATGTAGATAGTTTATTTTAATATGGTAGACTGGTAGTTAAGTAGTAGATCAGCTGAAGGAACGGTCCTTAGGGACTTATTCAACTAGTTGAGTAAAGTTTACTAGTAATTTATAATTACATGTTGTCTTTTTACGAAACCTTAGTCATATTCCCGTACCCATACCCAAAATTTGGATCCTTTTTAGCCGAGTCCGTGTGTCCTTCAATTATGAGTTTGAAGGGTCCGACACTTGGATATGTACCCATACCCGACACCCGTACCCGAGTCCAGGTAACATAGACCACCGAACACCTTGCTGCTGTCAAGCGCATCCTCCGCTACGTCGCCGGCACACGTCACTTTGGCTATCGCTAAGAAAAGAAGATGGAGGAACCACGGCTGATCGGCTACAGCGACATTGCAAGTGACATCGACACTCGCAAGAGCACCACTGGTGTGTAGCATTATTAGCTGGCAATCTCAGAAGCAGAAGGTCATAGCATTGTCCTTCTGCGAGACCGAGTACATTGCCGCGACAACGGCGGCATGCTAAGGCATTTCGCTTGCAAATCTCCTTGGTGACTTGAAGAACGAGGAGGCCGGCAACGTCGTACTCAAGGTGGACAACAAGTCCGCTATCTCCCTCAGCAAGAACCCCGTTTTCCATGACCGAAACAAACATATTGATACAAGGTATCATTTCATTCGGGAGTGCGTCGACAGAGGGAAGGTTGAGATCGAGTGCATCAACACTGAAGGACAACTCGCGGACATCCTTGCCAAGGCGCTAGGGCGAGTCAAGTTCATCTCAATGAGACAGAAGGTTGGTGTTGTAGAGGTGAATGTCGTACAACAGGCTTAGAGGGTGAATTGTTGAATTAATTTTGTTGCCCATTCTTTTCTCTAACCCATTCTTCCTTGTAATTCCCTAGTATTTTGCCTTGACCTATTATTTAGGAGCCTAAAGCTCAGTAGCTCAGCTACATACGAGCACCATTGTATCTTCCTATATAAAGCATCACTTCATGCTTAATAAATGTATCACAATCCATAAGCTTTCTCTCCCTCCTCTCGTTGAGTGCTTCCTAGTCCATTTTTTGGGCCAACAATATTTAGATTTTTGTGCGCTTAGCATTTTGGTTTAGTCCTTGTTAGAAGTCATGGGCACGCAATAGAGTGTTAGATTCGTGCAGTGATTACTGAGAAAACCTTTGGTGATATTAAACATGTCTATGGCCGATATGAAATGAAATGCCAAAGCTTTACGTGTTAGAGCATCCACACTGGGAGGAGTTTCAAGTGCTACATTTTGATTTATAGCAGAAAGAGAGTTGACACGATAATCGGATAGGAGGAAGATGAAGTAAATGCATGTTTAAATGATAATAAGATGAGGCTTGTGCAAATAGTTAACACGATAATCGGTATGGAAGTTGCTTTTTATTTCAAGCAATCTTTACTCGAATCATATAGTTTACGTTATTGAGTTTTTTTATATAGTTCGTGTTCCAGTTAGTTTACGTTATTGAGTTTTTTTTTTTTTTTTTTCATTATGTGCTTTCATGGCTGGTTATTTGTTAATCGTTTACTCTGTCAATTAGTTACAATAACAAGATCGCATGGAAATTTTGATTAAACGGTTTATCGCCTAATTACACAGCCGATTAACCACCAATTAAGATTTCTTGTTGGAACAATGGTCGCTTACGTGATATTAAAAATATAAGAGAAAGACGATCATGGATTTTTTTATATTGAAGGTACACATCATCATCACTCCAAGCTTTCTTTCATCAGAAGATGGTAAGGGATCAAGAGAAACATCCACAAAAGTGTAGATAGAGTGCTTATGCCTGTTGTCAACATGAATATCCACCCTACATATCGGTGCCAAATTCATGAGAGACGTGCTTATGACCCGCTGTCAACATGAATATCCACCCTACATGTTGGTGCCAAATTCGTGAGAGACCAATACTAAACCCATACCCTCGTCATCATCCACCACCATCTTCTAATTATCTTACCCGTCATCATACACCCATCTCCTTATCTTCTACGCCATCAACCAAAACCACCACAGCATCACCATCTTCTGCGATATGAGCAAACAGCCGCCAGATATATACATCATGGTACCAATATGATCTGATTATTATCTTGAAGAAGACGAAGAATTTGAAGAATATCACACAACTCAAGAAAAATATGGGGGTTGGAGAAGGGACTTTGACGCATACGATACTACAAACAAGCAGAAAAGACTTCAAGAGACCACCAATAAATAGGAATAAAGATATAGAGATAAATATCTTCCTAAAATTATTGCGATTAACAAAAAAAAAAACTGAGCTGCAAAAAGGTTGCAATCAGAATCAATCTTTTTTTATATCAATTAAGGTTGAATTTTGGGTTTTTTTAGGTAGGGGCACTTACCTATTATATTAAGGATTTCTAGATTCCAGGTGGGATACGTTCCCCACCTGGCCTCCCTCTCCATGCGTCTTTGTTCATGTCGTCGGACATCTGTCCAACACGGACTTGACACCAATTTTATGTCTTTTCGTCATAGACCCAACCCTCTTGAAAATGTAGTCATTAGCAATTCACTCTCTTACTGAATTCTACAGTAGATATCTAGAGAGGGTAAAAGATAGTTGTTGTTACTATATTGACTTTGGAAATGCCCATAGATTGAGCTGAATGAAGAAAAAGGACTTGGGTTCTTGATTTAGATTAAAGCTCTACTTATCTAAGATGATTGGCACAAACTTCTTAATGGGTATGGCCTTAAATTTGTACAGTGACAAATCTCTTTTAGGGCTTGCTGAAACCTATTTGATGCTACTATTTCAACTCTTTTTGTATTGGCAAACTCACACCCAGAACCTATTTCTACTAATATGCTATTTCCTTTTTGTTGTATTATCTTGATCTGACATTGTTTGATATTATATCAGAACCTGTGTTGTACAATGTGAGGAGACAGGATCCATTGGAGAGATCTCCATGCAGCATTTGCCAGTTTTCATACAATGATCTACCTATAAACAGTTCATGGTACATGCAAGAGCTTCTTTACCTGCAGTACTTGGAAACAATTAAACTGCAGGAGCGACTGCCGTTACCCCTGTATGATGAAAAGAGAAAATGGAAGGGAAAAACTTGGTCTCAATCCTATCAAGTATCACGGAAAATGGACCTTCAAGCGTGTTTCTGTCTTTCAGGTTTGATGCCTTGTAATTTGCTTATGGAAATCAACTGAGGACACGTAGTCTACTTAACTGTATTTTTGTCCCTACTTGGTTACCATACATTATTTTGCACCTTCTCTGCAGTTAATTTATTGGCACATTTCATTGGCTGGTTATCTTTCTTCTTCCTATTATCTTACAAGTTGCCTCTTAGGCCTCAGAGAAGAGGACATACTATGAATTTACTGGTTTGTGCCATATCTATGCGTTATTATCAATGAACGCTTGGTTTTGGAGTGCTATATTCCACAAGTAGGTAAGTCATATATCGCTGCTTCTTTTTTACAAATTTTAAATGCACAGAGATTTTGACTTGACGGAGAAGTTGGATTATTCCTCTGCTGTGGATTTACTAGGCTACTCCTTAATTCTGTCATTACTTTGGACGTTCAATGTGAAAGATGAGGCTTCCAGAGTTATGTTTTCAGCTCCCATTTTAGCCTTTGTGACGACGCACATATTGTATCTAAACTTCTATGAGCTGGACTATGGTGAGTTTACTGCATCCACCATCTAAATTCGTAATCTTTTAATCATAGTTTTGGTGTTTGCCATATGGTAGCGCGAATCAATTCCTTGTTTGGTTCGCAGAATCATGGGGTTGGGAAAGGAAAGTGATTACTTTCCTATGTTTGGGTGCCAAAGGAATTGAAGAGAAAAGGAAATTGAAGTATTCACTTTCCTTTCCAAATTCCTTGGCATTTCCAAACATCGGAAAGGAAATCAATGGGAATTGTAATTTCCCAAAGGAAAGGAAATATCAAGGAATTGATTTCCTTTCCATTCCTTTCCGCGAACCAAACGAGGCCACATTGCTAATATCAGGGGACAACATAGAAATATTGAAGTCGATCTACTATTTTTTTTTATACTTAGCAATTGTAATGTAAGTTGTATGTTTTTACTGTCATGTCAATGTTATCAGGATAATGTGTTAATCACCATAATTGCACAAAGAGTGCTCAAGTATGGTATGAATGGTTTTAATCAATATTGTATATTTCCAAAAATCTGGCAGGATGGAACATGATGGTTTGTGTCACCATGGGGGTCAGGTCCTTGTGTGGACAATTTGGGCTGGGCTAACTCGTCATCCTTCACGCTTCAAGCTATGGACAGTTGTGTTCGGAATGGCCCTCGTTATGCTGCTGGAGATCTACGATTTCCCTCCTCACTATAGATACTTTGATGCCCATTTGCCGTGGCATCTCGCCACTTTTCCCCTTACATGCCTCTGGTGGAGCTTCATCAAGTCAGATGCCGAATTCCGAACAGAAGTTCTCATGAGGAAGGTGAAGTGAGAGAACAAAAAATGAGAACTGAATCAGAGATGCATCTGTTGCTTCACAACACTAAACAGACATTAGCAGGTCAGTTGCATCTCATTTTCCTTGCCTCTGCTTGGTTGCATTTTCAGTTAGCTGTGAGTTGAAGAAGGAACATTAATAGCAAATTGATTGATTCCAGACACATTCCATTCTTTGTACAGTGTGAATTGTGTACCTCAAGATTGGCACCTATGAACTATATCGGGCCTGGACGACCTCATTTTTTCTCAATCTAAATGTCATTTTCATGTAATGTGAAATGTTTTGGATTGTAGTCCCTTCTAATCATCGACAATGTACTATTCCAATCATGGATACTGTATAATTCTCTGGTGGTCCTTGTAGTGACAGATTTAGTAAAGCTCAGTTATTTATCTTTTGCGTTTTGTTGTACACAATTTCTTGTCGGGATATACTAGCCAACGCGAGTGCCCAGTAGCTGGGGCTACTGCATCAATATTAAGGTCCATCCCAATTTCTAGATTTAGAATGTAGGAGCTCATTTTGTAGAATAGTAAGGTTTAATTGGAGCTTCATGATGGTTCCATTCCAATTACATGAGTTATAGATTGGGCCTGAGAATTTCTACATTCAAAATGTAAGAACTCATTTTGTAGAATAGTAAGGTTCAATTTGAAGACTTAATTTCTAGATTCTAGATTTCACATTATTTGTTGACCACATAATTTTGTAACCTTTGCCACCAAAGGTTATTTTATGTTGCCGGATCATTTTCTATATTCTAGTACAGATCTAACCCATTCTAGATTTTTTTAATTTATAAATTTGGATCTCAATTGTATTATTGAGCTCCATCTATTGTGGATACCAAGTTTATTATGTATTTATTTATCACTCACAAAACCTTTTCCTTGCAAGTTTTATAACCAATTCTGGAAGATTGGTACAAAACAAGAGTAGTAGATCGTTGCATAATCTGAATCTAACTAAGGGCTACTTTGTTTTTCATTTAAAATGGTAATACACTCTCGTGGATGTTTGACTTTAGTACGGCAAAAAATGGTGTTTGACGTATATGTTTCACCATACAAAGGTTAGAAAGCAAATATATATTTTTTGTCGGTTTGGCTAGGATGCAGGTAGAAACTAGAATTATTCCATTTTAAATGGAAACCAAGTTGACCCTAATTTGCATTTGAATACCTTCTGTGTTTGGCTACTAGAAAAGTGAAAGAAAAATATAATTCTCATTCAAAATTTAAGAAAATAAAGTTAATACAAAAGTGATACTTTTAGTATATAATCCTAACACAAAGAGCATGAATGATGCATATGCAGGAAAATACAAAGAAAGGATGGAGAAAATCGAAGCTATACGCAAAGGACCGGACAAAACAGTTTGGATTCCCCCACCGCAGGGCTTTGTCAAAATTAATGTAGACAGAGCGGTCGCATCCTCTTCAGTAGCAGCAGCTGCTGTAGCTAGAAACAGCACCGGCGGGTTCACTGCAGCTAAATCCTAGTTCTCCTCACCCACCTCCTTCTTTGAAGAAGAGAAGAGCCTCATGGCCGAACTCAATGCTATTCGCCAAGGAATCCTACTAGCCAATGAACTCGGGCAAGAGTAGAAATTCATCATCGAAGGCGACTCCATTATTGCTCAAAGAATTTTCACAGGAGAAATGAATCTCGTCCCTTGGAGACTGCGTGACTTAGTCATCTCTATTCAGTCATAAATGAGTCGTATGGGCAAACAGTTTGATATCAGATTCATACGGCAGAATGGTAACTCGGTTGCCCACCTTCTGGCCACTTATGCTCTTCACAATACTTATGCATAAGGTGGACAATCCCCCTAGTTGTATTCTAGCTGAGTTACTTGTAAATCAAGGTGACTAATTGCATGAATAAAAGTTTCGCATTCAAAAAAAATTATGTGATTCTCGTAGCTTATTCATACCTGCAAGTCTATAACTAAAATCTTATTAATATTTGGCCGCTACAAAGACGTTTGTTAGACATTCGTAAGCCTAAATTACATGTGTACACAACAAGCAATCTAAAAGGAAAAGAAAAAAAATACACACAATCATCCAATTTTAGTGTTATCAGTTGAGCCCAATAACAATGAGATGCTTAAAAAAAATATACTTAGCAATTATAAGATGAGATGGTATTAATATTAGTTAAGTCTGGTCAGATTTTAATACAACAATACCAACTAATTACAAACAATTTTTTTTTTCTTCTGTTTGTTCTTTTTGGTTGGTTCAACCCCCTAAGGTCAATGATATTCCCTAAATTCATTTAATTCTGAGTCTGCCTCCCCAAACGGCCAATGGAGAGAGAACCAATTGGCAAAGCACGCACACAGACTCGGAAAGTAGCAAGATAAGAATCAAATAAATGATTTGATATTTCCCTCCTCTTCTCTTCTAATGTTTCACATCTTTAAATTTCTACCAATATAAGGGGATTCAAAATTGTTCTTGAGTCGACTAAGTCGTGTCATCAACCATTCTCAATTTAAAAAATAAAAAAATAAAGTTTCGTGATCGTAATTATTTTTTTCACGTAGTTTAAAGTAAAATTAAAATCTAAAATCCTCATAACTGTATGAATAATATGTATAAATACTAAAATATTTTATAATTAAAATTATATTAAGACTAACTAAATAATATTATCTAACTAAATACATATCCAAAAGTTTAAAAATATATTTATATATGTCCGAGCTCTCTAAGTCTATTAGTATTAGAATGAACATCCAAGGTGAGTTCCTCAATTGTGTGTGGGCGCTTAACATGCAATGCATGTGAATGTAACTAGTTGATATAACCACTCCCTAAACTTTTCTTCTTCTACACTCCCCTTCCTCATTTTCCTCCCAACAGCCAGAGCAAGAAGAAGACCTGAACACACATGGGAACTGAAACCCCACAATAAATTAAAGAAGAAAACTTTCTCTCTCTCTCTCTATAATATACATATATATAGATATACTATATATACTCTCTCTCCTCTCTCTTTTGTTATTGAGGAGAAGAGAGGAAAAGAGTAGGGAGGATGAGGAAGGAAGAGCAAGTGCTCTCTCTCTTTGGGATATGCTTGACAAAGAGGCCAAAGTGGCAGCAGTTCCTCATATGTTCCTCTGGATTCTTCTTTGGCTATCTTGTTAATGGTATTTGTGAGGTATGTACAATGTAACCCCTCCCTCCCCCTTGTCAAGATTTTATTCTTCTTCTTGCATGCAATTGTATAGTGATCATTTTTTCTTCTTCTTCTTGCATGCAGTTGTATAGTGATCACTTTTCTTCTTCTTGATGCATGTGTTATGTTGTTAATCTTCATGTTGGATGCATTTGCCATTTTGGTCTTCATAATTCCTTTGTTACTTTCCTTTTGCTCATTGATCCTTTAGTTTGCCTCACAAAGAAGTAACCATTGTTCTCTTTTGGAGAAGGAATGACCATATATTACATGTTGTTCTATTTCAAAATTGGCACACTTTTTTTAATGTTTGTGTTTTTTTTTTAATTGATTCTCTTGGGGTGTCATCATTTTCATTTGATTGCCCATGTTAAAAGTTACAATATTTTTTCCCCCTTTCTGAAGAAGTAACAGTTTTTTTTTTTCCTTTTGTATTGATTATATAGGGCATTGCTTCTTGCATGTATCATCATTCCTTGTAGATTAACTGCTTTATGCTCTGAATGATTTCCTAGTCTAAATTGCCACATTTTTCTTGTGCAAATCTTGCAGGAGTATGTCTACAATAGATTGCAATTCAGGTACTACACTATTCTTATAAAAATGGTTAATTATATGTCCTTGGACTCACAGTTTTGGAGAACTTAGAGGGTGTCCCTTGGTTGCATGACCAAAAACGTAGGTCTACCTGCGTGGCATGGTCCTCTCATGCTCGTAGTTGTCCTGGCTAGGAATTTGATGTTTGGTCGACGTCATCCGGTCATGAAAACTACTCAACCTCATTTTGATGGCCAGAGGGCTTAATTAGATGATGCTGATAGTTCTTGTGATCCTTTCTTTTGTTGCAGCTATGGCTGGTACTTCACTTTTGTGCAGGGATTTGTATATTTGGGGCTGATATACCTCCAGGGCTTCACCATGAAGCAGATGGTGAACCCATGGAAGACATATGTGAAGCTCTCTGCAGTCCTTATGGGGTCACATGGCCTCACCAAGGGCTCCCTGGCCTTCCTCAATTACCCGGCTCAGCTCATGTTCAAGTCTACCAAGGTCCTCTCTCTCTCTCTCTCTCTCCCCCTCTCTCTTTCTTCGCGTTCTCATCCTCAAATTGCACACTTTACATTTAGACCGTCTAAATTGCCGAGGAAGTCAGGAAAACGAACTTATTGTGAGCCTTTACGAGAGTGTACTGTTTCATTGTTTTCGCAACGAGAATTTACTTCGTTGTTGGAAATTTTTCATCAACATCACTCCATTTAGAGGATGAAGGATGAAGCATGATTTTTTTTTATTACAACTCACACACCTACACGTCTTTACGGTTGGGGGGCTCGAATCCAGCTGGCCCCACCTGGTGTCGGCGCTACATTCCACATGAGCTACAAGTGCTAGACAGATGAAGCATGATTGTTATGAAGAGTTCCTCGCATCCATTAGATGAAGCTTTTAGGTGTGTATTACCTATCGGTAGTGAAAATGATAGAAAAGACCGGAGTTAAATCCCATCACTTTCTATAAAACCAAACAGACGTTAATGTTACATTGATTTATTTCAAAGAATTATTAGCTGCTTAAGTATTTAATTTCTTCACTTTCTGTAGGTAGTGAAAATGATAGAGAAGAACGGACTTAAAATCCCATCACTTTCTATAAAACCAAACAGATGTTACTGTTATATTGATTTATTTCGAAGAATTATTAGCTGCTCAAGTATTAAATTTCTTCACTTTTTTTATTTTATATAATTGCGTATATTGTTTTATATGGTGAGATGTTTGGTAAACTATAGGTGCTACCGGTAATGGTAATGGGGGCCTTCATTCCTGGCCTTCGACGGAAATATCCTGCCCACGAGTACATTTCCGCAATATTCCTCGTGGTCGGCCTGATCCTATTCACCCTCGCCGACGCCCAGACATCGCCCAATTTCAGCGTCATCGGTGTGATTATGGTGTCGGGTGCCCTTGTCATGGATTCCTTTCTTGGTAACCTGCAAGAGGCCATCTTTACCATGAACCCCGAAACCTCTCAGGTGATCGACAATTTCTTGGTTGGCATGCATGTCGTGCTTTAGCCATTTCATTTCTACTAAAAGTGTGATTTTTTTTTTTTTGCCAGATGGAAATGCTCTTCTGCTCAACTGTAGTTGGGCTACCTATGTTGATCCCACCTATGGTGTTGACTGGAGAGTTGTTCAGGGCATGGAATGCCTGCTCCCAGGTATCTACTTGCTGTTCAAATTTCTTGATTTAGGCCAAAGGAAACAATTAAATTTACTAAAAAACACAACATAATGAAGAAACTGACGAATGAATTTTACTTTCTTACACAAGTTTCCCGATTTGATGCATCCTCATAAAGCGATTAATCGACACTAAATTACTCCTGAAGCTTAAATTGTTTCACACAAAGACTTATAGTTGTGGGGGCGTCAAGTGGCGTGTTGGTAAGACTTGTTACTTGCATCCTGGAGGATGTAGCTTCGAGTCACATGAGCAGTCTCTCCATATTTTTATGTGGGTAAGATTACGTACATCTTGACCCTCCCCAGACCCTACGTAAGCGGGAGCCTTGGGCCTAGTTGTACTGAGAATATAGGTGTGTATTGATTGGTCTCTTTGTGCAACTAGTCTCAGAGTTCACAATTGCATGTTGATATGTTCTGATTGTGGAGTACTATAACCCCGACTTCCCACCCGAAAAAGAATGCGACAACTTAAACCATGGAAAACTTGAAGTAAACATGCGACTATTGATGGAACTGGTTTTCTTTTTCTTCTTCTTTTTCATCCAATCCTTCTGTGGAGGAGAACACGATAGTACGATTCCAACATGTGCTCATGTCTCTATCTATGAATGCAGCACCTGTATGTGTACGCTGTGCTAGTGTTTGAAGCGATGGCTACTTTCGTCGGTCAAGTGTCCGTGCTGACACTGATAGCCTTGTTCGGCGCAGCAACCACAGCCATGGTATGTTGAAACTCCTACCAATTCCATGTTTCGGTATAGTGCACACTGGAAAATGATTTATGTTTTGGCTTTTTGTCAAGATAACAACGGCGAGGAAGGCAGTGACACTCCTATTGTCATACTTGATATTTACCAAGCCCCTGACGGAGCAGCATGGGTCGGGACTCCTGCTTATAACCATGGGGATCGTCTTGCGTCTTCTTCCGGAGAACAAGGACACCACTCCTCCCGGCAGGCTAAAACAGCAGCAGCCGCAGCAGCAAAAACTAGAAGAACCCGAGCTAAAAGAAGAGAAGAGGAACTTGGTCTGAAGGACAAGGTATCGACATCTGCTGTCTTGTAAATTCAGTTTATAGCCCATTTGAAGGCCAAAGGTTAGTTTAGGGGGTGTAATTTTACATTGTTGTTTGTGTTTTTATATACTTCTTTCGGAGAATAATGCAATCAAATGAAATCAAAAGTTTCTTCAATGTGAACATTTTGTATAGTCAACTTTGTTGTTTATAAGACGGGAGGCTGGTTGTGAAGCATAAGTCCTACCTAAGCGAACTAGGGAAGGGGGAATGGCTCCATCAACAAGTCAAACAGAAACTTTAGAAGTTGTTAAACTTGTTCTTTCAAGCTCAATTAAAGTGGTTGTTGACTTAGTTTAGTATCTAATTTGTTAGAGAAAATCAAGGTGTGGTGTTGCTGGTGGGAGTTGTTTATAAGTGGTGGTTAATTGTTGGTGTGAGTTGGTTTTTTCTTGCAACTAGCATTGACAATATTATAAAATTTGATTGATCAAAGAATTCCTAAGGTCTCTTCTTCTTTTTTATTAGTTTCAGTTATAGTTTATTTCTTGTTTCAATAGCGTCGGTTATGAAGAACATATTCGTACGTATCCTTCCTGATTACATGTATCCCTTTTTTTGTAGCCTGGTAGCTTCATCCGTAAGTGTATATTCTAGGGGTGCAACTCGGACGGGTTGGGTCGGACTTGAGGTCAATTTGAGTCCAATCTGATGAATCATAAGCCTAGTCCGAGCCCGAGCCTGGCCCGACCTCAGGTTCAACATATGAAGCCCAAGACCAAACCCGGATGATCGGATTTGGCTCGGGTTGAACTCGGGTTGGGTCGGGTCCATCTGGCTCGGATTGAACTCTAATATAGTATTTGAAATAATTGAAACAAAAGTAATATTAAACACGTAATCAAATAGCGATCGAGTCTTGATCATTACAAAATACAAACTGAAATAAGATTTAGGATAAAGAGTTGAAGAGTTTGGACAAAGAAATTTAAGATTTAAACTTTTTATTTAAGAAATATAAGGACAGAAATTTAAGGACAATAAATAGAAAATTTAAGGACAATAAATAGGATTTTACAAACGTTACACAATGAAACAAATGTGTAACATGTGGTTCAATGAACCTGGACAATATTAAAGAGTAAACGTTACAAAATTAATGATTTTGAGCTTTTGTTAGCAGCATACAGCTAACAATCCCCCCCCCCCCCCCCCCCCCCCCCCCCCCCCCCCACCCAAAAAAAAAATGTCAAAATCCATGGTAATAGAGGAAAGGAAAACAAGAGAAGAATAAGAGAATTTCTGGACAGTTATATACTATGCATAAATAAGATGGACTACAGTCTGAATCTCACGTAGTGACTATTGTCTTTGTCTGAAGAAGAGCTTGATGGACTACGCTTTGAATCAGTCTTCTTGAACCAGACTCAGAAAATAGCACCTCCTTCTTCTCCTCCTCCTCTTTCCCAACCCAAAAACCCTAGGTAATTCCTTTATTTCCTTTCCTTTCCTTTCAATTTCGAAATTTAGGTCAAAAGAATTTGGGTTTATATATATGTGAATGCATATATACTTAACACAAATTTTAATTTAGGTATTATGTTAGGAAGAAGTTGGGAAGACCAAATCTAAATCATCATCAACCCAAGGCAAGTCCTCTCCCTCTTTCCATCTTCCTTGAGACTTCTCTAATTTTTTTGCTCTAAATTTCATCATGAGTAAATTGGGGATTAATTCCATTTTCTGAAATGTATATAAATTATGATTAAAACTCACCATGTAAGATTGTAGCATGAATATAGAGATAGGTATGCATGTTGGACACAATACGTGGACACATTACACTTGAATAAATATACATGTTGGGCACAAATAGATACTTGGACACAACATGGTATATATATATATATATATATATATATATATATATATATATATATATATATTGTCCAATATATATATATATATATATATATATATATATATATATATATATATATATATATATTGGACAATATATATATATATATATATATATATATATATATATATTGTCCAATATATATATATATATATATATATATATATATTATATATATATATATATATTGGACACAATAAAAATAGATATTTGGCCACAACACAAATAGATACTTGGACACAACATGGTGTATATAAATGTATAAGTTGGACACATGTGTTGCACTCAACACAAATAGATACATTGATTGAACATGCAACTTGGACACAACAAGTGGACACAACACAAATAGATAATTTGAATAAAAGTATAATTGGACACAACATGTAGACACAACACAAATGGACACCTTGCTTAAATTTTACGTATATGTACACAAACAAATAGTTATACGTGTAAAGAAGGGGGACAACTTACGTGGATACATACACATATTCTACTAGATTTTGTATTAAGAAGGGTGCAAGGTCATGATTCATTATATATATAAATATATATTGAACCATTTTATATGTCCACAAATATAAATTTTACACATTCAAGGGTCTTATCAACCATGAGTATGAATATAAATATATTAAGGAATGTCTTAAATTTGACTTTGTGATAGGTGTAATTGACAAATTATTAATTTAATGTAATATTTAAATCTGTCCAGAATTTAAATCATGCTTAAAAGTGAAATGACTACTTAGTACACTCAAGAAGTCAATTGGGGTATTACAAGTTAAAAGAATTGAATGCTTTGTTTTTGTAAATAATTAGCATCGAGTCTAGAATACATCTAAAAGTATTCAATATGCAAGTAACATTGGAATTTAGAATTGGGTATCAATATTTTGCTAATAATTGAGTTTTCTTGAACTTGGATAATGTTAAAAAAAAGAAGGGCAATTGCTAAAATTAAAGTTCATTGCTTACTTTTGCTAAGGAAAAAGGTATAATCGTTTGTTTGCTAGGGTAAAAGTTTCATTTAAAATTGAAATCTATATACTAGGGATTTCATAGACTTTTAGTATAATATGTATAAATTAGGTCTTGTCTAGTTTAATTTTGAATTATGAAAACTTGATAAGTTATTGATTTGATACAATATTTTAATTCTGTCCAGAATTAAAAATATGTTTATGTGACCTATTTTATTATGAATGTTCAGTTAGAATTGGTACTTATAGGTACCAGGATGTTAGGGTAACCCACTTGTTGAATTTTTCAAGTTAGAATTTGCTGGTTACACTTCAAGGGGTTGATATATGAAGTATAAATTGAAATTGAGCACGTTAGAATTTAATTTTGGAAATCTATTCACAATATGTAGTATTTAAAAACTTGTTCAATAAAATTGTGCAATAGCTATGTGTTTACTTGAACTGTGTAGTACCAAAGAACATTGCAAATAAATAAATGCTAGCATGCTCAGGTATGAAGGAAATTCCCTATTTCGATATTTTTTTTCTTATTTATTAAATTGCGTGGGTATCTGGTGTTGAGAGTTGCTCCACCGAAGGGGTCGGCGAACCCGAAATATTAACTGCATGGTTCCGGTGTTGAGAGTTACTCCACCGAAGGGATAGACGAACCCGGGATTATTTTATTATATATTTTGTCTCTTGTAAATTTTTCGGAGTCAACAAATACAGAGGAGACTCTGCCGAAATTTTCGAAATTTTTAAGAGAGTCAAATTCTCGACCTTTCAAGAAATTGGATAATTCCGTAAATTTAGAAGAATTTAGAATATGTATGACACATAACACGTGTCACGTAGGCACAATTTAGATGAAACTCTTTTATAATATCATTCCTTAAAATACATAAGGATAATTATTCCATTTGGTAGTTTCGTGTCTAAAAGCCAATTTAGGAACAATTGATTTCTAAGAATCGTTCAAACGGACCTATGCAAGATGCACCGTAGCATCTTAAATTGATAAATTTCCTATTAATAAGATAATGGTAATAAAATTTAGTTATCGTAATAATTAGATAGAAAGTATTGGGCGGGGGGAGAACAACCCGAATATCACCTATACAGCTCCGCAGCATAATAAAACTAAAGCTGATCAGTACATTAGCTTATTCGTAGGGCCAAACGAATTGAGTATGTGAGGCTTAGCTCACTTAGCCCAGGTGAGGCAGGGCCGGTTCTGTAATAACCGTGCCATCCATTTAGCACAAGAGAGGCAGGGCCGGATTTAATTCCGTGCCATCCGATATTTGCACCAATTTCGACAGTAACATCAAATTGGTGATTTTCTAAGTCCAAGAGAGACTTAGTACATTTAAGCCCAGGAGAGGCAGGGCCGGATTCTAAGCACCGGGCCACCAAGTCACAGCCTGATCCCAGTTATACGAGATTGTTGTCAGAAAAGCTGGTTAGGAGAATATTCGGAAATATTGTTCTCAAATTTGTATTTCATTTAGGAAATATATATGCATATTAAGTGTCTATACAATGAGAAAAGGATAATAATATTGAGAAATTCAATTTATATACATAAAGGTAATTTTAACTTCCTAAATTTTGGTATATACTACATATTTCCAATCTCTGTTGCATTTTCATTTCTTTAACCGTTCTTGACTGAGGACTTGCTTGTCGTTCTAAGCGACCTAGTATTTGTTCACTAGGGGACGATGATTATCCTGCGGAACCATTATCTCTGTATGATGAACATAATATCGGAGAATAGATGATCTAGAGAAACTCAAAGGACGACAACCAACATTTTGTAGTCCGCCATATGTATAATTTTTTTTTGTAATAGACTTGTAGTAAATGTACCTTTTAGAAAGACTCTTGATGTATAATATAGTTAAAGTTGTATTCATGAATGTAATAATTCCTTGAATTTTTCATTCTGCTGATTTACGGGCGACAATCGCGAATTCGGCACGTAGCCTGGGGATGTGTTCATGACGTCACCGTTGTATCTGTAATGCGGGACATGACACATCTTTTAGTGGTGGCTCATGCAGGTCAGCAAAGAATGAAAAATCTAGGACAAGTCTAGGTCTAGATTTAATAAAAGGTATAAAGTAGAGTATAGGTTATGAATTTATAGGTGGAAATCCTTAGTTTCAACCACAACCTAAATGTCCTTGAATTATCATAAGGAAGGTAATACCGATAATTAGTAACACTACAAAAAAAATTATTTCCACAATATCTAACCCATTTATTTAAATCTTAGTCAGAAAGATACTAACCTAAGGGTTTCTTGGTGTAGATCATGTCTCGATTCGTACCTTTTGCCAGATTGGGAAACGACAGCCACAGCCTGGACGAGTACTATGAGTTCGTAAAGAAAATGTGGTGATTGGCACCCAAACAAATGATAGAAGTTTATGGGGTGCACTATGAACTAAAACATCAGGTAGTAATAGATATTGTTGACGAAAGGAGGGAGTACTATAATACGGTGAACTATTATGTGCTTATCAAGGTACAACCATCCGGAGGTCCAGAATCCAAACACAATGACACTCTGGAAGAATGGATGCTGACATATCTGGAGGCAAAAATCATTAACATAAGAAAAATATGGATCTAAAATTTCTAATGTATAAATAATGTATGAATGTAAATAGCAAGAATGTAATGCTTGACTACGTACTGTATTAAAAATAAATAAAGTATACACGTTCCATGTCCTTGTCTTTGTGCTCCCTACAAATATTATTCTTATTTAAAGAATATTGTGTATGTAGGTTATGGATCTATTCCTTCCAAGCTTACCATGGGATGGGAGCGACCGCACCCTATATAGGTACCGACAACACGTAAGGGAACTTTGGAAGGTACCAGACTGGTACGATATACCAGTCTATGAAGTATATTACGGAGTAATGAATCCCATTATCAGAGATATCGAAAATGGTGCCGAAGTAGACCACGAAAGGCAGGTTTACTGCATTTATGTTCGAGACCCCGATCGTCAATACATATACCCCGTGCTTGAAGGATACGAAGGAACATTAAATGTCACGACCCGATCCCAAATTGTTGGGTCGAATCGGATCATGTCCAGCCTGCACCGTGTTGTGAGACGGCGGCAGTAAGCTGTTCTATTTGCAGGTATTCACAACAACATTCATTTGCATTTTGTCACAACACGAATTTATGAATATTTAAAAAAATTTATTCAACAATTGAAAAGTACAAACTGAAACTGAAAGTACTGTAATAAAATACTGAAACCAAAATCTACAACTCCAACTCAAATAAACTAGATAACGAGGAAAACAACTAGCTAAACGGTCGGTTCATCAGCCTCTGGTTCTGCGTCCTCCAAGGGGGACTCTGGCAACACCACATGATATAATACCGGGTCATAGTAGCTATTGAACAATAGCTCAGCATCAACAACATTACCTATTGGGGGGATCCAGTCAGGAAAGGAGCAAGTACGAGTACATAATCCGACATTCTAAATAATAGTGGAAAGATGTAATTTTAAACAGTTGAAATACTTTGAATAATATTTTCCAGCAATTTTCAGCAATTCAGTATTTGAAACAATACGATTCAAATAGGTAACGTCTATGACCAGCTTGGGTTGTATAATAGCATCCTAGCGACGCGATACGGCTTATCCTCGTGTGTAAGAGGGATAAGCTCGCACAATAACAATATGCAATATAAGGGGGTATTGGTCATAAACGCTACACTATTCCCTCAATATCTCCACAATCAATATTTGAACCCTAGGAGAGGGTTCCATGTAGCAATGTGGTTTAAACATGCAACATGACAATTACTAAATAAAATGCAAGAAAACATAACCATAACTTGCCTTTGTTAATGACTGGAACAGGATGTCGGTACCTGGGGAGAAAGTCAAATACGTCCTCAAAACCCTACAATTGAGAATCCTGACTTAGAAACATAGATGAGCCAAATCTAGGTGTGCTAGTTGTAATTTCTAGAAACAGACCCTAGTCAGATTTTAAGTTATTTAAATAATCTAACGAAATCCGTCTAACGTCGTAAACTATATTAGTTATCAATTTACGGAATAACCGATTATTGATTTATTAGGGAAAATAGTAATTACACTTTAATTGGCAAGACTTTATATTTTTAATAATATATATAAAACTAAGTGGTCTTTTAAGTGAGAAAACATGAAGTTGTTTAAATTATTAGGAATCTTTATTCATTAACTTAATATGAGAAAATCTTATTAATTTTGTACAAAATAATTAATACCCAATTATAATTTATATGTCTAGCTACGCAAATAACCAACCCAGAAAAGAAATAGAAAATCTAAGCTACACAATACATGGTCACAGAAAAATAAAGAAAAACTGGACTTACAACAAATTAATTAATAGGAAAAATACTTTAAAATAAATTTCTCGAAATTAGTCATTTTCGTAAAAAATAGTTTTTATTTAAATAATATTTTCAAATAGAATTTATTTAATCAGAATGATTTTCATAAAATATGTCTTTTAGACATTTCATAAATTATGTAGAAAATTACCTTTAAACACAGATAATAATAAATGCACAAAAATACGTTTTCTTACCAAAATATTGGTTTAAAGTTAATATAAAAGGTTTTCGAATTTTAATATTAAATACCATTACCAAAATAACCTTTTTAAATAAATATTAGTTTTTATTATATTAATTCTCCTTATAAAACCTTCTTGATCAGAAATCATCTTTAAAAGGAAAACATTTATATATATATATATATATATATATATATATATATATATATATATATATATATATCATATATATAATCATTTAACGAAATCTAATTTTTTTATACCATTTACTTAACCAAACTTTTATTTTAAAGATAATAACTTTTAAACGAATATTTATTTAATTAATATTTTGTAAACAAAATATTACATCATTATTTGGTTAAAAAATCTCTACAACTTAACATTAAATTAAAAGATAATCCTAACTTTAATTTAAACCAATTAAATCATTTAAATCATATTTAAATTTATAAGGTTAATCCATAAATCAATTAATACCAAAATAAACATGTATAAAGTTTCCTAATATGTATATTATTACCACATTGCTAATTACAACACGAAAAGCTAAAATATTAAAGCACAGAACCTAATAAAACAATTCTACAGAACTAAAATAATAATCTACATGATAGACTCTACGGCCAGAATGACAAATGGGTTTCTGTGAAGAAAATGACAGAGAAATGGGAAGAGTTTACCCAAACTTGCACGAAAGAGTACCGAGGGGAGGCCTCGGACTCGGAACGACGCCGGGATGACGAGCACGGACACGTGTGTGCACACAGGCGGACACGTGGGGAAGACACGCGGCGACGGAGCACGCGCGGGAGACGACAGCGCCGACGGAGGGCGTACGGGAGGCGCCGGGGACGGGCTCGGAAGGTGGGGGAGTGGGGTCTGGAATCGGAGAGGGCGGCAAGGGGAGCACGGTGGTGGTCTCGGATTTGGATTTGGTGGAGGGAGGAGAAAGTTATGGATTTTTTTGTGGGAAATGGGATTCTGAACGTTCTGTGGGGTTTCTGATCTTCTGAAAAAATATTACGTGAGATGAAGAAGGAGAGGACGGGACATATAGAGCGGATCTGAGAGAGAACCGGGAAGTGGGATCAGGGCCGGAGTTGAGATTCGTTAAGGACGATTGGGCCTGGTGCGAAAATTAAACGGAGGCCTATTTTCATATAAAAAAATTCTAATAAAAAATTCAAAATTTAAATAATCCAAAATTAACATCAATTAAGAAAAAAACATTCAACCACAATATCTTTCAATATTTGACTAAAGAAGATAAAATAAAGCAAAACAAACAAGCATCTTTTGCCATCGTTACATTATGAATGGTCTTCTAGCATTCATAGCTACAAAATCCTTGATACAATAATTTTCGACGGACGTCGTACTCGTGCGACAAATTTTAATTCCATCAAGTTTCACACTCGAGAAATACCATATGCGTGTTTCGATGCAAACAGTTCGAGTCGGGGTGGTCCGATTTGTTGGGACAACCCTTGTTCGACAAGTTTTTAGATAAAATTATAATTCTGGAAGGCCTACTTTGGCTAATGATTTATAAAGCTCAAATTAACCTACAAAATTTTAGAGGATTATATTAGAGTTGTAGGAGATCGTATACAATTGTTTTGGGATTTCATTGAACGAGTATGGAGATCTGCTCGCATGAACTTTCTGAAAAGCCACGCTTATTCTGTGCAATAGTCTTCTTTGTGCATAGCCTTCTGACGGTGGTTTATGAGCGGGCTCGTCGACGGCTCTAGGGCTTCTGGGTGCTCGTGGGGTATTGGCGAAGCATCCTAGATTGGAAACGAGGTGGTTTGGGATCTATGGACGTTTTTTGAAGGAGTAGAGAGTTGAGATTTGTGGGCCTTTTTTGAAGGGGAGGAGAGAGGTTGCCGATAAAAGTCAAGGATTCGTAGAATTTTGTTTGAATCTTATATGTGTCTTAGGATTTTTTTCTATTAAGTCTTAGTATTTGTACTGATTTTGAATAGTATTGAATGGAATTGAGAGAATCTTTGACTTAATTTCTTAATTGGAAATAGTGAAAGCCTCTGTTAATTGATTCCCTAATTGAAAATAGATATAGCCTTAGTTAATTGAGAGAATCTGCACTTGATTAGCTTAGTATACATAAGGAAGGCTAATGAATGTATAAATTAGTTATTCATAAGTTAGTTTAGTATTATAATATACGTAATAAATATACATATACATGTTTAACTTATTCATAATTTTTAAATTATGTATTCATAAGTTTGACATTTTTAATTTTTTTAATTATTTATCCATAAGTTAGTTTAGAATACATAATACATATACATATAAAAATTGGAGGCCTACGAATTGGAGAGGCCTAGTGCGGTCGCACCCATTGCATGTCACGTCCCGATTCCGTAAAATCGATAGTCGTCCCCCGGGCGTGATGTCGTACGAACCTAAGTTGCGATCGCACAAGGCATAGTCATGAGGTTATCCGAAACACAACGTCAAGTTAGAGTACGCAGAAAAATTGATTGACACAATTGAAATAGAAGTAGACTTTTCATTGATAATAAAACTTCATTTACATTGACTTCATTACATTTATTGCCGCACGGGCTACAACATGACTCGACTTACAAAACGAACGCCGATGAGATAGTCGTTCCATACATTACATCCCTTTTACAAGCAAAATAGTTACACTTTCCACCTGTGATCGAGGGAAGCCGAGCCGCCATTGGTCTTCTTTTGTACTGAATGCAAAGTCTTCAAAAGGAATTCAGAAACAAGTCTTTACGCGGACGAGGCTTCAAAAGTGTCCACGCCGCCTTGAGATTTAAGTGGCACGTCCTTCGGGATTTGGGGTACCTGCGTGGAGAGCGAGGATCAGTACATTACACTTTGTACTGGTGCGTGGCTATTTAAGTTCCAAGCTCTCATTTGGTTGAAGAGTTTATATGACTTAATATATGAATGTTTCTAACCATCCTAATGGATTTCAACAAGCATATGACAAGCATAATGTAATTTACGTCGGAACTTACTACGGCGGACTGCGTCGCGCCTTATGAAACTTACCATGTTCTTTCCTGTCAATTGTTATCATTTTCATACCAAGTGCAATATTACGTGTGATTGGTCACTGGCATAACAAGCCATCCTGGACTCTATAGCTTTTGTTAGCCGGGGCCCTTGCAGCGCAAGTAGCGAGCCCCGCTGCAAGTTTCCGCTTAACCCGTGCTATCATCCAGCACAGCTATACACTGTGTTTCCTTTCTTGGCCGAAACGGTCCCATGGACTTGGGTTGCCATTACGGGGAAACTTTACCTTGTCGACAAGTTGTCCAATGATCGAGTTCAGACAATATTTAGTTATTACGGTCTAGCCTACATTCTCTTTGAAACTTGATCATTTCACCGTGTCCGTGCCCTTGCATTCATTTTTTTATCCGCAACAATACTATCGATTTACTTAAGAAGGGGTCGAGAAGAGAAGGGTCAGCCACTCACCTTGAGTTTACTTCGGCAAGAGAACTTGTTGGCCGCGCTAGACGTCGCCTACACGATTATCTGAAATTGCACAAGCAACCGATTAGAACACTGCATTATTCAAGGAGTTCGATAGGAAATGTGAGTTCAAAATGCAAGCCATGAAAACCATCGAAAATATTCACGAAAATGCATTCAGAAAACAAAGCCAAAACCAACGCAAGCGGCGTGAAAAGCAGAGCAACGGGAGGTCTCTTCCGACTCAGCCGCAGAGTCAATCCTCGAGGCGCAACCCGCTGAATATGGGACTTGGTTCCGAAGAAGACACGAGGAATGAATCTTAATTCAACCGTTCCCGTTCGATCGACTCGGTTGATCCCGACCTATCGGTCCCGACCGAATTGATAGCGACAGTGTTCCTTTCTCGTGCACCCCGTGGACAAGTACGGGGCACGATGTAGGGACGGGGCACTACATTGCACTCCCTCAAAACCGGCCCTGAGTGGGATAATGGGTAAGCCTAATGGGTTTTGGGCTTCGGGCTTTGGGTACCATGGCTTAAGTTATGGGCTAAAAATAAAAGGCTCACCAAACAATATAAAACATGGACATTAAAAAAAAAAGTCATGGGCTTCACATTAAATGACTTTCGAGAGTTACATCCTGAAGTGACAATTCTTAGTTATGAAGAGAACCTTATATGTAGATAACTAGAAGTTAGGGGTCCTGTGTATATAAGGGTTGTTTTCTTTTCTCTTCTATACAGTATAGCAGATATATATGTATAATAACCTGCAAGTAAGGGTGAATATGTAAAAAAAATTATGTATGGATTTGTAAGATAAGTCTTAGTAGCATATTTTGTATCATATTTTGATAAAAATGAATGAAATATGCTCATCTTCCATTCTCGTGTCTTACTTATGAATCGTATTCTTTATTGCTAAGACATGCAAAATTTCTTCTGTAGGCGTTATAAGTTAAGTACCATTCCTGAGAAAATTTGTATATTCAAAATTTTTAGGATGATGTCTTATCCAGGACAGTCCCACGCTTCATCATCTCAAGGCCAGGCTGAACCATCTATTTTGGACATGTACCGATTGTTTCAACAAGTTCTAGAATCCAACAGTCAACTTGCGAACGCAGCCCAAGCCACTACTACTATAATACTAGAGCAAATGCGGGTAACAAACTCTAAAGATGAGACGATAACAGATTTTGGAGATTTTAGGCCATCAAAATTTCGTGGAACGGAGAGCCCGATAGAAGCAGGACAATGGATAAGGACTATCGAAGGACTATTAAAAACGGCAAAGGTTAGTCCTGAAAATATGATTTCTACAGTCCGCATCTAGCTAGAAGATGTTGCTGAACATTGTGGAGTGCAGAACATCCCGAGGAGTCTGATGAAGCAATATCCTGGGAAGAATTTAAAAGGAAGTTCGAAGAAAGATTCTTCCCAAAGTCGGCTAAAATGGAGCTGGAACGACAATTTATCCATTTGAAGCACGGAAAGCTCACAGTCGATGAGTATACCGCAGAATTTTCTAGGCTTAGTCGCTTCGCTTCATATATGGTAGCTGATGAAGAGACTAAGATATCTAAATTTTTAGAAGGATTGGGAGGTCAACTAAAAAGTAAAATAGCAGCATATCGGTGCCAGACATATTCTGAGATAACAGAGGCTGCACGAAATCAGGAAAGAATGATGAAGGAGGAACAACCGTTCCGACCCAAACTCAGAAGAGAGCTCTGGAGTCAGGGGCTTCATCCTTCAGGAGTCATTGGCAAGGACCATTCAAACGTCTACAAGTTGATAATTCGGGGACCACTCATTTGCAATTATTGCCACAAGCCTGGCACATAAAGAGAAACTGTAGGCGATTGCTGGGAGCCTATCTAAGGTGCGGTTCAGCTAACCACCAAACTGGTCAATGTCCACAACCATCAACCACGAGGCCAGTAATGCAAAATCCGGGGCAGGGAGCAAGGCAAGAGTTCTGGAGAATTTAGGGCAAGCCCACGCTCCAAGAAAATGGTTCTCGACCATTGCTACAAGCACCTATACGCTAGGCTATGATAACTTATAATCAATATAGACCACCCCTCGCATCCCAGGCCCACCAATTCAAACAAGTTCAAAAGGCAAGGTAACCTCAGACTGGAAGGAAGAACAAACATGGACAAGCATTTTTGATGAATACCGAAGAAGTAGAAATCGCAGGGGAAGTGGTGACAGGTACTATATTAGTTTCGTCATATCCAGCATCAGTTTTATTTGATTCATGAGCTACACATAATTTTATATCTGCTAGTTTTATATCACAACGGGACATTGAATCACAACCCTTAATTAAGAATCTGAATCTTTTTTCGGGGAATGGCATAGTAAAAGTTTGCCATGTTTGTAATGCATGTCCAGTAAAATTAGGCGGTAGAGCTTTTCGGGTAAGACTATTAGTCTTTCCAATCAATAATTATGATATAGTACTTGGGATGGATTGGCTAACAAGGACGTCAGCCAACATAAACTGTGGTAAAGGAAGGATTTTATTCCAACTTCCAAATAAGAAAACATATGAATTTAACCGAAACCAGAAAAAATTTGATGCTGGAGAATTGGAAAAACTTGAACTAGCTACCGATTCAAGGAAGATTCCAAGAACTGGAGGAAGAACAATTTCCTCAAGTTGATGACAAGTAAGGGATATTTATTTTTTGATGACAGGTAAGGGATATTTATTTTGAACTACCTCATGGAGTTCCAACCTAGTGATCATGTATTCTTTAAAATTATCCCGTATTGATGACAGGTATAAGGGATATTTATTTTTGATTGTTACTTCATTCAAGGCTCTGTAATCTATTACTAGTCGTAAAGTTCCATCCTTCTTCTTTACGAATAATACCGGTGCACCCCAGGGGGAGGCACTTGGTTGTATGAATCCCTTGGATAGTAATTATTTTATTTGTTTGTTTAGCTCCGCTAACTCTTCCTTGTTCATTGGATATATCTTTTTAGCTATAGGTGCTGCCCCAGGTACTAAACTGATAGAAAATTCTACTGCTCTATATGGGGACAAACATGGCAGCTCTTCTGGAAATACATCCTTAAAATCTTCTACAACTTTTGGAAATTGTTCTTCCTCCAGTTCTTAGAATCTTTCTTGAATCGATAGTTCAAGTTTTTCCAATTCTCCAGCATCAAATTCTTTCTGGTTTTGGTTAAATTTATATGTTTTCTGATTTGGAAGTTGGAATAAAATCATTTCTTTACCACAGTCTATGTTGGTTGACGTCCTTGTTAGCCAATCCATCCCAAGTACTATATCATAATTATTCATTGGAAAGACTAATAGTCTTACCCGAAAAGCTTCACCGCCTAATTTTACTGGACATGTATTACAAGCATGGCTAACTTTTACTACGTCATTCCCCGTAAGAATATTCTGATTCTTAATTAAGGGTTGTGATTCAATGTCCCGTTGTGGTATAAAACTAGCATATATAAAAGAATGTGTAGCTCATGAATCAAATAAAACTGATGCTGGATATGACGAAACTAATATAGTACCTGTCACCACTTCCCCTGCAATTTCTGCTTCTTCGGTATTCATCATAAAATGCTTGTCCATGTTTCTTCTTCTTTCTTCCAGTCTGAGGCTGCCTTGCCTTTTGAACTTGTTTGAATTAGTGGGCCTGGGATACGAGGGGTGGTCTTTTTTATATTAGAAGTTATCATAGCCTGGTGTACAGGTGCTTGTATAGCAATGGTCGAGAACCATTTCCTTGGAGCATGGGCTTGCCTTGATTTCTCCGGAACTCTTGTCTTGCTTCCTGTCCCGGATTTTGCATTACTGGACTCATGGTTGATGGTTTTGGACATTGACCAGTTTTGTGGTTAGCTGAACCGCACCTTAGACAGACTCCCAATAATCGCCTACAGTTTCTCTTTATGTGCCCAGGCTTGTGGCAATATAAATTACAAATGAGTGGTCTATCTGAATTATCAACTTGTGGACGTTTGGATGGTCCTTGCCACTGATTCCCGAAGGATGAAGCCCCTGACCCCAGAGCTCTCTTTTGAGTTTGGGGTCGGAACGGTTGTTCCTCCTTCATCATTCTTTCCTGATTTTGTGCAGCCTCTGTTATCTCAGAATATGTTTGGCACCGATATGCTGCAACTTTACTTTTTAGTTGACTTCCCAATCCTTCTAAAAATCTAGATATCTTAGTCTCTTCATCAGCTACCATATATGAAGCGAAGCGACTAAGCCTAGAAAATTCTGCGGTATACTCATCGACTGTGAGCTTTCCCTGCTTCAAATCGATAAATTGTCGTTCCAGCTCCATTTTAGCCGACTTTGGGAAGAATCTTTCTTCGAACTTCTTTTTAAATTCTCCCCAGGATATTGCTTCGTCAGACTCCTCGGTATGTTTCACACTCCAGCAATGCTCAGCAATATCTTCCAACTGGATGCGGACTGTGGAAACCATATTTTCAGGACTGACTTTTGCCGCTTTTAATAGTCCTTCGATAGTCCTTATCCATTGCCCTGCTTCTATCGGGCTCTCCGTTCCACAAAATTTCGATGGCCTAAGACCTCTAAAATCTGCTATTGTCCCATCTTTAGAGTTTGTTGTCCGCATTTGTTCTAGTACTATAGCAGTAGTGGCTTAGGCTGCGTTCGCATGTTGACTGTTGGATTCTAGAACTTATTGAAACAATCGGTACATGTCCGAAATAGATGGTTCAACCTGGCCTTGAGATGATGAAGCGTGGGACTGTCCTGGATTAGACATCGTCCTGAAAATTTTGAATATACAAATTTTCTCATGAATGATCCTTAACTTATAACGACCACAGAAATTTTTTTGCATGGGTTAGCAATAAAGAATACGATTCATAAGTAAAACACGAGAATGGAAGACGAGCATATTTCATTCATTCTTATCAAAATATGATACAAAATATGCTGCTAAGACTTATCTTACGTATCCATACATACTTTTTTTTTTTACATATTCACCCTTACTTGCGAGTTATTATACATGCATATCTGCTATACTGTATAGCAGAGAAAAGAAAACAACCCTTATATACACAGGACCCCTAACTTCTAGTTACCTACATATAAGGGTCTCTTCATAACTAAGAATTGTCACTTCAGGATGTAACTCTCGAAAGTCATTTAATGTTCCTTCATATCCTTCGAGTACGGGGTTTATGTATTGACGATCGGGATCTCGAACATAAATGCAGTAAATCTGCCTTTCGTGGTCGACTTCGGCACCATTTTCGATATCTCTAATAACGGAATTCATTACTCCGCAATATACTTCATAGACTGGTATATCGTACCAGTCTAGTACCTTCCAAAGTTCCCTTACGTGTTGCTGGTACCCATATAGGGTGCGGTCGCTCCCATCCCATGGTAAGCTTGGAAGAAACAGATCCATAACCTACATAGACAATATCTTTTAAATAAGAATAATATTTGTAGGGAGCACAAAGACAAGGACATGGAACGTGCATACTTTATTTATTTTCAATACAGTACGTAGTCAAGCGTTACATTCTTGCTATTTACATTCATACATTAGAAATTTAAGATCCACATTTTTCTTATGTTAATGATTTTTGCCTCCGGATATGTCAGCATCCATTCTTCCAGAGTGTCATTGTGTTTAGATTATGGACCTCCGGATGGTTGTGCCTTGATAAGCACATAATAATTCACCGTGTTATAGTACTCCCTTCTTTCGTCAACAATATCCGTTACCACCGGATGCTTTAGTTCATAGTGCACCCCGTAAACCTCTATCATTTGCTTGGGTGCCACTCGCCCCATATTCCTTACGAACTCATAGTACTAGTCCAGGTTGTGGCTGTCGTTTTCCAATCTGGCAAAAGGTACGAATCGAGACATAATCTACACCAAGAAACCCTTAGGTTAGTATCTTTCTGACTAAGATTTAAATAAATGGGTTAGATAGTGTAGAAATAACTTTTTTATGTAGTGTTACTAATTATCGGTACTACCTTCCTTATGATAATTCAAGGACTTTTAGGTTGTGGTTGAAACTAAGGATTTCCACCTATAAATTCATAACCTATACTCTACTTTATACTTTTATTAAATCTAGATCTAGACCTGTCCTAGATTTTCCATTCTTTGTTGACCTGTATGGGCCACCACTAAAAGACTTATCACATCCCGCATTCCAGATAAAATGGTGGCGTCATGAACACATCCCTAGGCTATACGCCGAATTTGTGATTGTCGCCCGTAAATTAGCAGAATGAAAAATACAAGCAATTATTACATTTATGAATACAACTTTAACTATATTATACATCAAGAGTCTTTCTAAAAGGTACATTAACTACAAGTCTGTTACAACAAAATATTATACATATGATCGACTGCAAAATGTTGGTTTTCGTCCTTTGAGTTCCTCCAGATCATCTATTCTCCGATATTATGTTCGTCATACAAAGGTAATGGTTCCGCAGGATAATCATCTTCCCCTAGTGAACAAATACTAGGTCGCTTAGAACGAAAAACAAGTCCTCAGTCAATAACAGTTAAAGAAATAAAAATGCAAAAGAGATTGGAAATATGCAGTATATACCGAAATTTAGGAAGTTAAAATTACCTTTATGTATATAAATTGAATTTCTCAATATTATTATCCTTTTCTCATTGTATAGACACTTACTATGCATATATATTTCCTAAATAAAATGCAAATTTGAGAACAACCTTTCCGAATATTCTCCTAACCAGCTTTTCCGACAACAATTCCCTATAACTGGGGTCAGGCTGTGACTTGGTGGCACGGTGCTTAGAATCCGGCCCTGCCTCTCCTGGACTTAAATGTACTACGTCTCTCTTGGACTTAGAAAATCACCAATTTGATATTACTGTCTAAATTGGTGCAAATATCGGATGGCACGGAATTAAATCCGGCCCTGTCTCTCCTGGGCTAAATGGATGGCACGGTTATTACAGAACCAGCCCTGCCTCTCCTGGGTTAAGTGAGCTAAGCCTCACATACTCAATTCGTATGGTCCTACGAATGAGCTAATGTACTGATCAGCTTTAGTTTTATTATGCTGCGGAGCTGTATAGGTGATATTCGGGTTGTTCTCTCCCGTCCAATGCTTTCTATCTAATTATTATGATCACTGAATTTTTTTACCATTATCTTATTAATAGGAAATTTATCTATTTAAGATGCTAGGGTGCATCTTGCATAAGTTCGTTTGAACGATTCTTAGAAATCAGTTGTTCCAAATTGGCGTTTAGACATGAAACTACCAAATGGAATAATTATTCTTATGTATTTTAAAGAATAATATTATAAAAGAGTTTCATTTAAATTGTGCCTACGTGACACGTGTCCTGTGTCATACATATTCTAAATTCTTCTAAATTTACGGAATCACCCAATTTCTTGAAAGGTCGAGAATTTGGCTCTCTCTTGTAAATTCCGAAAATTTTGGCAGAGTCTCCTCTGTATTTGTTGACTCCGAAAAATTTACAAGAGACAAAATATTGAATAAAATAATTCCGGGTTCGTCGACCCCTTCGATGGAGCAACTCTCAACACCGGAACTACGCAGTTAATATTTCGGGTTCGCCGACCCCTTCGGTGAGCAACTCTCAACACCGGATACCCACGCAATTTAATAAATAAATATCAAAATAGGGAATTTCCTTCATACCTGAGCATGCTAGCATTTATTTATTTGCAATGTTCTTTGGTGCTACACAGTTCAAGTAAACACATTGCTATTGTACAATTTTATTGAACAAGTTTTTAAATACTACATATTGTGAATAGATTTCCAAAATTAAATCCTAACATGCTCAATTTCAACTTATACTTCATATATTAACCCCTTGAAGTGTAAACAAGCAAATTCTAACTTGAAAAATTCAACAAGTGGGTTACCCTAACATCCTGGTACCTATAAGTACCCATTCTAACTGAATGTTCATAATAAAATAGGTCATATAAGCATATTTTTAATTCCGGACAGAATTAAAATCTTGTATCAAATCAATAACTTATCAAGTTTTCATAATTCAAAATTAAACTAGACAAGACATAATATATACATATTATACTAAAAGTCTATGAAATCTCTAGTATGTAGATTTCAATTTAAATGAAACTTTTATCCTAGCAAGCAAGCAAACGATTATACCTTTTTCCTTAGCAAGTAAGCAATGAAGTTTAATTTCCGCAATTACCCTTCTTTTTTTAACATTATCCAAGTTCAAGAAAACTCAATTATTAGCAAAATATTGATACCCAATTCTAACTTCCAATGTTACTTGCATATTGAATACTTTTAGATGTATTCTAGACTCGATGTTAATTATTTACAAAAATAAAGCATTCAATTCTTTTAACTTGTAATACCCCAATTGACTTCTTGAGTGTACTAAGTAGTCATTTCACTTTAAAAGTTTAACCAGTATGTTAGGTATTCATAAATGTCTATTCTAACCATGTGTTCATGACAAAATGGTCCTTTTAAGCATGACTTAAATTATGGACAGATTTGAATATTACATTAAATTAATAATTTGTCAATTACACCTATCACAAAGTCAAATTTATGACATTCCTTAATATATTTATATTCATACTCATGGTTGATAAGACCCTTGAATGTATAAAATTTCTATTTGTAGACATATAAAGTGGTTCAATATATATTTATATATATTATGAATCATGACCTTGCACCCTTCTTAATACAAAATCTAGTAGAATATGTGTATGTATCCACGTAAGTTGTCCCCCTTCTCTACACACATAACTATTTGTTTGTGTACATATACATAAAATTTAAGCAAGGTGTCCATTTGTGTTGTGTCTACATGTTGTGTCCAATTATACTTTTATTCAAATTATCTATTTGTGTTGTGTCCACTTGTTGTGTCCAAGTTACATGTTCAATCAACGTATCTATTTGTGTTGAGTGCAACACATGTGTCCAACTTATACATTTATATACACCATGTTGTGTCCAAGTATCTATTTGTGTTGTGTCCAAATATCTATTTGTGTTGTGTCCAATATATATATTTGTATTGTGTCCAATATATATATATATATATATATATATATATATATATATATATATATATATATATATATATATATATATTGAAAGAAGGTAATTGTGGCGAACGCGCCCACCGGGAATCGATCTCCTGACCACTCGGGCCGCATGCATCTCTCTTAACCACTAGGCTAGAGGTCATTTGCTATATATATATATATATATATATATATATATATATATATATATATATATATATATATATATATATATATATATATATATATATATATTGGACATATATACCATGTTGTGTCCAAGTATCTATTTGTGTCCAACATGTATATTTATTCAAGTGTAACGTGTCCACGTATTGTGTCCAACATGCATACCTATCTCTATATTCATGCTACAATCTTACATTGTGAGTTTTAATCATAATTTATATACATTTCAGAAAATGGAATTAATCCCCAATTTACTCATGATGAAATTTAGAGCAAAAAAATTAGAAAAGTCTCAAGGAAGAGGGAGAGGACTTACCTTGGGTTGATGATGATTTAGATTTGGTCTTCCCAATTTCTTTCTAACATAATACCCAAATTAAAATTTGTGTTAAGTATATATGCACACACACACACACACACACACACACACACACACATATATATATATATATATATATATATATATATATATATATATATATATATATATATATATATAAACCCAAATTCTTTTGACCTAAATTTTGAAATTGAAAGGAAAGGAAAGGGAATAAAGGAATTACCTAGGGTTTTTGGGTTGGGGAAGAGGAGGAGGAGAAGAAGGAGGTGCTTTTTTTTTAGTCTGGTTCAAGAAGACTGATTCAAGGCGTAGTCCATCAAGCTCTTCTTCAGACAAAGACAATAGTCACTACGTGAGATTAAGGCTATAGTCCATCTTATTTATGCATAGTATATAACAGCGTAGCAGCAGTAGCAGCAACAGTAGGAGCAATAGCAGTAGCAGCAACAGTAATAGCAATAGCAGCAGTAGTGGGAGTAAGAGGGAGGAGGGAAGAGAAGATGTGGCGGTGAAATGAAGAGGGAATGGAGAGAAGAAGTAGAAATAGAAGAGGGATGAAGAGAGGGTTATGTGTCATGAGGGAGAGGAGTCTCTCTCATGAATATTGCCAAGTGGCAAGTCAAGTGCCACTCACTCCTAGCACTTGACACCTAAGCCCCTCCATAGTTTGCCACATACCCCCATATGATAACTCATCATCAATTGAGTTGGTAAACAATCATGTAATTACAAAAATTTTCTAGGGGTCAAAATGTAAAATTTTATATTTTAAATAGAAATATTATGATTATCAATATTCCTCATTTGTTAATTATTCTCAAGAATTAAATTAGAGCATAACACCCTCAAAGAGGGTGACAATAGTGTTGGTAATTTAGTCTCATATCGGGCAGAAATGGGGGATCATGAGGTGTAGATAATTGGAATTTGTTCAGATTTACATGAGAATTTTTTTTTTAAGACATATGGACTCAATTCAATATCGTACCTCATGGGCCAATTTCGTTTCGGGTCACACCGCGTTCTCAACAGAGCGGGCCTATGTATGTGTCTAGGTGGGCTACAGCCCAGCCAAAATTAGAAGAAAAAAAAACTATATGACACCAATGTACACCATAGTCCAAATATCAGTGTAGCTCATCTGCATTCTAGTCTTACACATACACAAGAATCCGTTGTTCCAAAAATTAAAAAATTAAAAAAAAAAAAGCTCAGCCCAAGACGGCTAAAATTCCCAGTTCAGCCCATGGGCGATCACTGATTTTTTTTGTGGAAAAAATATTTTGTAGGTGTATTACAAATGGAAAATACTATATGTACCTCGAAAATTTCATTCTTCTATGTCCTTCCGCCACGTGGTCCTCTCCGATTCGCTCATGTCTTTCCCAACCTCCTTCCCTATTTGTTTGGGTCAATAAGGAAGTGCCACGTGATAGAGAGACATGAAGAAATAAAATTTTTGGAGGTACATATAGCGTCACTCATTACAAAATATTTTCCAAACTTAGATATACTTGGACCACTAATCTTTATGCTACAAAACTAGCTCTTTCCGTGAAGTTGTTAACAGTTTATTATGTAAACTTTTGCATCGAATTCTTTACATACATTTAACTAATTCCCCAAGCTTACATTTCTGGAGAATGAAATTCGTATGTGACTTGTAACTATTTCCACCCGTCACACACGTGTACATTTCACACTCTTGTGGTACTCAACCCTATAACTATGCTATCGTTCGTTGTCACAATTTATTCTCGTGCTATAGCATGGGTTAGAGCATCATTAGTAAGGCCCATCCCATTTTCTAGATTCTAGATTTAGAATGTAGGAGCTCATTTTGTAGAATAATAAATCTCATCCCTAGTCCCAATTTCTACAATTTCGGTTTCAACCCATCCATAGGTGCTAAGGGTTGGGCCTCCCAATTTCTAGATTCTAGATTTTAGAAACTCGTTTTGTAGAATAGTAAGTTCCAATTTGGAGCCCAACTTTCTAGATTCTAAATTTTATATTATTTTTTTCCTACATTAATTTTTGACCACATAATTTTTGGAACCGGAGCTCACTTTATCATTTCCTACTATTCTCATACAAACCCAACCCATTCTACATTTACCTTTTTTTTTGAAATTTTGAGCTCCAAATTGCATTGGAGAGTCCCAACTACTAATGATGCTCTTATATATCATCTTCTGTGCATTTCGTAGAAAACTCTCTTTGATTCAATAGTAAGTTCGAATTTTATTATCCCATGAAGTATATGGATCAGGCTCGCCTTGGGCCAGGGCAAAAATGGGCGAGCATCTAAACCCAAGCTACACTACAGGACCCAAGATTTGGGATTCAAAAAAATGTCCAAGAGTATTTGTTAGTTTATGTATTTTATTAGGTAAAGTAAGCAGCAGCCTCTGCCGAGAGTAGATCTGTTGTCTCCAGTTTTAATATACCAAATCACTTGCTTCTCTATAAAAATATAGATTCTACCAGTTTTGAGTGTTATTTTTATATAGCCAGTAAAATCCACATTTTTATAGAAAGAGACTATTTTGATACACCAAAAATAGGAACAATACATCTGCTCTCGGCTCAACCATTCCTTCCTGTATCTGAGGTGAAGATTTTATTTTTTTTTTTAATTTTCTTAAATAGATCATGATGCTGTGTGTTGTGTTTTTGAGATTTTCTCTGTACTTTTTTATACTTGGAATCAACTTAATATAGTGCTTCGACTTGGATCTTGATTTGGAACCGGTTAATGATACTGGCTTGCTAGTTTGTAGTCCATACGAATACAGACAATTTCAAATGGATGGTAGGCTCTAGAATTTTGTTAGGTTGTAAGTCATTTGTTAAGTGCAAATTTTTTTTTCTTGGTTTTGTTTTTGAGTTTATAATAGGGTCCCATTCTCAGTTTTCAGTCTTTAAAAATATCAGACTGGCTGGCCACCAGTTGACGCTATTTTGCAATATAATAGTTGGCATAGCATTTAAAATAGCCTCATAAATTCATAATGGTGATAGCAATATATATTTGGTCATCTTAAATACTCCCACGACTGTGTGATCCACTTAGTGTTATATTACTATCTTAAAATTTATTTATATTAGTATATATGTACGTATATTGTACGTATTTTATAATACTTAAAAAAAAAACATCTTTCTTTTTTTTTCTATAGATAATTACATAACTATCTATATTAAATTTGCTGAACAATTTTAATTAGTAAGCACAGATGAGGGTAGATTTGGAACAAAAGTTCCACGGTGAATCATACTTTTCACATTATAAAGTAGTATAGATTTGTATTTTGTTAAGATTACGTTATTGTTCTCTCTTATAATTATCTCAAAATATTTTAGGCTTATTTGTAATTTGATACCCACAACTGTTTATGTTTTCAACTTGATACTTTCAAGGAAAAGAAATTCCAAAAATTTCCTCCTCCCACTTCCGCCAGGCTGCCTCTCCACAACCCCCCCAGGCTGCCTCTCCACAACCCCCCCCCAATCAGCCCGGCCGCCTTCCCCACCACCCCCTCCTCATGTTGTTCGCCTGCGGTTGCCCCCTCGCCCCCTCCTGACGTCGTCCTCCTACCAGCTGCCCTCTCCCACAACCCCCTCCTCTTGTCAACACCACCCCCCTCACCCCCCCCCCCCCCCCCCCCCCCCCCCCCTCCACCCACCAACCCACGCCCTCCTTCTCCCGTCGTCCAACTGCCTCCTCCTGTTGTCAGCTATTGTTACCCACCTCTGCCCCCTCCTCCCGTTGTGGGCTCTGTTGACTCATCACTGCCGAAAAGAGAGAGGGAGAGAGAGAAAATGGGGAGTGGTGGTTTTGTATATTTTTTTTTAGGATATAAAGTTAAAAATATTTAATAGTTGATGGTATTAAGTTGGTGAGGAAAAAAAATATTTGAGGATATCAAATTAAAAATAAGCCATTATTTAACAATAGTTTTACATTACAAGCCCCTACGTACGAATTGCTAAATTTTTGTCACGGATAAAAAAAAAACAACACAATTAGCAAAAATATGTAGATTGAGATGGAGTAGGTATGTAGATTGAGATGGGAGTAGGTCGCTAGCTCCACAACGAGAATGTGGTATAATCATCGAGTCCGAGTCCTTCGCAATCGAAATGCTCGCACGAGTCACAGTGCATTTCTGGCGGATCGAGCATCATCCCCTCCGCCATGCTCCTGTAGTACTCGGCCGCGTCGAACGCATCAACAGCAGCGACAATCTCGACTGCCGGCATCGACGTCGCCGTCAATGTCCCGTCAGAGGCAGCCGCTGGGCCGTGCAACGTCTCGGCGGCCGCGGCGGCTGCCCTCTGAATGTCCTTACGACGACTAGAGCTAGAGCTAGAACCAGAGGAGGAATTATTATTATGATTAGTGAGGGGTAGATAGTACTTCTCGAGGAGCGAAGCGGAGTCCGCGAAGTTCAGGCAGGCATCGCGGCCGCGGAGGGCCAGCGCCGCGACGTCGTGGGCCCGCGCGGCCATCTCGGGCGTCGGGTAGGAGCCGAGCCATATCCTCGACTTCTTGTTGGGCTCCCTCACCTCGCACACCCACTGCCTCGCGCCGCTTCCCCGCCGCCGCACCCCCTTGAAGACCGGATGCCGCGTCTCCCGGAACTTGGTCCGCCCGGCGCGCCGCTTCGGGGCGGCCGACGACGATGACGTGGCGTAGCAGCTAGACATTGAAAAACTTACTAAGTTTAGCAGTGATCGATGATGAAGTGAAGAGGGGGGGGGGGGAGCTAAGCTAGTGTAGTAAGAGTTTAAGTTGCATGGGTGGGTTTATATATATATTTATGCTACACTTTTGGTACGCGTTTGAAGCGCGTTCGGATAAGTGGTCGGCGAATGGATTCGGATATTTGTATGACGAAGCAATGGAACGTGGCAAAACGAACAAAAAAGGAAGTTCTGCTTTTGCTTAGTTTAGAGGACAAAGGGAGCGAGGTTGAGCATTTAGTTTGGAGTCCCTTTTTTTTATTTCTTTTGGGGGGATATTTTTCTGGTGACTTTGACTAGATTCTGCATCAACGTACGTGGAGTTTGTTCGGATTCTAGGGGCCTATCGTCTTCTAATTTTTTTTTGTGTGTGTGTGTGTAGAATTAACAACATTTTTTTTAAAAGGAAAACTCATGAGTTTCTAGGGGCGAGTATTATTCGATTTTGGACAGAAATTGAATCGAAACAGACAGTCTCAAATAAGAGATTCGGTTCGGTTTAAAAAAATTCAGTTCAGTTTTGATTTTAAAAACACTAAATTTTTCGAATAAGATATTTTAGTTTATATATATATATATATATATATATATATATATATATATATATATATATATATATAAACAAAAAAGGTGCAAATAAACCGAAAAATTGAATAAATCGAAAATCGAACCGATTTAATTTGGTTCGGTTTGATTCGGTTGTGGACCAATTCGGTTCAGTTTCTATCACTTCCATTTTTCGTTGCACGTATTTTCAGTGTATACATGTACAGATTTTGACCCGTATTTGGACTTGACCTGCTAGCCAAGTCTTGGTTGGTCAAAACTGGGCTTGATTTATTTTGGTTTAGCTTGGTTTAATTTGGTTGGGTTATAATGGTGAAACCCCCCTTCCTTTATAAATCAATTTCTTTCTCCACCTACCAAGAAACCCTAGGCAAGTGCTAGCTTGCTACATAAGAGAACTCATTTCTATTTGTTCCAATTTTCTTCTTACACGATTTCAAGACACTTTAGAACTTAGCAATTTTCGATTTGGTGGATATTTTCTTGTAGATCTAAGTTTATGTTATTTTTTGTTTCCTTTGGTTTTGATCTATCAAACTTGTTTGTTCTTAAAATCTAGTTGTTCCATGTTGTGGAGAACGTTCTACCCCATTTTGACCTATGGAAGTCATATTTTCGACTTAAATCGGAGGTTGGACGGAGCTTGGATGCCATGGCTTCCATGGCTCATCTTCTCGAATTTTAGAGAAGATGAGAAGTGAAGACTTGCCGCTTAGAGTCCTACGGCAGCGTTGCCTTGGCCGCATGAAGTCTTGTCGCATGAAGTCCTGCGGCAGCGTTGCCTGGCCGCATGAGTCTTGGCCGCATGAAGTCCTGCGACAGCGTTATCTTGGCTGCATGAAGTCCTGCAGACTTTATTGCTTGCCGCATGAGCTTTGGCTGCATGAAGTCATGCGGACTTTATTGCTTGGCCGCATGACCCCTGGCCGTATGAAGTCCTGCGGACTGCATGCTTGGCCGCATGAGTCTTGACCGCATGCCTTAGCCGCATGCCTTAGCACCCTGTATGATCATCTTTAGTATATAGTTTTATGTTTAAATATTGCTTACATTTTGTACTCAGCCTAACTTACGACTACCCGATTTGATGATTGTGAATCTTTGGCATATCTTGTATTAACTTAGCCATGAGCACGACACGATACATGAACACGACATGACAACACGAACCTGACATAAAATTCTTGATAGTGGCCTGTCAAAGCGCACACTTGACAAGTAACAAATAAAACTGGCATAGCATAAAATTCTTGATAGTGGCCCGTCGAGGCGCACCCCTAACAAGTAATTCTGACAAGTAATTCTAACAAGTAACGAGTAACAAGTAACTCTCGCCTTGACACCGTGGGTAATTTCTCTTGATTATGTCTGTACAAGCTACAAGTCTCGTCTTGCATCATGTCTAGGACATGGATTCCTGAGTACCACGGTCAGGAATTTTGACTGAATCTGGTTAGGGTAATGATTAGATAAATTAAGTAGCTTATATAGATAGAGATATTTCGGCTACAAGCAATCCCGTTATCTGGACGCTTTCCTTATGGACTTGTAGCCTGCCATCGAGTAGGGCACATTTCCAGCTCACTGTCATGTGGGGCACTTCATGAAACAAGTACTATGCACACTTTCATGTGTTGCACTCCAAGTCACTTAATGATTCTTGATAACTCTTGAACTTGCGTCTGGATAACCTGGATAGTCTGCAGGGCTTGTGGCCATATGTATATCTCATTGCATCTTGCTAGTACTAGGCTTGTGATAACCCTAGTTAGTTGAAGTATCAAGCTGTACTTATTGCTTGACCGTGAATTTTGGATGGAGTCCAATTTTGTCTAGTCTTGTTTAGATCCAGTACATGATTATCTCAGGACACACTTGCTTATGCTTTACTCTTGTCGATAATTGGTTGGAGACTAAGCTCTGTTCAGGTGAAGGGTTACAACCCCGGTCCTTGTTTGGTTTAAGGGTTGTAACTTGGTTACCGGAATAGTCCCTTAGTTATCTCATCGTTTATCACATTGTTTTACCTAACTCATGTCTTATGTTATCATTTATGTCTCATGTGCTAATATGCTTGTTTTAGTTCTTAAGTGAAGCCTCCCTTGTGGCACTTGCTCTTTCTGGGGTCTGACCCAGCTGGTTTTGTATGGCCAGATTTTGGAGCAGCTCCCGAGGATCTTCCAGCTCTTCTGCCAGATGGTGAACACTAGAAGAAACCATGACAACGAGTGTATTTTATTTTGCTCTCCCACTCCATTGTAAATTATTTTTTGAGGTATTTAGTCGCCGGATAAGTGTTAGCTCGTGTTGAAAACTTATATTCCTTGTCTGCCTAAGGGCTGTAACATGATTGACAAATCCTAGGGTGGATCATGTATGACTGAAACTCTTGCTAGTCTTCACATTTTCTATGACTAGCTTCATGATCATCTGAATATGTAATATTTGGGACGCCTTACTTTGTATGTCTGATGATCTACCATCTTGTAAAATATATTTACTTGCTTGAGATTGAGACACTAGGCCTGTTCTTGACCTTAAGAGACTGATGGCTTGTAGATAAACTCTCATGCATCTAGACATCCGTGACCGTATTGCGAGATGTGTTGTACTTCAATATACGTAGCTGGCTGTGTTTGTCCTCCGCTCTCCAGTATTCTGGTTCTGGGACGTAACACAGTTTAAGTGGTGGCCCATGCAGGTCTTGTAAATCAAGAATATGTGAGAGTTTTACCGAATAGATGTCTCAATCAGCACTCGCCTTTGATCTCTACTCGTGTCTTCTAATCTTCTTGTAAATCTTGACCTGATCACATGCTTATGTCCTCGATCTATCATGGTCCTTCCTTATTGTTCCTAATGTCATTTCTTCAGTGGCATTGCTCCTGGTCCTACCGATCAGCAAGGCGGAGCACCTCTAGTGAACCAGCAACAACAAAAAGACCAAGCCCAGCACTCGGGAGCAGCATCCCGAGTCATGCACCCTGATGACCCAGAGCCCCCAGTCCAGCCAGTCCAGCATGCAGAGTCCGACAACAGGGTCTTTATTGGACTTATCCGAGAATTGCTTGCATCACAAGATCGTCGGGGTGATGTCCTGCACCAGACAGTACAAGATGCCATGGGCAGAGTTTGTTATCAAGGTAACAATGTAGCAAACAATTTTAAGCGCCTGAACCCTCCTTTTTTTGACGGTAGCGAGGACGCGATTGCAGCTACTGATGTGTCACGACCCGCACCCATTTTTTTAGAAACGGATACGAGATGTGTCCAAGCCAGCCTACGCCGCAGTATCGGCGGTAAAACGCTGTCACAGCCATGAAGATCAAAATCACAAAATAATGCTCATTCACAAAAATTAATTTAACTTACAATGATCACAAGTTTTATATTTGTAGAAAATATAAACTTGTACAAATAAATGAATGACTACAACTCAACTAACTAGCTAGTCTCTAGGCTTTGTCTGCAAGTATTTCCGTCACTTCCCAAGCTAAGTGAATCCACGGCTAACCTAAAAATGTTGGTTTCCAGTCAGGAATGGAACGAGCACAATTCACTGAATGCAATTTCAAATAAAAAATGACTATAAAACAAAGGTTAGACATCAATCATGAGTTTTAAAAATAAACAGGAAATACAGAAAACCAATAGCAAATAAATAGACACAAAATACTTTTCCCCAACTATTAGAAGTACCTTTGATATGTGATCAGTCTGGGCCACTACACCGCGAGGTCTACGAGATCTACTTGCATGAAAAATAAACATGGTCTACGAGATCTACTTGCGGAAATTAAACAATGTCTAGGAGATCTACTGCAATAAAATAAACAATGTCTACGAGAACTACTGCATAAAAATAAACACGGTCTACGCGATCTACTGCATGAAAATAAACACGGTCTACGAGATCTACTGCATAAAAATAAACACGGTCTACGAGATCTACTGCATAAAAATAAATACGGTCTACGAGATCTACTGCATGAAAATAAACACGGTCTACGAGATCTACTGCATAAAAATAAACACGGTCTACGGTCGGATCACACATCCTTGGTACTTCTCATTCCCGACTCAACAATTTATAATAGAGTATAAAATCACATAACCAATGGCTAATCAATGAAATATAGTAAAGATCAATATCGAAATGCAGTCAATAAACAGTACTCGCCTGTGGTCCTGTGCTGGTGAAACCGAAAATCCAAATCACTCAGTGTGCCACAATAGTCAAATCCGTACAACAGTCTCCAGATGCTGAAATAGACATTACCAATGTTCTCTGAATAGTCAAAATAGCTATGATTGCCTGTCCTTAAGTCCAATTCTGGACACAGGGGCAAAACGGTAATTTTGGGTCAAAATGATATCCGTCGTTGGACCCGCTTTGTACCGAAAAGCGTGCCAGAGTCAACGATCTCTAAAATCGTCAAACTATATGTCTACGGATCTAGTTTTTCGATACGAACCCAACCGTATGTCCTAAGTTGGATTCCGACAGGCCATGCACAAAATCGCCCATTGAGTTGGACCGTGGGGCCCGCAAAACGGCGATCCAATCAACTGTCTCAGAATCAGACCAAACTTGGCGTACAGGACCAGAAAAATTATACGGTCCTGCTGGCATAAGTTTCGTCTCGATCTGACGAGCGTGCACAAAGTAATGACTGAATTTGTATTGCACGGATACGGGGCGATTCCGACGAATACGCGTCAAATTCGTCGTGCACACGCGACCAATTTGAATTCCGTTAAAGCCCACACGACCACGAAGTCGTTATGTAGCTTTCAATGCTTTCGGTTCGCGACCACGTCGCCCGGATTGGCGGGACGCACGTCGTATGGATGGGTTTTATTGAATTTTCATAATTTCGAAAAGAGGTTTTTCCCGAACTTTGAAGATAATTTAATAGTGATATAATAGATGAAAACTAAATCTATAACTAGGGTTGCCATCTCGTATATGTTGTTATCAAGCCTGTTCAAAAAGATTTTTAATACAGCTGAGGGATCGGGGAAATTTTGCCTTCCAAAATTGGTGTTTGAACCGAATACGGTTCTGTTTCGGGACAGGTTCTTCGTCGACTTCCCGTCGAATTATCGGACAATATGGTTCATATAATCTAGAACTAATTAGAGGATGTTGAAGTCGGTCAGGTTGACTACATACCTGAACGATCGATTCGTAGAATGATCTCTCGTACGCGACGAAAGGTCATTACGAAGTTGGCACCCCCGCATCTACTGCTGCTGTTCCATGCCTGTGCGCGTGCGTCCGCGCGCGGCCCTGGCCGCCGGTGATGGCCTCGCGGCGACGCGCGGAGGCTGGGGCAGGGTCGCCAGGGGAGGAGGAAGGGTGGCGCGCGTAGGTGGTTTAGAGTTTGCTGTGTACTCGCTTCTTTCCTCTCCCTCGATGTCAAATACGGGTGCGCTTGGGTTATAACAGGGGGTTTGGTTCTGTTATTAAAAGAACAAAGAGGGGGTTTGCCTTTGGGCCGAGGGGAAACGGCTCCAGCCCGGGTGGGCTGGGCTGGTTGGGCCGGAATGGTTTTTTTTTTCTTTTTTTTTCTTTTCTATTTTATTATATACTAATACATATTTACTTATATATATATATAAGTACTCATAAATACCTATGGATATGTATACAAACATATATATGCGCATATACATATATATTTATGTATAAAAATACACCACACACATATATATATATATATATATATATATATATATACACATATGTATACTTCTATACGTACACATTTATTTATATATATACAAACATCTTTATACGTTTATGTATTTACACCTACACCCATATATTTATTATATATATACCTATACACATATAGCTTTTGTTAGAGAAATAAAATGATAATAAATAATAATAATTAAATAATTTATATTTAATATCCACAATAAAAAAATAATAATAATAGGGATAAGAATAATAATAACAAAATTCAATAGACCAATAATGGTTTATATACCATCAGGCACAGTCTAAAAATTCTAAAATGTACAAGGACCTATTTATATACAATTATCACTGAATATCATTAATGTTGATATCTATGATATTTATTAATAAAATATATATAAAACATTCATTAAATCATTAAACTGAAATACGACAAAATTATACCAACAATATATCAATATGAACGTTTTTTGATGGGTCGCATGACTATATGGACTCGGCTCAGTTCGGGTCCAGTCCAGACTGGTTTGGTACAACCGGTCTCCCGAAAACTCAATAATATAATTAACTAATAAATAAAGTCTTCGGTACGGGTTAAGTCACAACTTGGTCTGTTTTCTTAGTTAGGACGTCACTATGGCCCGGCCTTCCTTGGCATGAGTAATACACTAGTCAAGGCACGCCACTGTAACATCCGTGTATGGTTCCTAGTCGCCTTGTACTCCAATTCCTAATAATTGCTAAAAATCATTTACCGTAATAATAAACTAAATAAAAATCCTAAAATCACTATTCCAATAAAATAAATAATAATAGAAATATTCCAAGTTTTCTGGGAAGGACAGCTACAAATCTACCCACCTTAAAAATAATTTCGTCCTCGAAATTCTAATTTTTAACTATTCCTCAATTTAAAAAAATCTACTATTACCTCAATCTTCTTAAACTTTAATTCCTCCAAGATAGTCTACATCCTCCTCCTAGCCATTTTGTAATTACGAAACCCCGGAGACTTCTACCCACCTTTGGTCACACTACTCCCTCAATTCTCATGTCGCTAAACTTTATAATCTTCCAACTAATTGCTAAAAAAATTTCTACCCATAGATATCTACTATATGGCATCTATGATCCTCTCCTTTCTATCAAGCAATCCAAAATTTAACAAGCAACAAATTTACACAAGTGGCTAAGAATTATTGGTAAAGTCCAATAAGCATGACCTTCGTCGCTCTACAATAGGAAGGACAGGAAGATGAGGAAGAATAATCGAGAGCAATTATGAAGTTTCAAGAGCGGTCGAGAATATCCAATGATGAAGATTGGAAGTCTATGAACCATGGACTCATTTGCTAGATTGGGCTACTCTAGTCTAGTCACTTACTAAATCGAAGAACCCTTCGTTTCTTATAGGAGCTTGCAATTCGTGCTATACCGAAGTTCCGTTCTCGAAATTTATCTAAACAAGGTTCCACAATAGAATGGAATTTGAGAAATCAAGGTTGTGATCTATTCCGTGGTTATTTAAACACACGTGCAAGGGACAAAATGTAATACAAGATCGTATCGCGACTTCTAGGTAGATGGAACAAGGGTTACGAATGACCCTGCATTCTAAGAGGTGGAGACTACATAATAGGTAAAGGGACCTATTTCAAGTAGTCCGATTTTAAAGTCCAAATATGGTGGTATGCATGGATGTGTTTTACTGGGTCTTAATGGGTTCCCTGGTTGGACATCAATCGTTGGTTGCATGATCCTTGGATCCTAATCTATATGGACTGGACAAGATCCCTATGTTAAAACTATTTCTACTAGGTTAGGGTAACCTAGAATAGGTTTTCACCCAAGTGGTTGAGGTAGTTGGGCAGTCGGATTGGTTAGATAGGTTATGTAAGCCCTGAAGATGCGTCTTTCGTGACTTCTGTGTTTAAGTAGCATGAGAAGATGCAATTGCGTGGCACACTTGTGGCATGTGCGTAGTGGGCTTCGAGTCGATCACAACCATATATTGGGTCGAAAGATTCGAGCCGAAGTTGAGTCTCTAGTTGTAGTCGAGAAGTATACTGGTATCATGGTAAGAGTTATAGCTAGTCCTTTCGTCCTGAAAATCATACCATAAAAATAGAGTAGAAGGGGACGTGTTTGAGTGGGACATGATATACCTAGATGAAGGTGGAATCGTCTAGATCTTGCATACGAAATTTGTTGGAAGGTAACAGCTGGTCTCGTGCTCCGAATATTAATAACACGGTCGAGGTCAAAAATGATCTAAATGGAAAGTGGGAGTCCATGGGGCACTAATTATCATTCTAATAAATAAAAAAAAATTTATTCTAATCAATCGGTGATCTTCGTATATCCCAAAACTTTAGGAGGCTTACAGTCTACCCACCTTAGAAGCTAGGACAGGATTTTAGGAATAATGGGGTTAGAAGAATTCCCAAGTCCGGATAGTGTACCCCGACTCTTGTTAATAAAGAATAAGGCACGACGTAATGGAATACGGTAGTCATGAGTCAATTCAAGGATCGTTCCACAATAAATGGAAAACGAGTGTGTAAAATGACACATGGTCGATAGGATAGAATGACTTACTCGTCCACCGTATATGAGAGTTTTCGATGGGGTAACCAACTCCAAGGCACAACATAAGAGAAGATTTCTAACAATTGAATCATGAATTTCTATTTGTGTCAGGCTGTCAGACTATTGTCACAATAGTTAAAGCAAGCTTTAAGCAAATAATTAGAGGCTCACACCATTTGGTTTCTTGAGAATAGACAATCTCCTAGGTTGGCATTTTGACTAAGGGTAAAACCCTAATCATTTGCAAATTCAGATGGCTAGAAGGCCTAAATAGTAGTGTGAGGGTCGAGAGGAGAACGAATAACTCAACCACATGGCTGGCCGATGGTTACACTTGTGTATACCACTATCATAGCCATGGGGATACTCCGTATCTCTCTACCAATTTTGGGCTCTCGTCTTTACAAATCAATGAAAGACAAAAACAATAGAGTTCAAGGGAGATGTTACTGAATACAATTTCGTGATTCAAAGGCGAATATATAATTCAAGAGGAATTGTCAAAGCAGTCGTGGTTGAGATCCTAGATACCTATATATCTCCATCCACGTAGTGTAATTAAACGAAGAGCGAACCAAATGCATCATGGTTGATCAGACCATAATACACTGATTCTGATTAGACAATAAGTTAGCAGGCGTCCCCACTAAACATATGCCTCAAATCAAGCTCGAGAACAGAGTGAGCTTGCAAAACTAAGCTGTGACAGCAGCATTTTGTTAAGATAGTCGAATACAATTGTGCGAGATTTTTAAAAGAAGGCACAAGTAGTTCGAGTTTTGGGAGAAACAAACCTTACCCGGTGTTCTTGCTTATACGGTCTTCCTACTATCTTCTTATCCACAAGGACTTGGTCGACTAATGGGTTATGGACATTCTAAATTCCATATTCTTGGTAAACCTATTAGTGTCAGTCAATTACCTCGTCAATAGATCACAAGGACCATGGAATGCTAGGTCGGGAGACACGCTACCCAATCTCACAGAACTTCTACTACTATTGGCTTCGGATCTTATAGAACATACAGGGCACTGTCCTGTCCTCTATGGTATCCCAAACTTGTAATCATGTTTGAAGTCATTTCACCGCAGATTACGCCACGCCCGTATACTCTGGCTGTGGTAAACCCTTGGTTTCGTAACTCAACATGATACAAAATCGAACACTTCTTAACTCTCTATCCAATATTGGCTCAAGGGCATCTACGATCAAGAGAGGACCACCAGCCATAGTTTTGGCAATATCCCATCACCTATATTTTCTTAAACTAACTTCACCTCTAGGGGTTGTGTCTTGCCAGTGCGCTGCTGGCTACAGTGAATCCATGGTCTCCATAATTCAAATAAATGGCGACAGTGCACTGCTGTCCTGCCATTATGAGTTAATTAACATTCTTTTAACTATATCTGTAACAATTCCTGAGCTTCTAGGGATTCAAACAAGTTGACTATGAAATAAAGCGTAAGTATCTACCAGTCATAAACCCTTAAAAGTAAAAGATGAATAGGAAGGAAACAACTGAAGACAAAGAAATACAACCCTTCTAACTAGTCCATGTGTATTCAAGCCTTTGAGAAAAAAACTTGAATCGAACTATCTCGAGGTTCGTATATGGGTAACATAACCAGGAATTATATAAAGATAATAATCCTTAGGGCAACTAGGAACTAAATGGGTAATTCGGACTAAGATATGAGGATGACAGCTATAGAGGCAAGAGAAGGAATTGAATAATTTATCAAGGTTAGTTCATAAATTCTAGGAAGCCCTGTCTTATCAAGTAAATAATCTATCCACATTGGGTCATATCGCCATATCGAGAAGTAATAGTGTACCTATGGGGATCTGACAAACTACCAAAATTAATAACTCCTCATCTACATTGTATGGCCTAGACTACCCATCGGTAATTTTGTATAAGGGACTCCTAGTCCTAGTCATTCTCTTAAATTAAATTAATCTTAATTCGTGAATGAGCATTTCCTAGTCGCAGGCTCGCAATAGTACGACTAACTTAAGTACTATCACGAGTTCGTATGATTTGCGAAACCTGACCTGCATGGGCCACCACAAAAACTTGTCACGATCCGCACCCATTTTTTTTAGAAACGAATACGAGACGTGTCCAAGCCAGCCTACGCCGCAGTGTCGACGGTAGAACGCTGTCACAGCCATGAAGATCAAAAACATAAAATAATGCTCATTCACAAAAATTAATTTAACTTATAATGATCACAAGTTTTACATTTGTAGAAAATATAAACTTGTACAAATAAATGAATGACTACAACTCAACTAACTAGCTAGTCTCTAGGCTTTGTCTGCAAGTATTCCCGTCGCTCCCCAAGCTAAGTGAATCCACAGCTAACCTGAAAATGTTGGTTTTCAGTCAGGAATGGAACGAGCACAATTCACTGAATGCAATTTCAAATAAAGAAAATGACTATAAAACAAAGGTTAGACATCAATCATGAGTTTTAAAATAAACAGAAAATACAGAAAACCAATAGCAAATAAATAGACACAAAATACTTTCCCCCAACTGTTAGAAGTACCTTTGATATGTGATCAGTCTGGGACACTACACCGCGAGGTCTACGAGATCTACTTGCATAAAAAATAAACACGGTCTACGAGATCTACTTGCAGAAATTAAACAATGTCTACAAGATCTACTGTAATAAAATAAACAATATCTACGACATCTACTGCATAAAAATAAACACGGTCTACGCGATCTACTGCATGAAAATAAACACGGTCTACGAGATCTACTGCATAAAAATAAACACGGTCTACGAGATCTACTGCATAAAAATAAACACGGTCTACGAGATCTACTGCATGAAAATAAACACGGTCTACGAGATCTACTGCATGAAAATAAACACGGTCTACGGTCGGATCACACATCCTTGGTACTTCTCATTCCAGACTCAACAATTATAATAGAGTATAAATCACATAACCAATGACTAATCATGAAATATAGTAAAGATCAATATCGAAATGCAGTCAATAAACTGTACTCGCCTGTGGTCCTGTGCTGGTGAAACCGAAAATCCAAACCACTCAGTGTGCCACAATAGTCAAATCCGTACAACAGTCTCCAGATTCTGAAATAGACATTACCAATATTCTCAGAATAGTCAAAATAGCTAGGATTGTCTGTCCTTAAGTCCAATTCTGGACACAGGGGCAAAACGGTAATTTCGGGTCAAAACGATGTCCGTTATTGGATCCATTTTGCACCGAAAAGCGTGCCAGAGTCAACGGTCTCTAAAGTCGTCAAACTATATATCTACAGATCCAGTTTTTCGATACAAACCCAACCGTATGTCCTAAGTTGGATTCCGGCAGGCCATGCACAAAATCGCCCATTGAGTTGGACCGTGGGGCCCGCAAAACGGCAATCCAATCAACTGTCTCAGAATCAGACCAAACTTGGCGTACAGGACCAGAAAAATAATACGGTCCTGCTGGCACAAGTTTCGTCTCGATCTGACAAGCGTGTACAAAGTAATGACTGAATTTGTATTACACGGATACGGGGCGATTTCGACGGATACGCGTCAAATTCGTCGTGCACACGCGACCAATTTGAATTCCGTCAAAGCCCATACGACCACGAAGCCGTTATGCAGCTTTTGATGCTTTCGGTTCGCGACCACGTCGCCCGGATTGGCGGGACGCACGTCGTGTGGATGGGTTTTATTGAATTTTCATAATTTCGAAAACAGGTTTTTCCCGAACTTTGAAGATAATTTAACAGTGATATAATAGATGAAAACTAAATCTATAACTAGGGTTGCCATCTCGTATATGTTGTTATCAAGCCTGTTCAAAAAGATTTTTAATACAGCTGAGGGATCGGCAAAATTTCGTCTTCCAAAATTGGTGTTTGAACCGAATACGGTTCTGTTTCGGGACAGGTTTTTCGTCGACTTCCCGTCGAATTATCGGACAATATGGTTCGTATAATCTAGAACTAATTAGAGGATGTTGAAGTCGGTCAGGTTGACTATATACCTGAACGATCGGTTCGCAGAATGATCTCTCGTACGCGACGAAAGGTCATCACGAAGTTGGCACCCCCGCAGCTACTGCTGCTGTTCCATGCCTGTGCGCGTGCGTCCGCGCGTGGCCCTGGCCGCCGGCGATGGCCTCGCGGCGACGCACGGAGGCTGGGGTAGGGTCGCCAGGGAAGGAGGAAGGGTGGCACGCGTAGGTGGTTTAGGGTTTGCTGTGTACTCGCTTCTTTTCTCTCCCTCGATGTCAAATACGGGTGCGCTTGGGTTGTTACAGGGGGTTTGGTTCTGTTATTAATAGAACAAAGAGGGGGTTTGCCTTTGGGCCGAGGGGAAACGGCTCCAGCCCGGGTGGGCTGGGCTGGTTGGGCCGGAATGTTTTTTTTTTCTTTTTTTTTTCTTTTCTATTTTATTATATACTTTTTTATATACTAATACATATTTACTTATATATATATATAAGTACTCATAAATACCTATGGATATGTATACAAACATATATATGCGCATATACATATATATTTATGTATAAAATACACCACACACATATATATATATATATACACATATGTATACTTCTATACGTACACATTTATTTATATATATATACAAACACTTTTATACGTTTATGTATTTACATCTACACCCATATATTTATTATATATATACCTATACACATATAGCTTTTGTTAGAGAAATAAAATGATAATAAATAATAATAATTAAATAATTTATATTTAATATCCACAATAAAAATAATAATAATAATAATAATAATAATGATAATAATAATAATAATAATAATAATAGGGATAAGAATAATAATAACAAAATTCAATAGACCAATAATGGTTTATATACCATCAGGCACAGTCTAAAAATCCTAAAATATACAAGGACCTTTTTATATACAATTATCACTGAATATCATTAATGTTGATATCTATGATATTTATTAATAAAATATATATAAAACATGCATTAAATCATTAAACTGAAATACGACAAAATCATACCAACAATATATCAACATGAACGTTTTTGGACGGGTCGCATGACTACATGGACTCGGCTCAGTTCGGGTCCAGTCCAGACTGGTTTGGTACAACCGGTCTCCCGAAAACTCAATAATATAATTAACTAATAAATAAAGTCTTCGGTACGGGTTAAGTCGCAACTTGGCATGTTTTCTTAGTTAGGACGTCACTATGGCCTGGCCTTCCTTGGCATGGGTAATACACTAGTCAAGGCATGCTACTGTACCATCCGTGCCATGGTTCCTAGTCGCCTTGTACTCCAATTCCTAATAATGGCTAAAAATCATTTACCGTAATAATAAACTAAATAAAAATCCTAAAATCACTATTCCAATAAAATAAATAATAATAGAGATATTCTAAGTTTTCTGGAAAGGGCAGCTACATGATGCCTGGCTCCAGGACATCGAGATTATCTTGGAAACAGCCAAGACTCCAGAGGAAGAGAAGGTAGCTGTAGTACGCTTACAGTTATTAGACTTAGTCCGTACCTGGTGGGCGATGTTAGCAGTTGGATTGGCGGCGCATATTCCATGGATGACATTCAGTGACAAGTTTCAGACCAAGTACTTTGATGCAGTGGCTCGATATGATCTGTAGACGAGATTCACCAATTTGAAGTAGATGAGCAGGACGGTCGATGGATATGCGATCGAGTTTTCAAGACTGAGTCGGTTTGCTCCCACCTTGGTGGAAACCGAGTTGGATCGAGCACATCAGTTTCAGCAGGGACTCCAGCTAGAGATTATTCTAGCCGTGGAGTAGTTCGAGCATCGGACTTTTGATGTTGTCTTGAGGGAAGCTAGGAGGCACGAGTATACCTCGCAGAGGATAGTAGATAGAACCGGAAGCAGGAAGAGGTCCCATGGACAGATGACTCTGTCCTCGGCACCAGCCCCGGCATCTAGGGCTTTGTTGATTGGAGTTCCCCGAAGGGTGAGTTCAGTTTCGTCGGTCCAGTACTCGACACCGACGTACCCTCAGCGACAGAAGCAGAAGCAGTCTTCCGCAATGGACTGCACTCATTGTGGGAAGCCATGACACGTATTTGGAGTATCGTAGAGCACAGGGATTGTGCTTGGCTTGTGGGGCACCGGACCACATAATAGGGTCCTGTCCCAATAGAGCCAGCTCATCGTCATCAAACATAACCAGTCCATCGGTTAGGGGACCAGCCCCAGCACCAGCACCAGTTCAACAGCAGCAGTACCAGTCTCCGAGGCCATTGCCATCTGAGGCACAAGCATTCCAGCAGCAGAGACCCCAGCAGTATGCCCAGATCCAAGCTCAGATGCAGAACCGGCAGAGAGGTTTCCAGCAGAGGGGACCAGCACCCAGATGGCAAGGTCAGGTCATGGCTATGACCGTGGAGGAAGAATTGGCATCAGGTGAGGTGGTGGCAGGTACCATTCTCGTCAACTCTTTTCCAGCATTAGTATTATTTGATTCGGGTGCATCGCATTCATTTATGTCTGCACGATTCGCTACACGGATGAGACTGGCGCCCGAGTCATTATCAGTAAGGCTCAATATACTTACTGGTAACGGTCTTGTAGGAGTAGATAGAGTATTTTTCTCGTGTCGAATCATAGTTAGCGGTAGAGAGTTTTTCGCTAGGTTGATAGAATTTTTGATGGCCGACTATGACATGGTCCTAGGAATGGATTGGTTGAAGGATCAATACGCAAGAATAGACTATCATGTTGGTAGGATTATTTTTGGTATTCCAGGCGAAGCAGAGTTTTCATTTTCAAGAGGCAAAGTGGAACCTTCTTCCCCAGTGTTGCGGATGGCAGTAGCAATAGCAGTTCAGTTTTCCAGAGTAGTAGAAAAATTTCCCAATATATTTCCCGAAGAGCTTCCAGGCATTCCCCCAGAGAGAGAGATAGAGTTCACTATCATTTTGATTCCAGGGACGGCACCAGTGTCAGAGAGAGTCTACAGGATTGCACCTTCAGAGTTGGAGATTTTGTACAAGATGATTGAAGAACTCAGAACCAAAGGATTCATTCATGCTAGCGGATCGCCTTGGGGAGCTCCGATGCTTCTTGTGAAAAAGAAGGATGGTACGTCAAGATTATATGTTAATTATCGTACCTTGAACTCTGTAACAATCAAGAACAGATATCCTCTACCAAGGATAGATGATTTGTTTGACCAACTCAGAGGAGCGACAGTATTTTCGAAGGCTGACTTGCGGTCAGGATACCATCAGATCAGAGTTAGAGAGAAAGACATTCCAAAGACAGCATTCAGATCTAGATATGGGCATTGGGAGTTCCTTGTTATACCATATGGAGCGACAAATGCGTCAGCCATATTCATAGACGTCATGAATCATATCTTCATGCCTTATTTGGACCAGTTCGTGATAGTATTTATAGACGATATCTTAGTCTGTAGCAAGAATGAAGCGGAGCATGAGCATCATCTTCGTGTAGTTCTTTAGATTCTCAGGGAGCACCAGTTGTATGCGAAGTTCAGTAAGTACGAGTTTTGGCTGGATCGCATTTTGTACTTAGGTCATATCATCACCACACTACCAGAATAAGTCATTTTAGCGACGCCTAAAGACGTCGCTAAAACGACAAATTTCGTCGCTAAAAATATTTACCGACGTAATTACCGAAGTTTTGGACTTGTCGCGGAAATGTAAGTCGTTGATCTTTAAAACGTCGCCAAACGTCGTAAGTACCGACGTTTACCGACGTATATATACGTCGGTATATTACCGACGTCTACCGTCGTGTCGTCGGTGGATTACCGACGTTTATCGACGTATATATACGTCAGTATATTACCGACGTCTACCGACGTCTACCGTCGTATCGTCGGTGGTTTAGCGACGTGTTTAAAGTTGCTACACGTCGGTAAAATCCTGGGAATTTACCGACGTTTACCGTCGTTTAAAATGTCACTAAATGTCGGTAATTCTTGGGATTATTACCGACGTTCACCGACGTTTACCGACGTTCTTCGACGTATAAGGACGTCGGTAAACGTCGGTACCCTGGAAAATATTACAGATTTACCGACGTTTACCGACGCAAACGTACGTCGGTGGACGTCGGTAAACGTCGCTAAATCTGCAAAAAAAATAATAAAATAAAATACAGAATGTCCTTTTCTCCCTGCAGTTTAAAAAGATAACCATAACCAACAGGAATAAACACTCAATAATACACACCATATACACACACACACCATATAACCAACAGGAATGGACACTCAATAACACACACCATAACCAACAGTCCATATTCCCTGTTTTGCTGAACACAGGCCATATACACACACACCCATGTGAATGACACACAATCACACACACCCATGTGAATGACACACAATCACACACACACTGTTTTCCCTCACTGTACACATGGGTTTCAGTCACTCCTACACACACACACACACTCACTCTCTATCACACACTTGTCACTCTCCCTTTACCTCACTCTTTATAACTCTCTATCTTTCTATCTTCCTATGTATATATATATATATATATATATATATATATATATATATATATATATATATATATATATATATATATATATATATATATATATATATATATATATATATTCTTTCTATCTTCATATGTATATATATATATATATATATATATTTATATATATATATATATATATATATATAGTATATATATATATATATATATATATATATATATATATATATATATATATATGTATATATATATATATATTTTATATATATATATATGTATATATATATATATATATTTATATATATATATATATATATATATATATATATATATATATATATATAAAAATATATATATATATATATATATATATATATATATATATATATATATATATATATATATATTCTTTCTATCTTCATATGTATATATATATATAATGTAATGTATATAAATATGTATGTGTATGTAATATGCATCTAAGTATATTATGTATATATGTAGGTATCCTATATAAAAAAAAATATATGTAGGTATCCTATATATTATATTATGTGTGTGTACCAATATATATATATTATATATATGTATGTGTGGTATACATATAGGTAGCCTATATATATATATATATATATATATATATATATATATATATATATATATATATATATATATATATATGTATGTATGTAATATGTAATATGTGATTTCTATGTGTAGGCCTAGATGCAATAATAGGTTGTGTGATGTTGGTTTTGACTTTGTATTGTATAGGTTGTATGGGCTTGATATACTAGCATAGGCTAGTTTAGCCTTGATTAGACTAATATAGACTTGTTAGGGCTTAGAACGATTGTTAAACCTAATTAACATAACCTAGACTTGTTTAGACCTAGAATGACTTGTTTGACCTAATTTATACTTGTTGGACCTAGTTTGACCATAGTTGACCTAGTTTGACTTCTAGGGTTGACCAGAGTTGACCAAAAGTTGACTTTGGCCTAGATTGACTTCTAAACATAAACCACAGAAGCACATTAACATCCAATTGAAACGAATAATAACATAAACAACAGTATAACACAATGTAGCAGGCAACAAATAGAATGGGATCCAACAAATAGATTAGGATCCAACAAATAGAATAGGCACAACCAACAAGTATCCAAATAACCAAGTCTACACCAAATAACAAAGTCTACAATCAAATAACCAAAGTCTACACCAAATAACAAAGTCTACAACCAAATAACCAAAGTCTGCACACAACCAACTAGGGATCTGGTGCAGGAGGGGCACCGCCGCGACGAAGGGATAAGAACAACTCATACTCCTCAAGTGAAATCGATATCGATGGAGCAGGCAGTGACGTAGGTGGAGTCGGTGTCGAAGAAGAAGGCGGTGGAGGCGGCGGAGTCGACGACGATGAAGGCGCACCCCGAGGACCAGCACGCTCCAACGCTGTAAGTCGCTGGTGGTATGAATCCATGATAGATAACATTCTATCACTGCTCTGGACCATCGAATCCTACGCTAATCTCAGCCTCTCGGCCATGGTCACCTGTCCTATCTGCAGCTCCGTCACCGTGCGCTCTAACCCTCCAACGCTGTGCTCTGTCCTCTCAGTCGTCTCCATGAGCTCCATAATGCCGTGGTCGAACGCATCCAATCGTGCTAGCATCGCAGGATCGTCCGTAGGGTGTTGAGACTGCTCCTCGATCCGTCGTAGCAGGTTGTCACGGAGAGACTCCATCATCTAGTGGACTCGGGCAGACTCCTGGGACGGCTGTGGACCATGCACACAAGCAGGAGATGCCCTAGAGGACTGGATCGCAACTAGGGCGCCATAGGATCCCGTACCGTAGTACGTACCCCAACGGAGTCCACCAGTGGCGGTCATCCACAGCTCGTCTGCCGACGGAGCATGAGTGGGCTGCGAGGAAGTACCGGCCTCTCCTGCATCAGGTGCACTAGCAGCCGTCCGTTCCCGCAGCCTCTGATATCCGGCCTAAAAAGTATGGATAGTACTCTATAATTTCTAATTTCTAATTAATGTACTTATTATTACTAACTACATGAATATTTATTTGCATCATATTTACTAAGTTATATTAAAATTGACACGAAGTATTAAATTAAGATAACGTATTGTAATACTTACATAGGTCTGCTCGGTCCTCTCGTCAATAAGGTCTTCGCCCTTCCGATGGGTGGCCAGGAAGACGGTCACCATGTCGGCGTTACCGACCTTCCTTACATGTAATTAAATATATTATCTTAGTAATAATTTATCGGTTTTGCATTAAAATAATATTTCTAAAAGAGAAAGACATACCAGACGACGAAAATGTTCCGTCATCGGAATCGACCCACCGTACCACTTTGAGGCATGTTGCCTAGCCGTCTTGGCCTTCTCCGACTTCTCCTTATACCTTGGCTCGTCGAATCGAGCCTTCATCGTATTACCGAGCTACTTACATATTCGCTCAACCAAGAAGGAAAATGACGTCACATTTCTTGTTCTAATGCTTTGTCTGTTAGGTAGGGTCTAACCAGCCTCAACTCATCATCATATGTGCTGGAAAACAACGAAGCAACCGCCGATTAGTACAATAATATTAGCTTATACTATTACATTGAGATGACGTAAACTCATCATCCTGAGTTACTTACACCTCTAGCTTCTCCACTTCAACCTCGTCGCAATTGAGTAATACATACAACTGAGCAGCCCTTAGCTCTTCGTCATTCAAATATCTCTTCTTCATTTTCCCCGAAGGCTTTCCGGACGCATTGAATACTTTCAGTATTCCATCATTAAATTTTTGATATTCGTCGTCATTTCTCGGAGCCCTTGTTGTATTCGTAGCAACATGAGGTTTGAAATAGGAGGAGCAAAAATTTGTAATCTCCTCGAGAATATAGACTTCACAAATAGAACCCTCGACCCGAGCCTTATTTTTCACCTTTCTTTTTAGGTGATTCAAATGTCGCTCGAACGGGTACATCCATCGATATTCGACGGGTCCACCAACACGTGCCTCGTAGGAAAGATGAATCAGCAAATGCTCCATAGAGTCGAAGAATCCAGGAGGGAACAACCTCTCTAGCTTGCACAGTGTTACCGCAATGTCCTTCTCTTGCTTTTCTAAACGATCAACGAGCAATTTTTTAGAACAAAGGTCCCTGAAGAATATGCTAAGCTCCGTCAATGGATCCTAAACTACCTGCGGTAAGAATTCCCGAAATACAATCGGAATTAACCGCTCCATGAATACGTGACAATCATGGCTCTTCATACCTGTCAGTTTGTTCTCCTTGAGGTCGACGCATCTTCTCAAGTTCGAAACATACCCATCTGGAAATTTCAGACCTTGAATCCACCTACAAAACCTCACTTTATCCTCCTTTTCCAGTGAGAAAATTGCCTTAGGCTGCTTCAACTTCCCATTCCCGTCCTCTATCAAATACAATACAGGACGTCTACATATTTCTTCCAAGTCCAATCTAGCCTTTGGATTGTCTTTTGTCTTCTCCTTTACGTCCATTACAGTATTAATTATATTGTCAAACACATTCTTCTCGATATGCATGACATCAAGGTTATGTCTAATCAGATTGGTGCTCCAATATGGAAGATCCCAGAATATACTCCTCTTCGTCCAGTTATGAGAGCGACCAAATCCGTCACACTTGTAGCCCGTAGAAGGCTGCTCAATAGCTCTTGGTAAATCTTTTACCTCTTCCCATATCATGTATCCGGGCCACCTTGGCGGAGGATTAGCCTTCTCTACAACGCCAGCACGAAAAGCATTCCTGTTCCTCCGGTACGGACGATCCTTCGGCAGGAATTGTCGATGACAATCGAAGAAGCATGGTTTGCCTCCGTGTTTCAAACGGAAAGCCTTAGTGCTGTCCATGCAATACGGATATGAAAGACGACCATGCGTGCTCCATCCAGATAATATTCCATAGGCCGAAAAGTCATTGATGGTCCACATAAGTGCTGTCCGCATCTGGAAATTTTGTTTTCTAGATACATCGTACATGTTGGAACCTACTTCCCACAGCTGATTCAACTCATCAATCAACGGCTGTAAATACACATCGATGTTCCTTTTCAAATTTTTTGGACATGGGATAATAACGGTGAGGAACATATATGGAGTCTTCATGCACATCCAAGGCAGTAGATTGTACGGGGTGACGATCACAGGCCAACACGAATACTGGGATCCCGAAAGTCCGAATGGGGTAAAACCGTCGGAGCAGAGACCCAATCTGACATTATGCGGATCAGAAGCAAAATCTAGATACTCTCGATCAAAGTACTTCCATGCTTCTCCATCAGATGGGTGATCCAACACTCATTCGGTATGTTCCCGCTTATGCCAACTCATATTTTCTGCAGTTTCCTTCACCATAAACAACCGCTGCAACCGGGGCATCAACGGCAAGTAGTTCATCGAAGAGGTAGGCTTCCTGGCACCGACAGACTTTCCTCTACCACATGCCTTGTAGCGATCGACACCACAAAATCTGCAGGCGTCTTCATCCTTGTCGTCTTTGTAGTACAACATGCACCCGTTGCGATAGGCATCAATTTTTTCGTATCCCATCTAGAGCGATCTAACCATCCTCTTAGACCGGTAGGAGTCTTTAGGCAACTTTACACCCTCAGACAATATTTCTATAAGCAACTCCATAAAACGGTTGTAGCAATCTTGCGACATGTTAAAATTGGACTTGATGCTTAACAATCTTGTAACCAACTCCAACGGTGAATGATCCTCACAATCAGGATATAATGGAGTCCTTGCATTCTCCAGCAACTCCATGAACTGTGCAGCATCAGAGTTCGGTGCCTCCTCAGGTGCATTATGATCATCCGGATCGAAACTAGGCCCGGCCGTGTCAAAAACCATGTTCACCAACCCATCATCGTAAGAAGCATTGTTGTGGACATCCACATAAGGCTCGTACTCCGATGTTAAAGACACAAGTTCTCCGTGCTCGCTCCACTGATAGTAATTCGTCGTAAAACCCTTCGAGTATAAATGATACGTGACATCCACTTCTGGATGATATTTCAAGTTGCGACATCTCACACACGGACACTTAATTTTGGTACCGTCCATGTACTGAGGGAATGCCTTGGCAAACTACAGGAACTGGTGTACACCCTCTATGAATTCATCCTGTACACCGCACATGTCATCAGGATGACGGTTGTACATCCATGAACGATTTCGCAGATAGTAATTCAGCTCCAAATCCATTTGAGAATAATTCTGTAAGATAGATACATGCACATCGTTTAAACTCTTGTAAAAGTAATCATGATACAACAAGTGGTAATAGATATGATGTATCCTATGTAGTTTCTTTCCCTCCCTTTACTGTGAACCTTGGTTAACATTAATATTTCTACACTTCTCTAGGGTGAGGTTGAGGTAGATATCCTATGATGCGGAATAGTCGACTGAATGACCCGAATGAGAAGGAAGGAAGTAGGGAGGCTCACTCTATACACTCTAGGATTGACTTATTTCGTCGTTGATTTGACTTATTTTGGTAGTGTGAAATGTCAACAATATTCGATACGGTACCTCGAAGACCTAAATATAGAATATTAATGTCAATTGGTGTTTTGGAATCATAAACATGATATACTAGGTCAATTCTAGGTCTCCAAGTCATTTCTAGGTCACACTAGGACAACTGGGTCAATACCTTGCCAAACTTGGTCAAACTAGGTCACACCTAGGTTTTTAGGGCCATATGTTGCCTTACCAAGGTATTCTAGTCTATACTAGTCTAATACCCTATGTATTTGCCCTACCAATATCCTATTCACATAGGTAAAACCATTACTATGGCCTATTTACCTAATTACCTATACACTAGCCTATCCTTAACTCTAGTAAAAACCAATACCCAAACTCAATACCCCATACACTACAACATAGGTATCTCCCATACCCATGTGTCAACCCATTACCTAAACCTATAGGCTTCCTAAACCTATATATTACCTAGTCACTCTAGGTAAAGCCATTACCTATACTCATAGGTAAAACAATTCCTATCTTGAAGTTACCTATACTTATTGTCCTAGTCCTCATCTATACACATTATCCTAAGGCCTCGTTTGGTTCACCGATTTAAGGAACTAGGAAAGGAAAGTTGTTACTTTCCTTTGTTTGGTAACCACAAACTTGAGAATCAATTTCCTCACAAGGGGGAAAATTGGAGGGAATATGGTTCCACTCATGACCCATGGGATTCATTTTCCCTCCTCCTTTTCCAACATTTATTACAAAAGTAACCATGTGTTATTGCTTATTTTACATTAATGCTTATTTTACCATTGTTATATTTTTGCTTCCCTTTTCTACACCAACCAAACAACGGAAAGGAAATGTGATAGGAATCCTACTTTTCGATTCCCATAGAAAATACAAAGGAATACATTTCCTTTCCGTGAACCAAACGAGGCCTAATAGTGTCAAAGTGTCCACATATGTGTCAAAGGGTCGTATCTATGTCGCATCAGAAAAAGGGAGATAGGGTTAGGGTTTACCGACACAGCGTTGGGGTTGGGTCGGGGTCGCCGGGGCTGGAGCAGCGGCGGAGGAGACTGGTCGGGTGGTCGTCGGAAGGAGTGAGTCATCGGAGGAATGGGTCGTCGGGCAGGGGGTCGCCGCGGGCAAGGGTAAGGGGAAGAGCGGGAGATTAGAAAATTTTGGGTGAAAAAATGAAAAATCGATCGGGCCAGAATCCTATATGAAATGTTTTAGCGACGTCAGTTAAAGACGTCGCTAACCGTCGCTATTTATTAAAACCTGGCGATGTCGTAAAAGTGGCATCGCAAAACGTCGCTGAATAAAAAAAACAGTGACGTTTTGCGACTAGAATGCGACATTATTTGTCCAAAACATAATTTGTGTCGCTAACTGTCGCTCAAACGTCGCTGATAGTGAAGTTCAGCGACGTATATAAAAAACGTCGCTAAAAGCACAAAACTTAGCGATATATTTATCTAGAGTCGCTAATTTTGTCGCCATTATGACTTATTTTGGTAGTGCCAGAAGTGGAGTAGAAGTTGACCCCCAGAAGATAGTAGCTATAGAGATATAGCCAATTCTCAGCACCGTCGTAGAAGTTCAAAGTTTTCTAGGATTGGCAGGCTATTACCGGCAATTCGTATCAGACTTTGCTAGGATTTTAGTGCCCTTGACTCAGTAGACCCGTAAGGATGTGCAGTTTGCTTGGACAGCAGAGTGTCAGAGTTCATGTGAGAAGTTGAAGCGAGAATTGATGACGGCACCCATTCTCACGCTTCCAGATGGGACTGGAGGATTTTTAGTTTATTGTGATGCTTCAGACATAGGATTGGGATGCATCTTAATGCAACATGGTAAGGTAGTAGCTTATACGTCACGTCAGCTTCGTGATCATGAGAGGAATTACCCAACCCATGACTTAGAGTTAGCAGCAATAGTTTTTGCATTGATGCTTTGGAGGTATTACTTGTATGGAGATCGGGTAGAGATTTTCACCGACCATAAGAGTCTTAAGTATGTGTATACTCATAAGAATCTTAATATGCATCAGAGAAGATGGCTAGAGCTACTTGTGGATTACGACATTAACTTGCAGTATCATCCTGGGAAGGCCAACGTTGTTGCAGATGCATTAAGCAGAAGAGTATGTGTTTATTTTCTAACAGCACAGCCGGAGTTGTTAGCAGATCTTCAGAAGATGGATATTGAAGTTATTATTTCTACCAATGTGGCAATGATGGCCAGCATGCAAGTTCAGTCCAGTATAGTTGAGAGGATCAAGATAGCTCAGTCAGCAGATTCCAAGCTACAGCGGCTCAGGTCAGAATGTGAAGCAGGACGGAGAGCCGAGTTATGTATTCACGAAGATGGTACTCTCCGACATGGGAGGCATCTTTGTGTACCCAGTGGTGATATCAGATAGAAAATTATGGCAAAGGCTCACAGTTCTCAGTATTCCATTCATCCCGGTGGCACGAAGATGTACCGAGACATCTGTCAGCAATTCTGGTGGAATGGCATGAAGAGGGAGATCGTCCGGTTTGTCTCTCGTTGTTTATTTTGTCAACAAGTTAAGGCTGAACATCAGAGACCAGCTGAATTTCTTCAATCTTTATCGATCCCAGAATGGAAATGGGAGCATATAACCATGGACTTTGTAACTGGGTTACCTAAATCTCCAGCTGGGAGAGATGCTATCTGGGTTATAGTTGACAGACTCACCAAGGTAGCTCATTTTCTTTCTTTCAGAATTGGTCAGTCAACGGACCAGCTTGCAGAGATGTACCTCAGAAAGTTAGTCAGATTTCATGGAGTGCCAGTCAGTATCATATCCGACAGATATTCCAGATTTACATCGCACTTTTGGCGGAGTCTTCAGAAGAGTTTGGGGACTCATTTCAAGTTCAGTTCAGCTTATCATCTGCAGACAGATGGTCAGTCGGAGCACACGATCCAGACTCGTGAAGATATGCTATGATCATGTGCGTTGGACTTCGATGGTTCGTGGAAAGATCACCTGCATCTCGTAGAGTTCTCCTATAACAATAATTTCCAGGCCAATATCCAGACACTACTAAAATCTGTCAAATCATCGACGCCAAAAGACGTCGCTAAATCGGGAAAATACGTCGCTAATATCAATTAGCGACGTATTTAGCAACGTTTGCACGTAGTCGCGATTAACCTAGTCGTTAAACATGAAAATGTCGTAATACGCCGCTATTACAACGATACTTAGCGACACGAACTCGTCGCTAATTCAGCGACCACCAGCGACGGAAAATGTCATCATTTACCGACGTAACCTAGCGACGTTGAGCGACTTGACATGCATCGATGCTGACCTGGCTTGAGAGCCAAATGGCGACATTTTGCGACTTTTTGACGTCGCTAAAGTACCGACATATCGCGACGTTTAGCGACGTTCTACTTAGCGACGTTTACTGACGATCAGCGACGGTATTCATTAATGTTAGCGACGTGCCTTATATTTACTTAGCAACGTTTCCGTCGTCGCTGGACGTCGCTGACAGTCGCTGAACGTCGCTAATATTGAAAAAAATAAAAAAAATTACAGCATTTGCAGCATTTGCAGAATTTACAGCATTTGCAGCATTTACAGAATTTGCAGCATCCTCTACACCATTTGTTACAACAACGACGGTGTATCACGAACACAGTATCAAACAACACATATACACACAATTTCGAACACGTTTGAAACACAATCTCATCAATCAACACAGATTTATGAAAATTTGTAACAACAATGTCAAACATAATGGTCCACATAAGAATAATATATGTATAACCACATAAAAGACCCAACAATGGGCCATCACACAACAATATATATGTCGACTACGGCTGATCAGGAGGAGCATCACCGCTCCTGGAAAGAAGGTAAGCATACTGCTCCGGTGTAAGAACCACCGACGACGATGAATGAGGAGGCAATGCAACCGCTGGAGAAGGAGGCAGTGTAACCGCTGGAGATGGGTGCGTCTGCGTCTCCTCTAGGACTCGCAGTCTGGCGCTGTATTGCTCCATGCAAGCCGCTATCCTAGTAACGGTGTCGTGAATGGACTCCTGTGTCCCCTGTACTTGTTGTACGGTGCGCTCGAGCTCGTCAAAGCGTGCGGTGACCGACGCAGCGTCCTCTTGCGCCTGAGGCCCTTGCTGCTCAGCAATCCTCCTCAGCATTTCGTCGCGCAGCTCAGCAATCTGGCGGACAATGGTCTCCTCGACTCGGGATGACTCGGCCTGTGACGGCTGTGAATGCGCACTGGAAGAGGGAGCCCTGTATGCCTGCGTTGCAACAAATGCGCCGTAGGACCCTGTACCGTAGTTGGTACCCCTCTGAAGACCACCAACAGCGGTCTTCTAGAGCTCGTCCTCCGACTGAGACGGAGAGGGTTGCGATGTACCAACCCCTCCCTCTGCCTGTGTACTAGCACTCGCACGCTCATCACGTAGCCTAACATACTCTTCCTAGAAATCATTGTGCATCTCTATACATCAGTACTTACCTAAATTAGCCTAATAAACGTCTAAAATATTTAATTATTATTAAGTATATGGTTATCTGTATATTCTTCAAGTTGTGTTAAAAATTAACAAAATCTAAATTAGTACTTACATAGCTCTGAGTAGCCCGGTCGTCGATGAGCTTTCCGTCCTTCCGATGGGTGGCCAGGAAGACGGTCACCATGTTTGCGTCCTCACCCCTCTTTAACTGCGTGTTTGTTATATTTTATTCTTTAGTAAAATAGAAAATTATATACTCCTACTATCAATAAAATATTATATTTTACAATAAATTACATACCAGACGACAAAAATGCTCTGTCATAAGAATCGATCCACCACACCACTTTCTGGCCATCGTCCTAGCCGCCTTCGCCTTCTCCGATAGCTCTCTGTACCCGGGCTCCTCAAATCGAGCCCTCATCGTGGTCCACTGGTCAGGTGTGATCCAACCAGCAATCGGCTTTACGGAGCGGTGACGAGCTTTCTGATCGTCAATTGCATCACGGATCAACTTGGCGGCGACGGCAGGAAACTGCCTCTCAATCTGCTCGGCCCGGTGTGGTGGATAAAATAAGTCCTCTACAAGAATTAAAAATTAAAATAATAAGTTCTAAAAAATGCTTAAAATTATATTAATCATACTAAATTAACTATCTTTAGTTACCTTGAAGTGGGCAAACCAGAATGCCTTCCTCTCTTCCGAGGCATCCGAGTAGTTGATCCACGGACCCCCATAGTTGGACCTTAGAAATGTGCCCAATGCTCTCTGTACCGACGAGGGACGATATCTGTATACAACGATAACCGACGTATTAATGAATATATATAGATATACAGACATGCATAAAATATTGATTTAACTTACTTCGTAGGACCGTCGGCCCAAATCTCCATCCTCGTCTCGTCCTGAGGTGCGCATGGAGGGTCGCTCTGGTATGGATCCGCCCGGGCGGGATGGGCGGCAGTAGGGACTACCTCCTCCACCTGCTCCCCATCCGCCATGCTGCTGTCAGCGGTAGAAAGGCTAGGGGAAGTAGTATGATCAGCAAGCTTGGAACTGCTCGTCGCAGGTGCACTGCCACCTGGACCTGAGACCGTATGGTACAATGGAGTGCTTGGGTCAGACGATGGTCCAAAGCCATCCTCTGGTAATGGAGCTCTCTGCCCACCTAAGGACACGGATCGTCCTAGCCTATCTCCGCGTCGTCCTGAGGTGCCTCCGCGTCGTCCTGCCATGCTGATAATAACATTGGAGTTCATAATTTAAGACTACAGAAATATGAATACATCGAAATCATAGTTTATGATTGAAAATATAAATGAATACAATGACAGTTTAGAAATATCTGCATACATTGAAATTCATAATTTAAGTTTTCAAAATGATCATAGTTCATAATTTAAGATTACAGAAATATGAATACATCAAAATCACAGTTTTTCAATCATCCTCTGAAAATTCATCTTCTTCGTTTGCCTCCTCCTCCTCCTCATCCTCTTCCTCTTCCTCCTCATCGTCACTAGCATCTCCTTCGTCTTCCCCTTCGGATACTTGTACCTCTTCTACACAAGTAGATATTGAATGGGAAACTTCTGCTGAGTCGACATCAACTGTATTAGGTACAAGAGGCAGCTCGTCCTCCTGATAAGCCACTTCGTCGACGTCGTAGGTATTTCTGGCTTTAGTCTTGCATACTGCCCACCAGTCGTACCTCGTTGTTCCCCATCTAGGATATGTTATAAAATATACGAGTTGAGCTTGACTTGCTAGGATAAATGGTTCGTATCCTTGGTATGGACGACGGTAGTTAATATCCACAAGACCATGCTTGTCAATTTTTCATCCTTGATCTTGTATGGGATCGAACCAATCAACTTTGAACAACACGATCTTGGCAGGCTCTATGCCATAGTTGTACGTCAATTCCACGATCTCCCGTAAGACGCCATAGAAATCATTGCCTGGAGTGACATCTTTGTAGTTTGTAGATTTGATACACAAGCAACTGTTTTTTGTGGAATCAAGATCCAGGAAGCTATCTCTGATGAGAGCATTTGTTGACTTGAACTTAAACCCATTCACGCAATAACTTGGCCATACTTTGACGGAATAAATTGGTCTCTTGGCAAGAGTTCTAATAGATTCATTCTCAAGAATGACGTCCGGACGATCGACCTAAACACGAAAAGATACAAAATTAAGTTTAATGTTAAGTTATTTCTTATTCAGTTGTGAATGGAGGAAGATTCTAACTAGCTTCTTACGTACATATGCAGTCAACCAAGACGGAAAATGAAGTCTCATTTCTTCTTCTACTTCTTTATCTGCAATGTATGGTCTACTTGACCTCACCTCATTATTAAATTTGCTGAAAACCAATAAATATCGGGATATACTCGTTAAATTATAATAACGTAATCAATAAATAAATGACTTGAACGTTGAAGATTTTTACTTACCACTCTAGCTTTTCCACTTCATCCTCCTCGCATTTGAGTAATATATATAACTGGGCAGCCTTTAGTTCCTCATCATTCAAATATCTCTTTTTCAGTTTTCCTGAAGGCTTTCCAAGAGCATTGAAGACTTTCAATAATGCATCATTATATTCTATATCTCCATCGTCGTTCCTCGGAGCACATGTTCTATTTGTAGCAATATGAGGCTTGAAATACATTGAACAAAAGTTTGTAATCTCCTCAAGGACATAGGCTTCACAAATAGAACCCTCGACCCGTGCCTTATTTTTCACCTTCCTCTTCAGGTGATTTAGATGGCGCTCGAACGGGTACATCCACCGATAACCGACGGGCCCACCAACACGTGCCTCATATGAAAGATGAATTGGCAAATGCTCCACAGAGTCGAAGAATCCAGGAGGGAACACCCTCTCAAGCTTACACAATATTACTGCAATGTCCTTCTCCTGCTTTTCAAACCGATCGACGAGCAACGTAGTAGAACAAAGATCTCTGAAGAATATGCTAAGCTCTGTCAGTGGATCCCAAACGACATGAGGTAAGAATTCCCGAAATGCAATCGGGATTAACCTCTCCATAAAAACGTGACAGTCGTGGCTCTTCATACCCTGTAGTTTGTTCTCCTTCGGGTCAACATATCTTCTCAAATTCGATACGTACCCGTCTGGAAATTTTAGGCCCTGGATCCACCTACAAAGTTTACCTTTGTCCTCCTTGTCCAGTAAGAAAATGGTCCTGGGCTGCTCATACTTCCCACTGCCTTCCTTTATCAAATGCAACTCTGGACGTCTGCATATTTCTTCCAAGTCCAACCTGGCCTTGGGATTGTCTTTCGTCTTCCCCTTTACGTCCATCACAGTATTTATTATATTGTCAAATACATTCTTCTCGATATGCATGACATCCAGGTTATGTTTGAGCAGATGGCCACTCCAATATGGTAGGTCCCAGAATATACTACTCTTCGTCCAGTTGTGAGCGCGGCCAAATCCATCACACTTGTACCCCGCTGTAGGCTCTTCAATAGCACTTGACAATTCTTTAACTTCTTCCCATATCGTGTCCCCGGACCACCGTGGCGGTGGACTGGACTTCTCTACCACGCCAGCACGAAAAGCATTTCTGTTCCTCCGGTACAGATGATCCTTTGGCAAGAACTGTCGATGACAATCAAAGAAGTACGGTTTTTCTCCGTTTTTCAAACGGAAAGCCTTGGTGCGATCCATGCAATACGGACATGCGAGACGACCATGGGTGCTCCAACCCGATAACATTCCATAGGCCGGGAAATCATTGATGGTCCATATTAGTGCGGCCCTCATCTGAAAGTTCTGCTTTCTGGAAACATCATATGTGGTTGCACCTACTTCCCACAACTGATTCAGCTCATCTACCAAGGGCTGTAAGTACACATCGATGTTCCTCTTCGGGTTCTTCGGACCTGGAATAATAACAGTTAGGAACATGTAAGGAGTCTTCATACACATCTAAGGCGGCAAGTTGTACGGAGTAACAATTACTGGCCAACAAGAATATTGTGAGCCCGAAAGTCCAAATGGGATAAAACCGTCGGAGGAAAGCCCCAATCTGACATTACACGGCTCCGAAACAAAATCAGGATACACTCGATCAAAGTGCTTCCATACTTCCCCGTCGGATGGATGATCCAGTACTCCATCTATTTGTTCCCGCTTGTGCCAACTCATATTATCAGCTGTCTCCTTTGCCATAAACAACCTCTGCAACCGCGGCGTCAAAGGCAAATAGTGCATCGAATCTGTTGGCTTGCGTGCACCAGAAGTCCTTGTTGTACTAGTTGCCTTGAAGCGATCGACACCACAAAATCTGCAGGCGTCTTCATCCTTGTCGTCCTTATAGTACAATATGCATCCGTTGTGACATGCATCAATTTTTTCATACCCCATCCAGAGCGATCTCACCATTCTCTTGGATCGGTAGAAGTCTTTAGGTAACTTGCCACCCTCCGGCAATATATCTTTAATTAACTCCAGGATTCGATTGTAGCATTCTTGAGACATGTTAAAATCTGATTTTATGCTCAACAATCTTATAACCACCTCTAACGGTGAATGGTCATCACAACCAGGATATAAAGGAGTCCTTGTATTCTCCAGTAACTCTATGAACTTTGCAGCATTGGCATTCGGTGCCTCCACAGATGCATATTGATTGTTCGGATCGAAACTAGGCCCCGCAGCATCGAAAACCATGTTCGTCAATCCTTGGTCGTAATCAGCATGCTCGTGGACATCTACATAAGGCTCCACATAAGGCTCCGGCTCGGAGGCTAAAGACACAAGTTCTCCGTGTACGGTCCACTAATAATAATTTGGCATGAAATCCCTCGAATACAAATGATATGTCACATCCACTTCCGAATGATATTTCAAGTTGCGACATCTCATACATGGACACTTAATTTTTGTACGGTCCATGTATTGAGGAAACGCCTTGGCAAACTGCAGGAACTGTTGCACACCCTGTATAAATTTATCCCGCATACCGCACATGTCATCAGGATGACGATTGTACATCCACAAACGGTTCCGTAGATAGTAATTCATATCCATTTTAAGATAATTCTGCAAAGATTGACACAGATAATAATTCATTAGGATTACGATTGACCAACATATCCTACACTAATCATTCCATATTTCAGTAATGTCAATGAGCTAAATCATACTCAACTGTCGAGAATACATAGGAGAAAACTCATTCACAGGATTAGTATCCATCCTTCGTGACATAGCTAAAATTTTATAGAGCTCGATAATAATTATTAGTCAATTTATTCATCATTTTAAAACCCTGAAAATGCCCAAAAAAACTTCTAGTATCAGTAAATAGGGCTCGAACCCTAAATTAGAATTCGAATCCAAGCAAAACATTAAATTGACAGTTGATATGCCCAAAAAACTCCCAGTATCAGTATATAGGTGTCACACTGTGAGTCTCGTGTCCACACAGTGGGACACGACGTGTCTAAACCAACAAAATAGGTGTCACACGAACTAGAAGCGAGTCCACGCTCTCGTATCCCCCGCAGCGAGTCCACTGTGAGTCTCGTGTCCCCGGCAGCGAGTCCACGCTCTCGTGGACACGAACTAGAAGCGAGAGAGAGAGAGCTAGAAGACGAGGAGAAACTAGAAAGCGGGAGGGGGGAGAGTTACCTGAGGAGGAGCTACCTGAGGAAGGAGGAGAAGGAGGAGCGAGATCGCCGGAGGAGCGCCGCGGAGGAGGAGGCCGGAGGAGGAAAATCGCCGGAGGAGCGTCGCGGAGGAGGAGCGCACGAAAAATTAGAGGGAAAATTTATGAAAGATCGAAAAGGAAACCCTTGCCGGCTATATGAAACGATTAGGGACGTTCTTTTAGGACGTCGCTAAACGTCGCTGATATTTATGAAATGGTGATGCTGCTTAAAATGCGTCGCTACACGTCGCTATATCAGTGACGTGTACCGACGAACTTGCGACGCAGATTTCCATTTAACAAATTGCAGCCGCTAGACGTTGCTATTAGTCGCTGTTAGCGACAAACAGCGACGTCTTGGATAAACGTCGCTAGAACCCCCCAAAATAGCGACGTTCTACCTTGGAGTCGCTAAATACGTCGCTGATATGACTTATTTTGGTAGTGAGATGGCGCCCTTTGAGGCCTTGTACGGTAGAAAGTGTAGATCCCCGTTAGCGTGGGATAATGTAGGTGAGAGGCAGATGCTTGGTCCAGAAATGATTACGCAGACTATTGAGGTGGTCAGACAAGTTAGGGATCATCTTCGAGTTGCACAAGACCGTCAGCGTTATTGGGCCAATTCTCGTCGGTATCCCCTTGAGTTCTCTATCGGCGACCATGTATTGCTTAGGATCTCGCCTACCCGTGACGTTATTAGATTCGGCGTACGGGAAAAGCTTAGTCCTAGGTATATAGGATCGTTCGATATCCTTGAACGAGTGGGTGATGTGTCCTATCATTTTGCTCTTTCTTCGTCGTTATGTGAGGTGCATGACGTATTCCATGTATCATAATTGCGAAGGTATATCCCGGATCTGAGCCATGTCCTTGATCATTCGAAATTGGTTGTTGGTACCAACCTTTCGTATGAGGAAAGGTCCGTATCCATATTGGACCAAAGAGAGAAGGTACCCAAGAACAAGACTATTAGTTTAGTCCATATTGCTTGGGGTCACCACTCTTTAGGTGAGTCAACATGGGAGCGTGAGAATGATATCCGCTCGCGATATCCACACATGTTTGACTCATAAGGTATATTGTCTTCCTTATGCCTTGTGCTTTAAATTCCTTGCTTGTATGAATGGTTGCTTGATTGGTTGCTAGTCGTAGATGGCTCGTGCCTTAGTATAGCTTACCCCGACATCTCTAGCCTCTTGATTAAATTTCAAAGACGAAATTTTTTTAAGGTGGGTAGAGTTGTCACTCCCATTTTTCGTTGTACATATTTTCAGTGTACGTATACAGATTTTGATCCGTATTTGGACTTGACCTGCTAGCCTAGTCTTGGTTGGTCCGTATTTGGACTTGGTTTATTTTGGTTTAGCTTGGTTTAATTTGGTTGGGTTATCATAGTGAACCCCCCTTCCTTTATGAACCAATTTCTTTCTCTCTCTTCCTTTACTCTTCATTTACTTCTTCTTCTTCCTCTTAACTCTCTCCACCTACCAAGAAACCCTAGGCAAGTGCTAGCTTGCTTCATGAGAGAACTCATTTCTATTTGTTCTATTTTCCTTCTTACGTGATTTCAAGACACTTTAGAACTTAGCATTTTTCGATTTGGTGGATATTTTCTTGTAGATCTAAGTTTATGTTATTTTTGGTTTTTCTTGGTTTTGATCAATCAAACTTGTTTTTTTTTTCAAAATCTAGTTGTTCCATGTTGTGGAGAATTTCGTTCTACCCCCATTTTGACCGATGGAAGTCCCATTTCTGACTTAAATAGGAGGTTGGACGGAGCTTGGATGCCATGGCTTCTATGGCTCATCTTCTCAGATTTTAGAGAAGATGAGCAGTGAAGACTTGCCGCCTGAAGTCCTGCGACAGCGTTGCCTTGGCCGCATGAAGTCTTGTCACATGAAGTCCTGCGGCAACGTTGCCTGGCTGCATGAAGTCTTGCTGCATGAAGTCCTGTGACAGCGTTGCCTTGGCCACATGAGCTTTGGACGCATGAAGTCCTGCGGACTTCATTGCTTGTCCCATGAGCTTTGGCCGCATGAAGTCCTGCGGACTTTATTGCTTGCTGCATGACCCCTGGCCGCATGAAGTCCTGCGGACTACACGCTTGGCCGTATGACCCCTGGCCGCATGAAGTCCTGCGGACTACATGCTTGGCCGCATGAGTCTTGACCGCATGCCTTAGCCCCTTGTATGATCATCTTTAGTATGTAGGTTTATTTTTAAATTGCTTACATTTTGTACTCATCCTAACTTGCGACTACCCGATTTGATGATTGTGAATCTTGGGCATATCTTGTATTAACTTAGCTATGAGCACGACATGATACATGAACACGACATGACAACACGAACCTGACATAAAATTCTTGATAGTGGCCCGTCGAGGCGCACTCTTGACAAGTAACAAGTAAACCTGGCATAGCATGAAATTCTTGATAGTGGCTCGTCGAGACGCACCCTTGATAAGTAATTCTGACAAGTAACGAGTAACAAGTAACTCTCGTCTTGACACCATAGGTGATTTCTCTTGATTATGTCTGTACAAGCTATAAGTCTCGCCTTGCATCATGTCTAGGACATGGATTCCTAAGTACCACGGTTAGAAATTTAGACTGAATCTGGCTAGGGTAATGATTAGATAAATCAAGTAGCTCATATAGATAGAGATATTTCGGCTACGAGCAATCCCGTTATCTGGGCGCCTTCCTTGTAGACTTGTAGCCTGCCATCGAATAGGGCACATTTCCAGCTCACTGTCATGTGGGACACTTCATGAAACAAGTACCATGTACACTGTCATGTGTTGCACTCCAAGTCACCTAATGATTCTTGATAACTCTTGAACTTGCGTCTGGATGACCTGGATAGTCTGCAAGGCTTGTGGCCATAGGAATATCTCATTGCATCTTGCTAGTAACTAGGCTTATGATAACCCTAGTTAGTTAAAGTATCAAGCCGTACTTATTGCTTGACCGTGAATGTTGGATGGAGTCCAATCTTGTCTAGTCTTGTTTAGATCCAGTACATGATTATTTCAGGACATGCTTGCTTATGTTTACTCTTGTCGATAATTGGTTGGAGATTTAGCTCTGTTCAGGTTAAGGGTTACAATCCCGGCCCTTGTTTGGTTTAAGGATTATAACTTTGTTACCGAAATAATCCCTTAGTTATCTCATCGTTTATCACCTTGTTTTTCTAACTCATGTCTTATGTTATCATTTATGTCTCATGTGCTGATATGCTGATTTTAGTTCTTAAGTGAAGTCTTCCTTGTGGCACTTGCTCTTTCTGGGGTCTGATCCAGCTGGTTTTGTATGGCCAGATTTCGGAGCAGCTCCCGAGGATCTTCCAGCTCTCCTACCAGATGGTGAACACTAGAAGAAACCATGGCAACGAGTGGATTTTATTTTGCTCTCCTACTCCATTGTAAATTATTCTTTCGAGGCGTTTAGCCACTGGGCAAGTGTTAGCTCGTGTTGAAAACTTATATTCCTTGTCTGCCTAAGGGCTGTAACATAATTGACAAATCCTAGGGTTGATCATGTATGACTGAAACTCTTGCTAGTCTTCACATTTTGTATGACTAGCTTCATGATCATCTGAATATTTAATGTTTGGGACGTCTTACTTTGTATGTCTGATGATCTACCATCTTGTAATATGTATTTACTTGCTTGAGATTGAGACACTAGGCTTGTTCTTGACCTTAAGAGACTTATGGCTTGTAGATAAACCCTCATGCATCTAGACCGCCGTGACCGTATTGCGAGGTGGGTTGCAATTCAATATACGTAGCTGGCTGTGTCTGTCCTCCGCTCTCCAGTATTCTGGTTCTGGGACGTAACAGTTTCGGTTTTGTTTATTCGATTTTCGGTCTAATTCGATTTTCAGTTTTTCGGTTTGATTTGAACCGAACTAATCGAATGCTCACCCATATGAGTTTCTATATTTTCAAACTCTGTCTAAAAATATTTAAATTTGTCTACTCATAAAATATTGATGTACAAGCAACAAAATTATGAAAAACCTACAATTCAGATCAGTTCCACGAGATCACGTGCGTGTGCAATCATAAGGAGGTCAATTCCGTTTGTTTAATCGATTGACCTTCTGAATTCAAGATGGGGTAAAGAAGATTTAGTATTGGATATTAAGTTAGAGATTAATTATATTTGATTATTTCTAGAATCACTCTAATCTTTAAGATTATAAATATTATAAATTTTTAACAGGGTATATATATAAGGACATCAAAATTGAACCTACTATTTTTTTAAAGAAAAAACAATAAAATTTGTGCATATTTGAATAAGGGCATTTATTTATTTGTGGTCATCCACAAATATATAATTTATAACACAATTGACAACAGTCAAAAATTACTTTAAAATTAAACTAATTTTATAAATAATAATAATAATAGGTTATTATTATCAAACAATATTGAACTGTTCTCAAAGAAATAATAAAAACAAAAACCACCTCAAGTACTTTAAGACCGAAAATCGAACCTAACCCAACGGAATACGAGACCGAACCGAATACGAGATTCGGTTCGATTTGAAAAAAAATCGATTTTGAAATTACTAAAATTTTTTATTCGCTTTCGGTTTTAGTCGGTCCAAAATCAAAAACTGAATGAATAACACTTATGCAATTATGTAAATATTTTTAATTTTATGCATATTTTGTGATTAAAAATGTGTATATTTTAAAAATAATAATTTTATGGATATGTTTTGAAGTCCTACTTTGATAATTTAGCGACTAGTCCAACTTTGGACGCAACTTTAAAATACAACAAATATGTATATAAAAATTATCATTTTTAGTATAATTTAATCACGATTTTAACTTTGGGCCCAACCCATTAAACGATAAAAATATTCCAACCGAACAAATCGAATTGTTATTCGGTTCGGTTCGGACTAATTTCGGTTCGATTTTAATTTTAAATTTTTAGAATTTTAGTTTATTCAGCTTTGACTATTTTAATTGGAATGAAATCAAATAAACTGAACGCTCATCCTGTACTCAACCAATCCCAAACCCAGAACGGTAACCAGCAGGCCAACAGTTAGTAACTAAGGAAGGAAGGAGGAAGGTTGAGTGAAGATGTCAATTCCAAAAAGAGGCAAGAACTGACTTTCTTCATATTCAACTCAATCCTATTCTTCCTTACTAAGTATCTTTTCCTCTCATATTTAATTGTTGAGGTATACGTCAATTCTTAAGCTTCATTGAGGACGGTGTGGCCTTATTATGTGATCTGAGATAGTAACATCTGTCCTAGAAAAGCATTACAAAAAGTCAAGGGACAATGAGTTCTATTAACAGCCCGTTTTGGAGCACATGTGAGCAGGGGTGAGCATCCGTTCGTTTCGGTTCAAACTAAATTCAATATGCAAAAATTGAAATAATCGTAAATCGTATTTTTTTAAAACCAAAAATTAAATCGTTTTCATAAAAGTCAAACAAAAGAAACCTAATTAATTCGGTTCGATTTTCGGTCGGTTCGATTTCATGGATCAATGGGTCGGACCTTCATATTTTAGCAAATGAACAAATTTAAATAACAAATCTTAAAAAGAATAATATGACATTGTTGCATTTATAAAAAAATATTATTATATATAAATTAAGGGTAGAGAAAACGTTCAAAGTAGCGGGCTACAAGTGCCAACAGAGAAAGGAAGGAGAGAGTGCACTTAGATAGGGTTAAGAAAATTATTAGTATATATAAATTGATGATAATTTGGTAAATTATTGAATCTTAATCGATTTTTGGTTCGGTTCGGTTATTCAGACCAGGAATCGAAAACCGAACCAAAATTTTAAATTTTCAAATGTTCAAACCGAAAATCGAACATATAATCGAAAAACCGAACCGATTGTCATATTTCGGTTCGGTTCGGTTCGGTTTTCGGTTTTCAACCGTTATATGCTCACCCCTACATGTGAGTTGTGCGATAGTAAAGATCTCAAGAATCAAAATGTTTCAAAAGAATATTCAACTTTAAGTATATAATACTAATTTGAAATTTTCGATTTTAGATTTAGACTTTTTTTTATAAACTGTAATAACAAAAATATTATAATGTCTGGATAAAAAAATCTTTAGAATGGTTAAAAAAGATGTCACCATCCTACACTTCTTTTAGTTTTCTATAATATGTTCTGCGCACCAACTACAAGCTACACGGCTACATAACCCCTCTCCCCGTATGATCTCAACGATCTCTCATCTCCATTGTCCAGTAAACGTTGTCGAGTATCCTATCAAGACTCCTCGGCTGAAGTGTGGTGAGGACTGGTTAAAATGCTTGGAGTGTGGGGAAAGGTGTCGTCCTATCGAGGTCTTCTCGGCTTGCTTTGTTAGGCGGGTGAGAATTCTCGACAGCAGAAGACTGCATCATGAAACTGAGTTCATATCGTCTTTGTTGGTGTTTTTGTCTTTGGACTAGAAAAAATAGTCCCACATCGACTACACCAAATGGTGAGTATCTCAATATAATGCATTGTTTGTGTTGAGGTGTGCACATGAGGTGTAGTGGGGCACGAGTTTGTGCCATGTGGAAGTATTTTCCTAGAAGAAAAAAGGATTAAATCCAACAAGGATGCAAGTTAATTTTTGTTGTGCGGACTCGGACTCGGACGCGGACTCCAGGATTGTCTCGTGCATGCACGGGAGTGATCGGGGGGTAGGCGTGGACTGACACACTTTTATGCTGATTGTGGGATGATCTAAAATATCAAACTCTATTTTTGAGTATTGGTATTTTAGTCCCACATCGGATAGGAGAAGAGGTGAAGTCTCAACTCCACTCTATAAATAGAGCCCCTTGACCTCCTTTGAAAGAGGCACCAAGAAGAGAGTTGAGGGAGTCTGCTAAGTCCAGGAAGCCCGTTCAAGTCTCAAATATTGACTTACAAGCGTTCCAGAAGTTCTTCGTGAACTTGCTGGTTCCTGGAAGCTGTTCGTGCTCGTGTGGGGCGAATAAAGCTTTGAGCAACGGTGGTTCATTCACCCCAGCAGGAGTTATCTCATCTTCGCCAGTCATCTTCTTTGTTGGTTCTGTCAGGATTCTATTAACGCACCTTCGGTGAAGTGTTTGCGTTGATATTATCAGAATTCTGTTTGAGCACCTTCTGTGAAGGATAGCACTTGTGAAATTTCTCTTACGTACCTTCTATGAAGTGTTACGTTCTGTGCACCTTCTGTGAAGGGTAGCACTTGTGAAATTTTACTACGTACCTTCGGTGAAGTGTTACGTAATAACGATTGTTTGTACAATTGTTACGATATTTCAGTTATCCATCGAAGAATTTGTGCCTCGGCACTAACAATCTCAAAGCTTTATTGAGAAGATGGATAATTTTCGTACTTCGCTCATTGATACCGGCTTTAACAAGTTGAAAAAATTCGATGGCGAACACTTCCAGATATGGAGACGAAAGGTCACTTTAAATCTTCAACTCGTGAATGTTGATCACGTGCTGTCAGAAGAAGAACCGATCGTTCCAACCACTGGATCTGTTGCGGCTGTGGCCGCTGCTACGACCAAGCAAGCGAAGTGGAAGAGAGAAAACAGTATATGCAAACTACTGATACTCAATTCCATGGAAGACTCTCTGGCAGAGTCCTACTCCAAGAAGACATCTGCCAAAGAGATATGGGACTCCTTGGAAAAGCTCTATGAAGATGACGAGAACCGGTCCAAGATCTTCATGGTAGAAAAATATCACAAGTGGACCTTTGAAGACGAGAAGGCGATGCTGTCCCAAGTGAAGGAGTTTCTGAAGTTGCGTCAGAAACTAGAAGACGAGAACATGCCCCTCGTCGACAAGTTTGTCGTTGGAGGGATCGTCGCGAAACTTCCTACAGAATGGAGCAACTTCTATGCAAGGATGCATCGAAAGAAGATGGAAATTAGCTTGGAAGATTTCTTACAAGAGATCCATGTTGAGGACGAGATGCGCTCTCAACAGAAGATGGATACTCTGTCCAAACAACTGGCGAAGGCAAATCTGGTCCAAACCAGAGAGTACCAGGAGAAGCAGGCTGCTTCTCATTGCAAAAAGAAGGACTTCACGAATCTGAAAGCGAAGGGTCCTGCTTTCAAGCAGCAGAAGTCCAAGTCCAATGTGACTTGCTTCAATTGTGGCAAGAAGGGCCACTACAAATCCGAATGCAAGTCCAAGCCCAAAGAACAAGGTGAGCCTAGTAAGGTTTCTATGATTACTAATCTAGTTGCCATGATAGCACAGGTTGCAACTGTGGGGGCTGACTTGGACTGGTGGATAGACACTGGTGCGACCTGCCATGTCTGTTCAGACAAAGACTGTTTCGTCTCTTATGAGCCAACTTCAGAGAAGGTCATAATGGCAAACCAGGCACAAGCTGAAGTACTGGGGTTCGGGACGGTGGAGCTGAAACTCACATCGGGGAACACTCTGACGCTTCAAGGTGTGAAGCATGTTCCAGTAATTGCTAAGAACCTGATCTCTGGAAGTCTGCTCTGCAACGCAGGCTTGAGGATGGACATCAATGCTGGCCAGTTGGTGATGTCCAAGAAGGGTACATTCTTCGGAAAAGCTTTCCAAACTGAAGGAATGTACAAGATTCAGCTTGTTGTAACCCAGCATGATAATATAAATGCAATCACTTTTTCTGATTATTCTCTTGAGTTGTGGCATAATTGGCTAGGACATGTTCATTGTAAAAGGATTAACAGAATGTCTAGTCTAGGACTTATCTCCAAGTGTGGGGGTAAGGTAGAGAAATACGAAGTATGTGCTCAGACGAAGATCACAAGAAAACCCTTTCACAGGGTCCATTGAAGCACAGATCTTCTGGAGTTGGTTCACTCAGATATCTGTGACTTCAAACAATTCTCTACAAAGGTCGGGATGAAGTATTTAATTACTTTCATCGATGACTTCTCAAAGTATGCTTTCGTCTACTTGATCAAGTCTAAAGACGAAGCATTCGAGAAGTTCAAGGAGTTCAGGGCCGAGGCTGAGCGGCAAACTGGACAACAACTCAAGAGGTTAAGGAGTGATCGAGGCGGGGAGTATCGGTCTCATGAATTCTTATCATTCTGCAAAGAACATGGAATCATCAATGAGACAACGGCTCCGTACTCTCCTCAATCCAACGGAGTAGCAGAAAGGAAGAACAGAACGTTGACAGAGATGATGAACTCCATGCTGTTGACTGCGGGTCTTCCAAAGTGTTACTGGGGAGAAGCTGCACTAACGGCAACGTTCATTCTAAACAGAGTGCCATATGCAACTTCCGACATAACTCCTCATGAACTCTGGTTCAAAGTCAGACCTAACTTGAATGTCATTCGAGTGTGGGGGTGTCTGGCTTATGTGAAGCTCCCGGATCTGAAGATTCAGAAGCTGGGGACAAGGACTACGAAGACGATCTTCTTGGGGTATGCCGAGAAGAGTGATGCTCGGAGATTCCTTGATATCGAGTCAAACCATATCATCGAATCTCGTGATGCTGAATACTTTGAAGACAAGTTTGCAAAACACAAGAATATTGTTCCCGCGGATCTTCCGGAGAATAATGATGGTACAAAGCAGACAGAAGTCTTTAATGAACCAGTAGTCCAAGATGAAGCTGTCGTCAAGGAGACACCAGCTGAACCAGAACTCGCTGAGCCGTCAACTAAGCGAACGAGGAGGCCGAAAGACTTCGGAGATGACTTCGTCACCTATCATGTGGAAGCAGATCCGCTTACCTATGATGAGGCGATGAAGACCAGAGATGCTGTATTCTGGAAGGAGGCGATAAACAACGAGATTGACTCAATCACCTCCAACAACACATGGGTATTGGTTGACCTGCCAGAAGGAGCAAGACCCATCGGATGTAAATGGATCTTCAAGAAGAAGATGAAAGCAGATGGAACCATTGACAAGTTCAAGGCCAGGCTAGTGGCCAAGGGATTTGCTCAGAAGCAGGGGATCGACTACTTTGACACTTATGCTCAAGTAGCTCGGATGACAACCATCAGATTGTTAATTGCTCTAGCAGCAATACACAAGCTGGTGATACATCAGATGGATGTGAAAACGATATTCCTTAATGGCAAGCTGACCGAAGAGATCTACATGCAACAACCAGAAGTTTTTGTCGTCAAAGGTCTGGAAGACAAAGTCTACAAGTTGATGAAGTCTCTGTATGGTTTGAAACAAGCTCCCAAAATGTGACATGAAAAGTTTGACAAGGTGATAAGGTCAAATGGCTACAGGGTCAGTAAAACAGACAAGTGTGTCTATACGAAGTTTACTGACGGAAGAGGAGTAATCGTATGTCTTTACGTGGACGACAAGCTAATCCTAGGTACGGATTTAAGCTGCGTCACAGAGACAAAGAAATTCCTCTCGACCAAGTTCAGTATGAAGGACTTGGGGGATGTCGACGTAATCTTGGGGCTCAAGATCATCCGGACAGGCACTGGAATAGCGCTGTCACAATCTCATTATATTGAGAAGATGCTCACTCGCTACGGGTATCAAGATCTTTCTTTTATTGATACACCGTACCGGAGTGATCAGAAGCTGGAGCCAAATTCGAGAGAAAGCGTCAGGCAGTTGGAGTACGCTAGCGTCATCGGAAGCTTGATGTACGCTACTACTGCCACAAGGCCTGACATAGCTTTTGCAGTGGTAATGCTGAGTCGGTTCACTAGCAATCCAGGTGTTGAGCACTAGAAAGCTGTGAAGCATGTTATGAGATATCTCAAGAAAACTCAGACATATGTACTTTTCTACAGCGGAGATCCGTCAGTAGTGGAAGGCTTCAGTGATGCTAACTGGTGTTCAGATATGGAGAGCGAGTATTCCACAGGTGGATTCGTATTCGCCATGGGCGGAGCTGCTATATCGTGGAAGTCGAAGAAGCAGACTATGTTATCTCGCTCCTCCATGGAATCTAAATTCTTTGTATTGGATGCTGCTGCAGATGAAGCAGAGTGGCTTCGGGAGCTCATGTATGATCTTCCGGTGGTTGGGGCTCAGATACCGGCAATACCGATATACTGTGACAACCAGGCGGCAGCAGCAGTGACATCAAATAAACTCTTCAACGGGAAGAAAAGAACGGTGCGGTTGAAGCACAGAGCAGTACACGATCTTATCAAGAGAGGTGTCATTGCAGTGATTGATGTTCGAAATCAGGAGAACCTGGCGGATCCGTTCACCAAGGGCCTCAAGCGCCAGCTGGTCGATGACACAGCTTGTAAAATAGGCTTGAAGGCATTCTGATATTGTGTTATTACATTCCTACCATAAAGTTTTATGCTATTAGTTCAAAGAGAAATCTACTAGGCATCTAGCTTTTGGTTCAAGGGAGGACTATTAACCAGAAGAATATCAGGAACGGTGGGTACTTGTCCTATGTGACATGGACAGGTTACGGACCTACAACCACTGTTGTCTACTGTTGTTTTCTGCGAAAAACGGATCCTGTGGGAAGGTTGGCTTAAATGCCTTAATGAGTTCTCAGGCAGAGTGAATGCCTTGAGTGCTTTACAGGAAGCACAGTAGCGCAGCACTACAAGGAGTGTAACTCCATGCTACAGTGGGATGACTCCACCATGAGGTTCCCAGGTAGGGATAATGCCTCGGCTTTGCAAGCCAAGTCACAGCGGAGTAGCACCGCAAATAGGCAGGTAGCCTAATGCTGTATGATAATCGTAATAAAGGGAAGTAGACAGCACTACAAAGAGGACGACGTCCTCATGTTACAGTGGCATGACACCACGAAGAGGTGCCAGGTAGGATAAAGCCTTGGCTTTGTGAGCCATGTCATAGCGGCGTAACACCGCACGAAAGCGCAAGGCTTCATGCTGGGTAGTTTGGCACTACAAAGAGGCCTGTGACCTCATGCTACAGTAGTATGACACTACGATGAGGTACCCAGGTGGGGTAAAGCCTCGGCTTTAAGCCATGTCATAGCGGCGTAGCACCGCAAAGAAGCACAATGCTTCATGCCATGACTCTTTATAAAGAACTCACCTATAGTGTATGGACAGAGATATCAGGCCGTCTCTTGAGGGTAAACTTGTAGACGCCCAAAAATTATACACTGAAACCAGGCTGGCACAAGGTCTTCAATGTGCAGCCAGAAGCACAGTTGATGTCATTATGTGAGTAGAAAGAATTGCAGTTATGATGCAGAATTCAAGGCGTAGTCCATTCTTGTATCATGCTGTTATTTAACCTATACGGGAAGATTCAAGTCGTAGCGATATCTCTCCTAATGCATGATTGGCAGTCACTGTGGGAAACGCTCAACCCATATATTGAGATATGTGGGGGATTGTTGGTGTTTTTGCCTTTGGACTAGAAAAGATAGTCCCACATCGGCTACACCAAATGGTGAGTATCTCAATATAATGCATTGCTTGTGTTGAGGTGTGCACATGAGGTGTAGTGGGGCACGAGTTTGTGCCATGTGGAAGTATTTTCCTAGAAGGAAAAAGGATTAAATCCAACAAGGATGCAAGTTAATTTTTGTTGTGCGGACTCGGACTCGGACGCGGACTCCAAGATTGTCTCGTACATGCACGGGAGTGATCGGGGGGTAGGCGTGGACTGACACACTTTTATACTGATTGTGGGATGATCTAAAATATCAAACTCTATTTTTGAGTATTGGTATTTTAGTCCCACATCGGATAGGAGAAGAGGTGAAGTCTCAACTCCACTCTATAAATAGAGCCCCTTGGCCTCCTTTGAAAGAGGCACCAAGAAGAGAGTTGAGGGAGTCTGCTAAGTCCAGGAAGCCCGTTCAAGTCTCAAATATTGACTTACGAGCGTTCCAGAAGTTCTTCGTGAACTTGCTGGTTCCTGGAAGCTGTTCGTGCTCGTGTGGGACGAATAAAGCTTTGAGCAACGGTGGTTCATTCACCCCAGCAGGAGTTATCTCATCTTCGCCGGTCATCTTCTTTGTTGGTTCTGTCAGGATTCTATTAACGCACCTTCGGTGAAGTGTTTGCGTTGATATTATCAGAATTCTGTTTGAGCACCTTCTGTGAAGGGTAGCACTTAAGGAATTTCTCTTACGTACCTTCTATGAAGTGTTACGTTCTGTGCACCTTCTGTGAAGGGTAGCACTTGTGGGATTTTACTACGTACCTTCGGTGAAGTGTTACGTAATAACGATTGTTTGTACAATTGTTACGATATTTCAGTTATCTATCGAAGAATTTGTGCCTCGACACTAACAGTCTTTTGCTTACACTTCATGAAAATAATTTTGGAAATTACTTAGTAACTTGTCACAAGCATTACAAAGAAAAGATCAAAATATTGTTAATTCTATGAATATTATAAAATTAACTAATCAGGCACTCCAAAGGCATAGAGAGGACGAAAATCATTGTTGAATAAAGTATTTTTATTTTGCATAAAATATGAAATCGGGGTCCCAAACATGGAAGCCAATTTTGAAGTTCATGGATCACGTCGTAATATTGAAAAATGCACAAATCTACACTGTCGCCGTATTGAATTATTCTAATCCGTTATAGATTTACAACTTCGAGAATTGAATAATCGATTTACTGAGATGAATACAAAATTGTTGTTGTGTATAAGTAATTCTTTTTTGCATTTGATATTGATAAGTTGATGCGATTTGCTGAATTTTACCCTTTTGATTTTGATGAAGATGATCTTTCATGTCTTGGATATCAACTTTCAATTGAGGACGTCCGCACCAACGAGCAATTTTCTGTTGTTACAGGAATTATTGGACTTGCCAGAAAAATAGTTCAAATCAAGATGCATCGACAAAATATCGTTCGTAATTCTGCTTATAAAGTTAGCATTAATATTATCCATTGCGACAACAACTGTCGAGAGGGTATTTCTAGCCATAAAAATTATCAAGACTCAGCTACGCAATCGACTTGGAGATGAGTTTATGAATGATTGTTTGGTCCCTTACATTGAGAAAGACATGTAATTAAGAGATTGTTAGCAACAAAGACATTATTCAACGATGTCAAAATATGTGAAATTGGAGGAGAGTACTGTAATCTGAGCTTAATAATCTTGTATTTTATAAGACATGTAAAATTAAATTTATGTATATTACTTTTTAGTATGTAATTTTATTTTTAGAATTTCTTTAGTCAATCTCTTTTCTTAAATTCTTACGTCCGCCCATGCTGCTAGCGGATAGCTAACGGATATCATATGGTTTTAATAAACAAGTTTACTATTGTGCTTCAGTTAATAGCATCCTGCTTTTATTTATACTGTTCAGCTTTTGTAATTAGTACTATAATATTGCTTTTATCGTTATCCAAGTGTTTTTACATCATAACCTTAGATACTTAATGTGAAACGTATTTTGTTTCTTTTGCTCATCACATACTATTGGTATATTAGTACAGGAATATGTTATATTTAGTATAAAAATATCTTGAGGATATATTTTGAATGCCAGAATATATCACATAATATTTTATTAGATATTCCATGAGTAAAGGCTATATAAACCCTATGAGACCATCAATGAAATCATCCCATCAATCAATTACAACATAGTATCAGAGTCACCTTCCACAAATCCTAACCACCACCAAACCCTAACATTTTTCCTCCTCCCTCTCTCTTCCCGCCACCAAAATCCTAACCCGAAGCAGCCCTCCCTTTCCCCCGCGGTCGCAGCAGCCCCTCCTTTTCACGCGGCTGCTACTGTTGCGACTGTTGCTGCTGCAGCGGTTGCCGCTATGGCCACGGTGGCACGAGCGTCAACCGCTTCCCCACATGCATGCTGTCCCACCTCCTTGCCGCACACAACGGCATCTTTGTTGCCATTGTTCGGATCATTTCGAAAGAGGACACCGATGCTTAGATCTGATGAAAACAGATATGTTCGAAACTAGGAACGGACGACGAGGACGAGCGTGAGTCGTGGAGCGGATGTGACGTGTTCAGAGAGGAGGAGCATCGATGGAGGAAATTATCAAGAAACTGGATTCTGCAGAGGTCGCGACGTTGATGAAGTTGATGAAGATGTCGGCTGGTGAGAGCACGACACGACACGAACGTCGTCGAAGCTGGAGCTTTCCTCCATCGATCTGAAACTAGATGGACCAGCCACCTATTTAAGTTGGTCACGACAGGTGAAAAAAACCCTCACAGGAAAGAACCTGGAGGGGTTCCTGACGGGCGAGAAAACAGAGCCGGACGAGGGCTCGGCAGGACGCGACGAATGGAAGTCCACTCATATGGTAATCTACATCTGGCTTCTCAACTCCTTAGTCCAGTCTATTACCGCTACAGTAGATGTCATTGAGATGATGAAGGATGTGTGAAAGAAGTTGAGGAGGACCTATGATGGTGTGGGGAACAACTTACGGATCTTCCAGATAAAGGGAGAGATCGACGATACCGTACAGGAAGAGAAGACGGTGCAGGAGTATGCCACGGAGTTGGAGTGTCTCTGGTTGGATTATGATCACTCCTCAAAACGATTGAGCTGCGGGGACCCGAAGTGTAAGGAGAGACATGTTTGTCTGCAGGAGAGGACGATAAAATTTCTCAAAGGGCTGACTGCAGCATTCGCACAAAGGACAGCCTTACTTCTCGCCCAACCAGAGATCCCTAGTCTTGAAGAGGCTATCTCGGCCATGATCCAGGAGGAGACACGCATCAGACTGCAGGCGGGGACAGGTGGTCCCTCCGAAACAAAATCAGCAATAGCGGTTACCAGCTCGGACGACACAGGATCCAAGGAAGAACCCTGGCAGCACAATCGGCAGTGCTACAACTGCGGGAAGTTAGGCCATCATCGGTATGCTTGTACCAAGCCACCTAGGGTGGGAGACTCAGGTGGTGGACGTAGACAGTTCGGTGGACGAGGATATATTAGAGGACGTGGTCATGGTCGAAGGGGTCGACGAGACAGCCGAGGAGGTTATCGGACAAATCTGCTGGTAGCAGAAGGAAATGGAGAAGCTGTTGGCACTTTTACTTAGGAGGATCAGGCACTGCTGGACCTGCTGGAGAGGAAGCAGAGAGCGTTAACCGAGAAAGACATGTGGAGTAGAACAGAGGAGGCATCCACCTCATTCTTCGTTGGGGATAACCCCTTTGACTTTAGTCGTAATCGTGCCTATATTTCAAATCAATTATTGCTAATTTTTAAAATTATTCTATTGTGATCATGACTATCTTGATCATGTTCATGTTCGTGCCAAAATTTTAATTTTGATCATGCTTGGATGACTTGCATGATTAGCCTTGATCATGAAGGTAAAATTATATCTGAGGGATGATGACCATGTTTAGATTACATCCAAAATTTCGATCATTCTTAAACACTTTGGTAGTTGACTAGGCCATTTTGGCCAAGGATTGATCGTGCCAAATCACGTTATTCTTTTGTCCATTTTTTTATTCTATTCGTGATTACGTGTGACAAATTTGATCGTGAATCATATCATCCACTTGATTATATCATTGTCGTTTTTTTTTGTATCAATTGAAATTTCGTTTCTTGATTCTGTCTCTTAGTCGTGTCTAATCGTGCCCTTTGAAATTTCGAGGATGAAATTTTTCTAAGGTGGGTAGATTTGTAACTCCTCTTCCCGTATTTTCATGATTTCATTTTTAATTATTTATTGTGTCTGAAAAGTAATTTTTTAATTATTTATTGTGTCTGAAAAGTAATTTTTTCGTCGAAACCTTCTAAATTATATTATATGATTAACCCTCTTATCAAGAACAAATTTTTTTTAAAATAAATTGTTTGACTATACTAAGTTCCAATAATAAAAATATTTTGTCTTGAATTTTATTATTGGCATCATAAAGGTGCTGTCAAGTATTTCTGGACTTTCAAAATTATGGGCTTCAAAGGTGATTTGAAAATGCATATTTATTTGATCGATAAAAGGTTTTTCATCAAAATTTTGGTTGAATAGGATTTTGATTAATAAATTAATACATATATTTTATTCCAATGATACCGGTATATTTAAATTGCTATGATAACTATCTATCAAAAATAAGATTGATTTATAATAATATGTTTTAGAAATAGATATGGTTGATTTGAATTAAATGTTATTTTGAAATAAAGTAGTGATCAAATATTTGACTAAAGCTTAAATTATTTGATGATACTAAATATTAAGTTTGAATCATTCTTGTAATCAGATTTTAGAAATCAAATTGATTTGTCTTCGTGGCCGACAAAATCTATTATTTAAAAAGGAGATTTTGATTTGGTGGAAATCTATTTTTAAAACTACTTGATAAGATTAAATAAAAAAAATACTTGTTAATGGATTATATTTTTACTAGTATCCTATTTTACATTTAAATAATTGTCTAAAACTAAATCATGATTTTCGTTAATTATAGTTCTGAGAGAATTCTTCCAAGTCTTTATCCCTATGTATACTATATATATCTATTTCTTTCATCTCAATCTTCCCGTTTAAAAACAACTAACCTCAACCTCTATCTCTCAACCTCTATGTCTGCTATAGGTGATAAGACATACTATTCTAATTTTTTGTCAAATAGATTCCCTTATCATATTAGGATTATAATCTTAGGATTTCACGTAACTGAACTAGAAAAACCCCTCATACTATATAGGTAGGAGCATAGATACTTTCTCCAGCTATAAGTAAAGCACGACACCCTGCAGCCACCGCTGCTACCCTTAATCATCGCCATCACCCCATCCCGAGCCCAGGCCATGATCACCCTCGTCATCAATTCCGCCACCCGACCACCAGATCCCCTGCCATTCCCGACCACCATGTCAACGTCGAACCACCGTCACAAGCCACACAACACCACAGAAAACCCAACACCATCAACAAACTCAGCCAATAGCAAATGTGTGTCCCCGTGTCCGTGTGTCCATCACAGAAATCATAGTAGCAGCCATGGGCCGTGTCCACACACATCTTCATATCATACAATAATACATACTCTGTGTCCAACAAACCGGACACACGACACCAGTAAATAGCCAAACCCCAAACCACCTACCCGGCCGATTTCGGCGAGCGACTATCGAACCACCATAAGAACTCAGATCCCGGCCAGCCGATCGACGCCCTGGGGTACCGCGATCATGCGCCTAACCCTCTGCAGTCGTGCCGCGGAGTCGTGCCGCCGCTGATCCCGAACTCCGACGGAGTTTCCTTCCAGGCAAGCGCTGACCCAGCGACCCCAAGGATCACCGTGACCGCTACCGGATCTGCAGCCGAGTCAGCCGCACGCCGAGCTGTGCCGAGCCCCCGCGCCTTTCCACTCCGGTGCTGCCCTCACCTGCCTCCGCCCTCTCCACCGCGCCACTGGCCGGAGTAGTGCTCCGCCAGATTTGCGTCCGCCCCGCGCGCGCCGAGCTTCACCTGTTGACGCCGCTCGCGTCCCCGACCCCTCCGGTCTTCGCCGAGCGCCTGACCCCGGGCTCGCGCCACCGGCTACCCGCCATCGACGAAGCCTCCGGCGAAAACCCTCGAAGCCGCCACCACCGTGATGTCGTCGAGCGCCGCCTGCGCTCAACCAGGCTGCGAGCCTCCCCCGGCGACCAATTCCTCAGAGCAGCTCTCCTTTCGCGCCGAGAACCCTCCGGTGAGCTCTTCGTCCTTCTCTGATCTAAATTCTTCGATCTCTCGGGAGAAGAAGGGAAAGGAAAGGAAATAGATTTTGGTTCTCAGCACCCTCTCTCTTCCCTTTTCTTTCTTTTAATTCGGTTTCCTCTGAGAGGAGGACAACACACAAGGGTGTGCTATGTTAATATTCTCATTAATTTGTTATCATATACCTATTGTATTAATATAGGATTAATAGGATTATTATTATTATTATTATTATCATTATTATTATTAATAATGGAGAAGGATAATATGGTATTTCATCTCATTAGCTTAATTTATATTATATTATTATCATTGTGATACTATTATCTATTTTTAGATATATATAAATAATATTTTCTAAGTATATGTTTTCATTATTATTATTAATATCTTATTTTACAATAAGAATATTTGTGTATGTCGAGTGATATTAGTAATTAATATAAAAGAAATTATATTATTATTTTAGGATATTCTAATATGGGGTTTCCCTAAATAAAAATATATACGTAGAATTATTAGGTATTTTCAAGGATTGTTTTGACCTAAGTATATATATATATATATATATATATATATATATATATATATATATATATATATATATATATATATATATATGACAAAATTAGGATTTTGCCAAAAATCAATTTTGTAAGTTTTCCAAAAAACATGGTTTTAACCTAAAGTGCTTTTCTATAATTTTCTAATTATTACCTAAAAATATTGTGATATTATTTTTAAATATAATAAATAAATTCTAATTAGCTATAGTTATTTTCTAAATATATATATTCTTCCTTAATTGGATTTCCATTTCTAAAGTAAGATTTTTCTTAAAACCGTGATTAGTCATACGTTGTATTATATAATGCTGACTCCCTCATATCGACCTAGGCTAATCGGACTAGTCTGAACTCAATGGAATTGTCGGTTTCACCAGCAAAGGACCTCAGGCAAGTACACTTTCTGATTGTTTTTCGATTCATAGTAGTCTTTTCATTTCATGTTTATACATATGTCTTGCTGCTTGTTGACACGCTCGTTACACGGAGTAGTCGGAAGGGGAAATATCTTAGTAGACATGTGGACTACCCAGAACTATCTTCCGTGTCTTTCTGGAGAATAGCAGCTGCATACGACACGTGCAGGGTACCGGATTTACCCCCTAGCCGTTCACATGTCGAAATGGATATTTTATACCACATAGGTAGTTGTATTTTATTTGTTTTCCTTGTCTTCTCTACCGTGCCATGTCATCAGTTACTTTCTAGTTTTTATCTCTCATATGTTATTTTTATGTCTTGTTAATTCTATTGTATTTTCGCATTGTCGTCGGTTTGTGTGCTTGTTCCATTCCTGACTGGAAACCAACATTTTTTAGGTTAGCCATGGATTCAATTAGCTTTAGGAGATACGGGTGTACTTGCAGACATAAACCTAGAAATAGATAACAGTAGTATTATTTTTATTAAATGTGTAAGAATATTGTATTTTCTTTCCAATATAAATCTTGTAATTGTTGTAATCAATCTTAGAAATGTGAATGAGCAATAAAGATGATATTTTGTGATTTTGAGCATCATGGCCGTGACAGCGTTCTACCGCCGACTCTGCGGCGTAGGTTGGCTTGGACACGTCTCGTATCCGAAAAGTGGGTGCGGGTCGTGACAGATAACCCTGCTATGTATGCCCAAACATCAAAAGGTACTGACGAGTCATTTGCTCTTGCATCTATGTCTTCCCTTAAAACATCAGACCGAATTATCGACTCAGGAGCATCTCGACATGTGACAAAAAATACTAGTGAGTTTTCTTCTTACACTCACCTAGCATTAGCAGACATCATTCAGACAGCAGATGGCACTTTTCAGCTAGTGGTCGATAAGGGTACTGTTAATTGTACAGGTTCAGTAAGATTATCCAATATTTTACATGCTCTATCCTTTAAGTCAGTTTCTTGTCTATTAGTTCTATAATTCTCTAACTAAAATGTATTATTTTTTTTTGATATTCCTAAGGTGATCTTCCAGGAGAAAGGGACGGAATGAAGACTTGGGACTGGCACATGGCATGAGGGACTGTGGTACCTAGATCAAGAAGGACTGGACTCAGCACTGGTATCTATGGCAGAGAACGCTAGAATGAGAGGACTACAACAGAGGACTGAGAAGACTTTGATACTTCATCATAGGAGGATGGGACATTCTTCCTTTGATACTTTAAGTAAGTTATATCTAGAGATTTATGCAAAAACAGATAAAAAGAAATTAGTATGTGATGCATGTGAGTTAGGAAAATTTACTAGAAGCTCATATGTTGGTACGATTCATAGGAGCTCTATTGCTTTTGAGGTAGTACATTTCGATATTTGGGGTCCATGCACTATTAACACTATGAATGGGTATAAGAATTTTATTTCCTTTATTGATTGTGTCTCTCATGTCACCTGGCTGTATTTGATAAAAAAGAGAGTGATATACCTGCTTATTTTTTAGGATTTTTATAAGCATGTCCAGACTCAGTACAACATAGTTGTGAAAATACTTAGGTCTGATAATGGAACGGAGTATAACAACAGGACGCTTGCAGAATACTTGTCAGCACACGGGATCCAGCAACAGACCACCTTATTTGAAAAAACAAAAGTTTTATTACAAACTAAGAAAAGAGTACAAGAGTACAATTGATTTCTGGGAAAGTACAACTATAGGAATCTGATCAGAAGATGATCACTTTATCCCTTGGACGATGTGATATCGAAGACACGAGCCTCTGGAGGATGCAACAGCACTTTAGTAGTAGATTATGATCATTCGTGATGCTTTCAGACTGATTTGAAACTCTATTTATAGAGTTCATAAAATAACTATTTAGTAGTTATTCTGGGTTGCGCGCACTTCAGGTTGTGCGCCTCCTGTTTACTCGCGCGAGCGGTTGCACCAACTGCTGAGGACGCGTGGCATCGTTTGATTGAGATGCGCTTGGTCGTGGGTAGTGTAGTGGGCACGTTCTGCGAAGTTAGTGGCTTGTGCGCCACGTCACTATGTTCTAGACACTATTTGATCACCTTACGCGAGCTTCATCAGGTTGTGCGTGGGCACAATATAGCAACTTGCACGAGCGGTTGCACCAACTACTGTGGAATTGATTTCTGGGGAAGTACAACTATAGGAATCTGATCAAAAGACGATCACTTTATCCCTTGGACGATGTGATATCGAAGACACGAGCCTCTAGAGGATACAAGAACACTTTAGCAGAAGATTATGATCGTTCGTAATGCTTTGAGACTGATTTGAAACTCTATTTATAGCGTTCATGAAATAACTGTTTAGTAGTTATTCTGGGTTGCGCGTACTTTAGGCTGCGCGCCTCCTGTTCACTTGCGCGAGCGGTTGCACCAACTGTTGTGGACGTATGGCATCATTTGATTGAGATACGCTTGGTCGTGGGCAGTATAATGCCCCGCTCCTCACGGTGCATTATGCTGAGTCGTTGACTCAAAGAGTTGCCTTGCCCCGAAAGAATGCATCGAGTTGAATCGATGCGAAGTGCCGCATTGCCCCGAAGGATGAGTGCGTTGAATCGGCTCGAAGATTCTAAGAAATCGAATTGACCAAGGCACAAGTCCGAATCGATGCAAGTATTAATTTTAGTTGGTTTCATGTGCAGGTTATACTTTGACGGAAAAATATTAGAGGTCAATCTTTTGCAATATTTAGTAAGGGGTCCGCGAAATCAAATCGTCGCCTTGCGACGGGCTGAGACTTGGGCACGCTAAGGAAAATCGGACGTATGACTCAATGAAGCACGAAGTGCTCGAATGGCTAAGTCAGGAGAGTGGCCGTGCGACGAAGTTAAGAAATCAAGCCGCATCGGCTCGGCGAAACGACAAAGGCGTATCGACTCAAGGTGGAAGGATTGACTTCTTTTTACTCCTTCATTCGATAAGTCAAATATATCATTGTATGCTGAGTTAACCTATCAACACCATAGGCGTGGCTCGATGGTGAGATAAACGTAGTGCGTGTCGAACACTAGATAGAACAATTGAAATAAATCGTACGGCAAACGTACGAGTCGCTATGGAACATTGGATATCGCAAAGGCGAGCGTCTCGGTGCGCAAGCTGCAAGAACATGGAATAACTGTACTCGGCGAGTGCCTTAGTGCACGAACCATACCGTGCCTTCGCGCACGAGTTAGAACGGCTAGAACATTGAAAGACAATAGGCGAGCGCCCTAGCGCGCAAGCCATGGACATTGAATGCTAAGTCATAGAACATCGGAAATACGGTCGAAACGTGCCTTCGTGCATGAGATAATAAAAGATGGCTTCGTTGCGAAAGAATACAGTTGTGGCATGGATGTGGCGGAACTGTCGGATATGACATAATGCCTCGAAAGGTGTTCGAGACCTTCGGGTCATTCGGTTGACGAGCATTGAGTTGAGGCATGATGCCATTGAAACATTGAAACGAAGAATGAAACGTAAGAACATAGAAAGTTAACGGAGAAATACGAGATGATAATGCGGCATGGTGCCCTTCGAAATGTTCACGGCCTTCGGGCGTTCGTTGAGAACATTCAGGCGTTGTGCCAATTGAAATAGAGATAAGCGAACTTGCTTGGTTGTTTGAAAATAAGATGCGTTGCATGGTCAAATGGACTTAAAGATATAAAAGCCCGTACATGGGTATTCCCTCGAACGCGGCGCGCCAGGGCGCTGGGACCGTTCGGACTAGGAGGGATTCGTTTACGGTATTGTTGGTGCACTTCATTTAGATGGGTAGCGACCGTCTGGTGAATGTGATAAGCCACTTGCTGCGATTATTTTGGTGGCCTCTGATGTTGGTTAGCAACCGCACAGAGTTAACATCGTCTTATGTTTCAATTCGATAAATATAAGTCCATTCTAGCCTGAAAAGCTAGTGACCTTCATATAGATAAGGGCGATGGGTTTGGAAGTGCAAGGTATGCGTATATCCTGCATGGACGGATTCTGAATAGAGAGCACTTATAACATGACAGGAAAAACAGATAGGCGTATTCATCTTGCGTCGGTGCAAGGACGAGTGCGTCGATATTGCTAAGTTGCGCCACGAATCAAACACGAGAATGCTTGCTTGCCTATTCAATTCGATAACATGCTTGCTATGATAACATGCTTTACGCTTTCGAATATGCCATAAAATTGACCCTAAGGAGAACATAGCAAGATCATAAGCTAAGTTGCATGATTCAACATAAATATTAAAATGTCGGTTTGGAAAGAAGATCTTTGCTTCAGTACATGCGAGGACGAACGTACTGATCCCCCACCAGCTTCATGCAGGGTGCAGGGAATGGATTGCTCGCGATGAAGCATTGCTTGAATGCGTTGAGGCTTGGAATGCCGAAGCGTATTGAAGCGTGCGATCGCATTGACGCTCGGACTCGCGACAGGATTGATGCGGCCGAGATATAGGAGGCATGATGTATGGAACGGCAAAATTCTTTGTGGGCAAGAGAGAACCTGAGTGTTGTAGCCAATCTGGCAAATTTTGTTAGGCTATCGAAAGCCTTTGTAATCTGATTTCGAAGATCAATAAAGAGATTTGTTTTGTATACTCTGTTTTTCTTTCGTTGTGAATATCAACTCAAAAGATAACCATTTGAGAACTTGTCATCTTGCCTTGCACGAGCGCAACTCCAGGCTCGTGCGGCATCACGCCCCAGCGAGGACGATAATTCGGGTGATTCCGGGTCGGGGCGTGACAGGCAGTGTAGTGGGCATGTTCTGTAAAGTTAGTGGCTTGTGTGCCATGTCACTCTGTACTGGACACTGTTTGATCACCCGGTGCGAGCTTCATCAGGTTGTGCGTGGGCGCAATGTAGCAACTTGCACGAGCGATTGAACCAACTACGGTAGACGCGTGGCATCGTTTGATTGAGATGCGCGTGGTCGTGGATAGTGTAGTGGACACGCTCTGCGAAGTTGGTGGCTTGTACGCCACGTCACCATGCTTCTAAATAAAGTTGATCAGGTGGCGCCAACTAGCCAGGTTGTGCATGGGAACAACTCAACAACTGGCGCCTTTGACTAGGCCTTCTCTGCTGTACTGATTAATTTTCGTGCAACACAATGACTTGTGTAACGCCCCAGTCCCAAAATACGTAGGACTAGAAACGTATCATGCTAGCTGTCTACATACGAAGTAAACTCTAATATATGGATATCTCGTATGTACACATAAGCTGTAAAATGTAGTAACCATGAAGTTAATCTCATCCACAAACCAATATATCATAAAATCAACTTATTAAAGTCATTTGTACAAACGTTGGGCGGATACAAAGTCCACTACCAACTATCTCAAAATAAAATGTACAAGAAGTGAATCGATAAAATATCAAACGAACCAAGCACAATTCTCTTCGAAGGAATGAAGAAGATCACGGACTTAGCTAGAACACCTGCAGTAAATCATGAAAGCATATACCTGGAGAGATAACCAGGTCCTCAGAGAGACGTAACAAGATACAGGAAGAACATGCCATGTAACTGCATAAGTAAAAAAAATACTATAAACTACAACACAATAGGGTACCTAACCATCTATGTGATATGCACTTTGAGGACAACGTTCTACGAAGGAGCTGTACGGATTCACGCAAGCACGTAATAAAGAGTGGCCATCAAGTAGCACTCATCCGAGACACTATCGGCCGGGCAGCAAATAGCGCTCATCCGAAAACTATCGGCCGGGCAGCAAGTAGCGCTCATCCGAGACACTATCGGCCGGGCAGCAAGTAGCGCTCATCCGAGTCACTATCACCCATAAATATGTAAAAAGTAAATGTAGCCCCTACGCTAGTAGCTGTCCCCTCTCCCCAATGATACTATACATGGATCGTAACCACGAGACACCAACACATGTCGCTTCCACAACACTGTTTATAATAGATAACTGTCAAGTCTTCTAACATACATCTATTGACAGTTATTCCTACGCATGCACACGGGTGATCAGCCAACACGCAAGTGACCAATACATGATACTAATAAATCACACACAATTCGTGAAACAATCGTGACAAAGTTAATGACATGCTTTATATTGACGGAAGTCTCTTAACTCTAGGTCTACAAGCAAAAGAAAATAATAAACAAGGAATATAGATACAATAAACGAAATAAAATGCAACTAAATATAAGCAGTAAAGATGGCAAGGTATCTTGCCTGATTCCGTGCTGTAAATATGAAACGTCGCTCCCGCTTCCACGCCTCCGGAACCCGACGCTCCTAGATAATTAATTAACTAAATTAAGTCACTACTTATGAAACTTACGATACGACTTAATTAGTCAAAGTAACGTGTTAAAATTATATTCAATCTCTCGTGGAACCATTTAGATCCATACAATCACACACAGGTTCCACGAGACATCGAAACACAGATTTAGGGTTTCTAACTTTTAATTAGTCTGTTATGCCCCTACTTCAATAACATACTTAAAAATTATATAAAAATCATAAAAATAACATTTAAACTAATTTTCTACATATTTATCTCTGAAATTCCAGAATTAATATTTCTAAAGACATTTATGACTAGTTGATTAATAAGTCAGCTAGTCTACCCGAAACACACCCGGAACATAGTTAATAACTCAAAATTGCTAAAATAACCAAAAATATATTTTAAACAGTAATAAAAGAATTTATTCATAGTATAATATCAGAGGTACAAGGGTTGAGTTATACTACAAGTTTGGAACATTCTAGGTCAGCCGGTTACCCGAAATTAGCTAGTTTTGACCTATAATTGTTTCGACCAGATTTGAGTTGCTAAAATCATGGAAAAATACTTAAAAATCCTAATTTATGTATATGAACACACATAAAATTCAGTTTTGAAAATAGGCACCAATAACTCATAGTTCCTTTACAATGGGATTAATTTTGATCCTCCCGACACATGAATATTACGCATATATTTCATGAAACCTTTATGGATGATTATACCTAACAAAAGCCATATAAATATAATTTCTACAGAATTAATAACATATTTTCTACAGAATTTTAGCAAAGGTTTTTAGAAGAAAAGATTTGGGTTCTTACCAAAGATCCTTGCTAGAAAGGATGATGATGATTTCTCTTCACCAAAGCTCCAATCTTTTCCGCTATCCTTGCTTGCTAATCCTCTCTTGGTGAGTATGGGAGAGTTGATAATGGCTATAGAGGATTGGATGGGGGAGATGGAGTTTTTAGGGTTTGTTTTGAGGGGTTTCGGGGATGTATGGTGGAGGAGATGAGTTTTTGTGAAGGATTGAGAGATGTGCAATGGAGGAGATGATGTATAGATGCTATGGAGAGTTTGTTGTTGCCAAAATTATGGAGAGGGAGAGGGGTTTTGGTCGGCCAAAGGTGAAGGAGAGAAAGATTAGGATTTGGTTAAGGTTTGGGATAAGTTGGTATATTTAAACATATCCTTAAATAAATTTTAAGCAATCTAGGATTTAAATCCTATTTAATTTGATGCATTCGGCCATTGGGGGGGGGGTTGCTTGGCCGAAATTAGCATGGTGGGGGTCCACTTGGCATGATTTGGTTGTTTGGTGAGTTGGCAAGTTGATTGGATTGTGGATTTAAAAATGGGTTTCCTAATATAGAACTATTTAATTCTATCTATGTAATTACACTACAAAATCTGAATTAAATACAAATAAATGTAATTATTAATATTTATTAATGCCCAACATGCCTACATAGGGTTGGATTTGGCTTAGAAGAGGGTTGGGAAGGTTTGGTGCAACCGGGTCTCCTAAAAAGTCATAAAGACTTTCTTAACTAATTAATTAAATAAAAATATAACTTGTGCCATAATTTGAATGGTTAACATGCAAGAGATTACAATATGACCATGGCATTCCTAACATGGCTAGCATACTAGTTAAAGCACCCGACTACGCTAGGCATGCCATACTTTCTAGTCGTCTTGCGTATTCAAACTCAACCATGGCTATAGTCCTTTTATATAATATAAATAAGATAAAAATAAATTAGAATTAAATAAAATCCAAAAATAATTTAAATTTTTCTTTAAATTATAAGAGGTTTTACATCCTACCCAACTTATGACAATTTTGTCCTCGAAATTAAAAATAATCATAATATCAAGAATTGCAAGATTTTGTACGGAGGGAGAGTAGGTACGTCAAATCTTAGCTCAATTTTTGAAAGGATGGAGGGGTGGTTGTCATAGGAATCCCAATTGACCTCATATTCTACAAGATGGGGTATGCTTCCTTCCAGACTCTTCCAACTTATAGAAGTTGGCCACCCGTAAAGATCGTCGTCATTACAAGACCTTGAGGAGGACAATTTCTAGGGAGGGGCACGAGAATAATGGACACTTCTGACCGCAGTCTTGGATTCTAAGTGAGCCTCGATAACACCATAACGTTCTTGGTCAATAACAACTATAAAAAAGTTACTACAATCAAACATTGTCACTCTAGGGGTCATGCTTCTGATAAGCTGGTAGCGACCTCTTGTTGGAATATAATAAGGTGTGTCAGTTCAGAAGGATTCGTTCTATGTCTAACATGGAAAACTAAGAAGTGAGCTTGAAAATTAGGAAAGAAGAATTTATGGCCAATTGATGAGAATCGATGATAATTAAAGAACCCTGGCTATAGAATATGATTAGGCAAGTGTTTTGAAAACTCTAAGTCAAAATGACTAATATGTGTGGGCTGATATTTGGTGTTGTGTAGGAGGCATGCGCTTGCTTGTTGGAAGGCATACGTCATAGGTGTGCGTCTTGCATAGATCTTGAGTATTCAGTTTAGTTAAGGAAATGGGTCGATATTTGCATGGGTGAAATCGAATAGGTCGAATTTGGGTCTCTATGGTTTGTTTTGAGGAAACAATGTGTCATACATGTAGCTTTTTAAATAGAGCACTGGAAAGTTCGTTTGTATGGGACATGTATGTCATGTGAGTAGCATGACTAGTCTAGTTTGTGAGTATAAACTTTGTCGAAAGAAAAAGGCTAGCGTTGTGCTTCAATTATCAAAATCACGGTCGAGGGTATCACATGATACGAATATGGGTCGACGTTATGAACCATTGAATTATTAGTCTAATTGGAACCAATCATTTCCAACCACTTGTAAATTCCAAAATCTTATGTTCCTTAGAGAGGCTTGCGATCTATTTGCCTTAAAAAAAATTTGCTATTGATTTAAACAAAAATAATTCTATGATTGACTTGAAGAATTTTGGTTGCAATCTGTTATCGTAGTTATCTAAACGCACGAGCAAAGGAATATAAAATGCAAAATAAAAGATCGTTTCATAAATTCCATACAGATGGAAGAACGGTCACGATTGTAATCCTATTCTGAGAGGTAGAGTATAATAAGTTCAATGTTCTACCAAACTTATAGAAGTTGGTTAATCGGGGAAAGCACAGTAATAGGGCTTCTAAGAAGGTCAAATTTCAAGGAGGTATAAGAAGTATGAGGTATTTTCAATCATAGTCACAGACTCTATATGAAGTCTAGGTATTATCTATTTAATATGGCCCCTATATTAATTATGTTTGGTCAAGACAGTATGAGAGGTCTTGGTCAAGTATACACGGAAGCAAGTTGGTACCGAGAGATGCATAACATAGGCTATGAAGAGATGCAGTTACGAAATCTATGGAAGGAGAATTAGTGCGCCAAGAGGTAGGACCTACATAATAGGGGTGAGGGCCTATTTCATCAAGTTTGGTTTTATAGTCCCAATATGGCGATGGGCTATGATGGGTTTAGCTGAGTCTCAATAGGTTCCCTAATTGGACTTCAATCTTTGATTGCATGAACTTTAGATTTTAATGTATAGTGGCTGGACAAAATTTTGTGGAATTTTAAACCATCCCTATTAGGTTTGGGTAATGTAGAATAGGTTCAAATTCAAGTGGTTGGGCAAATTTCTCGTCGGGTTGGTAGAATAGGTTCTGTAAGTCGTGAGATGCGCCTTCCGTGACTTTTATGTTTAAGTAGCACACAAGGTCTCTATTGAGTGGCACACTAGTGGCATGTGCGTAGAGGGCTTCGAGTAGATCACAACCATATATTGGGCAAAAGATTTGAGTCAAGGTTGGATCTCTAACTGCAGTCCGAAAGTACATCGGTGTTATGGTAAGGGTTATCGCTAGTCCCTTTTGACCTGAAAGTCGTATCAAAATAATAGAGTCCAAGGAGATGTGTTTGTGTGGGACATGAGTTGTCTACTTGAAGGTGGACTCGTTTAAGTTTTGATATAAATTTTGTTGGAAGGTAACAACTAGTATTACACTTCAAATATCAAAGTCACGGTAATGGACACCAAAAGATCTAAAAAGAAAGTGGGAGTTCACGTGTCACTAATTTATCATCCTAGAGAGAACCAATTTACCTCAATCAATCGGTGATCCCCAAATTCCTAAAAGTAAGAATGGCTTACAATCTATTCACTCTAGAGACTAGGATATGGTTTTAGGAATAATGAGGTTAGGAATATTTGAGTCGCGATATCGTACCTTGACATTTGGTAATAATAAGTCACGATGTGATCGATAACATGATAGGGTAGTTGTGAATCAGTTTCGAGGATTGTACCCCGAGTCCTAATAAATGGAAATGATCGCATACAGTGGTACCTGAATCGATAAGATGGAATGACCCGCTTGTCCATGGTATACGAGAGTCTATCGGTGGAATAACGAACTCTAAAGCACGTCATGGGAAAGATCCCTAACTACTAAGTCGTGAATTTCTATTTGTGTCAAACCTGCCAGACTATAGTCACAAGCGTTCTAGAGGTATTAAATGTAGTGCTCATGCATCACTTGTTGATTACTAATACAACATAATGACGGGGCATCATGCTACAGATTTTGGCTAAGCTGGTGAATGTGTTATTCTAATATTATGTCACTTCCTTGATAATAGAATTTTGTACCTAGAGTAACATCTACTGAATCTCTAATCTTGGAATGGGTGTCTACCACGGTCCTTGCAATGCTTGTCCTTGTTTTGGTCTATTCTTCTCTGTCTAAACTGTGGGGGCCTAGTCAAGTAAGGTTTGAGTTAAGGCATATGGGTTGCTAGTTAAGCCAAGAATCAAGATGAATATTTGGAGACTCACAATAAATGATTCCTAGAGATTAGATAGTCTCATAGGTTTGTGGTTTACCCAAGGGTAAGATCTTACTCACCTTTCAAGCTCAAATGACTAGAAGGTCACGATATTACTATTAGGGTCGAGGGAAGGACGAGCAACTTTAGGCAAGGTTGTAGTTATATGGCTTGGTCGATGGTTGCTATACTTGTGCATATAACTACCATGGCCTTGGGGATACTCTTTATTTATCTATCAATTACGAGCGTTCGTCTTTCCAATCAGTGAAAGACAAAAGCAATAAAGAGTTCAAGAAAGATGTCATTGAATACAATTACGTAATTCAAAGGCGAATGTGTAATTCAAGAGAAATTGTTAATGTAGTCGTGGATGAGATCCTAGATACCTCTATATCTCAATCCACGTGGGATAATCATATGAAGAGCGAACCAAGTGCACTATGGTTGATCAGACCATAATACATTGATTCTAATTAGACAATATGCTTGTGGACGTCCCCAGTATACATATGTCCTGAACAAGCTCGACAAAGAATAAGCTTACAAAACTAGGCTATAAATAGCGTCGTTATTCATGGTAGTTTAAAGTATAAGTACGGGAGCATACGTTGAAAGCAGTAATAAATAGTTCGAGTTTCACAAGGATCTAAGTCTTATCCGGTGTGCTTGCGTATACAGTCGTCCTACTGGTTCTTTTATTAGGCCTTAGTTGACTAATGGGTATGGGCTACGAAATCTCTATATTCTAGGTAAACATCTCTCCTACACTAGCATATATTCATTATCACTCTGTTACACTTTAATACTAGGTTAAAAGGATACGGGTGGTAGGTTGTAGTCATACTACTCAACTTATGAAGTCAACTAATGGAGTAATTGAGGAATATAACACGTATACTCGTATGAGTTATCTTCTAACCTCCCTATTCAGCACGAAAGGAGATAAGATTTGCAGTGAAAGGAATCAAGTAGAAGGAACTCAAGATAATCGGACGAAAGTTCGAGATTCGGAATTGAGGGAGGAAGTCAAGCTTGTGGATGAGATTCCTATATCCTAATCCTATATGCAGGTTCACATCGGTAAGTAGAATAACCGATGTGACAAACTCGACCTGCATGGGCCACCACAAAAACATGTAATGCCCCAGTCCCAAAATACGTAAGACTAGAAATGTATCATGCCAGCTGTCTACATACAAAGTATACTCCAATATATGGATATCTCGTATGTACACATAAGCTGTAAAATATAGTAACCATGAAGCTAATCTCATCCACAAACCAATATATCATAAAATCAACTTATTAAAGTCATTTGTACAAACATTGGGCGGAGACAAAGTCCACTACCAACTATCTCAAAATAAAATGTACAAGAAATGAATCGATAAAATATCAAACGAACCAAGCGTAATTCTCTTCGAAGGAAGGGAGAAGATCACGGCCTTAGCTAGAACACCTACAGTAAATCATAAAAGTATACACCTGGAGAGATAACCAGGTCCTCAGAGGGACGTAACAAGATAAAGGAAGAACATGCCATGTAACTGCACAAGTAAAAAAAATACTATAAACTACAACACAATAGGGTACCTAACCATCTATGTGATATGCACTTTGAGGACAACGTTCTATGCAGGGGCTGTACCGATTCACGCAAGCAAGTAATAAAGAGTGGCCGTCAAGTAGCGCTCATCCGAGACACTATCGGCCGGGCAGCAAGTAGCGCTCATCCGAGTCACTATCACCCATAATGTGTAAAAAGTAAATATAGCCCCTACGCTAGTAGCTGTCCCCTCCCCCCAATGATACTATACATGCATCGTAACCACGACACACCAACACATGTCGCTTCCACAATACTGTTTATAATAGATAACTGTCAAGTCTTCTAACATGCATCTATTGACAGTTATTCCTACGCATGCGCACGGGTGATCCGCCAACACGCAAGTGACCACTACATGATACTCATAACTCACACATAACTCGTGATACAATCGTGACAAAGTTAATGACATGCATTCTATTGACGGAAGTCTCTTAACTCTAGGTCCACAAGAAAAAGAAAATAATAAACAAGGAATATAGATACAATAAACGAAATAAAATGCAACTAAATGTAAGCAGTAAAGATGGCAAGGTATCTTGCCTGATTTCGTGCTGTAAATATGAAACGCCGCTTCCGCGTCCACGCCTCTGAAATCCGACGCTCCTAGATAATTAATTAACTAAATTAAGTCACTACTTATGAAACTTACGATACGACTTAATTAGTCAAAGTAATATGTTAAAATTATATTCAATCTCTTGTAGAACCATTTAGATCCATACCAATCACACACAGGTTCCACGAGACATCGAAACACAGTTTTAGGGTTTCTAACTTTTAATTAGTCTGTTATGCCCCTACTTCAATAACATACTTAAAAATCATATAAAAATCATAAAAATAATATTTAAGCTAATTTTCTATATATTTATCTCTGAAATTCTAGAATTAATATTTCTAAAGACATTTATGACTAGTTGATTAATAAGTCAGCTAGTCTACCCGAAACACACCCGGAACATAATTAATGACTCAAAATTGTTAAAATAACCAAAAATATATTTTAAACAGCAATAAAATAATTTATTTTATAGAATAATATCAGAGGTATAAGGGTTGAGTTATACTACATGTTTGGAATATTATAGGTTAGCTCGTTACCTAAAATTAGTTAGTTTTGACCTACAATTTTTTCGACCAGATTTGAGTTGCTAAAATTATGAAAAAATAATTAAAAATTATAATTATGTATATGAACATACATAAATTTCAGTTTAAAATAGACACGAATAACTCATAGTTCCTTTACAATGAGATTAATTTGATCCTACCGACACATGAATATTACGCATATATTTCATGAAACCTTTATGGATGATTACACCTAACAAAAGCCATCAAAATATAATTTCTACAGAATTAATAACATATTTTTACAGAATTTTAGGAAAGGTTTTTAGAAGAAAAGATTTGGGTTCTTACCAAAGATCCTTGCTAGAAAGGGTGATGATGACTTCTCTTCACCAAAGCTCCAATCTTTTCGCTATTCTCGCTTGCTAATCCTCTCTTGGTGAGTATGGGAGAGTTGATAATGGCTATAAAGGATTGGATAGGGAGAGATGGAGTTTTTTAGGGTTTGTTTTGAGGGGTTTCAGGGATGTATGGTGGAGGAGATGAGTTTTTGTGAAGGATAGAGAGATGTGCAATGGAGGAGATGATGTATAGATGCTATGGAGAGTTTTTTTTTGTCAAAATTATGGAAAGGGAGAGGGGTTTTGGTCGGCCAAAGGTGAGGGAGAGAAAGATTATGATTTGGTTAAGGTTTGGAATAAGTTGGTATATTTAAACATATCCTTAAATAAATTTTAAGCAATCTAGGATTTAAATCCTATTTAATTTGATGCATTCGGCCATGGGAGGGTTGCTTGGCCGAAATTAGCATGGTGGGGGTCCACTTGGCATGATTTAGTTGTTTGGTGAGTTGGCAAGTTGATTGGATTGAGGATTTAAAAATGGGTTTCCTAATATAGAACTATTTAATTCTATCTATGTAATTACACTACAGAATATAAATTAAATACAAATAAATATAATTATTAAAATTTATTAATGCCCAACATGCCTACATAGGGTTGGATTTGGCTTAGAAGAGGGTTGGGAAGGTTTGGTGCAACCGGGTCTCCTAAAAAGTCATAAAGGCTTTCTTAACTAATTAATTAAATAAAAATATAACTTGTGCCATAATTTGAATGGTTAACATGCAAAGATTATAATATGACCATGGTATTCCTAAAATGGCTAGCATACTAGTTAAAGCACCCGACTACGCTAGGCATGCCATACTTTCTAGTCGTCTTGCATATTCAAACTCAACCATGGCTATAGTCCTTTTATATAATATAAATAAGATAAAAATAAATTAGAATTAAATAAAATCTAAAAATAATTTAAATATTCCTTTAAATTATAAGAGGTTTTACAACTTGCGTGAACCAGCTGTCAACATTAATTACATGATGACAAAATCTTCTCGTGCACCGTATTGCACGGGATTCGAATGAATTTTCCTTAATCTCCGTGCTGTCAGTTGTCAGGTAATGATGATACCGTTACAGCTTCTCGAGGAAGTGCGCTACGTGGCGCTCGTGCAACTTATCTTCAGCATAACCTGATGTTGGCGCAACCAGATGCTGCACAACTTGATGGTTTGGCACAACATAATAATTTGGCACCATCTGATGATCTAGCACTTTAACTGGTGGCGCAGCTTGATTTTTAGCCTCTACAAGACCCCCTTTAAAGTTTTCGAAACTTAAAAATACTTCAAAGTTTTGAATACTTTGAATCATGGTAGTTTTGTCTGGGTTGCGCCTGTAGTGCCCCGCTCCTTGCGGTCCACTATGTAATACCTAAGACTTGCTGACTCAGCCTTGAACTGAGTATTTGGGAAAACCTTTGCTGGTATCGATTGATCACGGATGAAATACAATAAGCCTTTCCAATTGATGGATTGACTTCTATTGAAATGAATCCAAGGGTTTTGTTGGATGTTTTCTTTCGCTACTTGGTTTGATGAATGCGTTTTCGGGTTGGTTTTCGATGATTGGTTTTTATTGTTCGCTTTCATCGCATTTCGCATTCATTTCTAATCTTGAGAAAAAGAGACTGAAGTATGCTAATCAACTGTTGGTGCCAATATAGGACGCGTGAACTGTTCATGAACGGCGCATGAAGTCCCTCATTCTCTCAACTAAGATTCATCTCGGTGAGTTGCTCTAACCGGGCTTGCATTTATTTGTACGCCCTAATAAAAATGATATCTAGTCCACTCTGTTGCCCCGTTCCTATGATCAACGATACCTCAATAACAAAAGATAAGAGAAGATAAATGAATGAATCACATATAAATTGGAACTGTCGCTTGCTTGCTTCAATATGAACTGTATGCCCTTTTGAATTGCCTAAAAGAGATAGCTCGGTATGGAAATCACGGCTTGACCGTGCAAGAAGAAGAACAAGATGAGAATGTTTACAAGTTGCTAGGCTCGTGCATAGTAGAATTAATTGATAGCTGCATTCGTATTGGTCTAGACAACTTGTGCACAAGGCGGTAATCTCTCGATCGATTCCGGGGGCACCTAGAATCGATCGGCCTAGAAGAAAATATGACACCTGGGGCTAGAAGTCCCCGTAGTAAGAGGGGGTGTCAGTCTATTAGTAGTTGGGCTAGAACGTTCCAATTGCTAGTAATAGGAATACCCATGGACCACAATAGCTAGGTTCATGCATATAGACAGAGATTTATTGCAAGCCTAACATGCAGAGACGATAAATGAGAATGCTTTATATATATACAAATTGTGCTAACCTATTTTTGTGTAGGGATGACTGTCGACGATGGGTAAGTTGGTTATGAAATATTCTGTTGTCATGTTTGAATTGTTAAAAAGAACCTAGACAAGTAGAAAGATCACTAGTAAATATGTAGCTTCACATGTTGAATTAGTGTTGATATTTGTGAGTTTCGGCGAAGAGCCGCTCGCCGGTACATGATGTGTGCTGACCCACGTTGTGGGCATCCTTTTCAGAAAGCAAAGGAGGTAGGAGGATTTCAAGTGAGGTACTGAAGCTCGTTTAACCTAGTAGCGCTCGTGGATTGCCTCAAGCTACTTTTCATTCCAGTCAAGTTGCAAGTTTCTTTTCCTTTGAAGGTGTCTTTACTTTTTCAGCATGTAATAAAGGGTTATGATGTATGGACATTGCGACTATTTTCAAAAGAGAGTTTTAAAGAGAATCATGTAGCCAAGATAAGACAATCTGAGTTTGTAAAGCTTTGTACTTGTATTCCTATCAAGTTTATCAATAAAACAAGTATTTCTATTTCAAATCTCTGTGTTCAATATTTTTTTTCTGTAATAAATGGGTGCGTGCATGTGTTTTGCTTGACTAGTTGTTTTGTGAAGGTACTTGGCCTCGTGCAAGCACAACTTAGGCTTGCATGGCATCATGCCTTAGCGAGGACGAACGATCCCGCAGGGATCCAGGCAAGGCGAACGACCCTAGCGGGATCGGGGTAAAGGGATATGATGTATGGGCATTACGACTATTTTCAAAAGAGAGTTTTAAAAAGAATCATGTAGCCAAGATAAGACAATCTGAGTTTGCAAAGCTTTGTACTTGTATTCCTATCAAGTTTATCAATAAAAGAAGTATTTCCATTTCAAATCTCTGTATCCAATATTTGATTTTCTGCAATAAATGGGTGCGTGCGTGTGTTTTGCTTGACTAGTTTTTGTGTGCAGGTAGTTGGCCTTGTGCAAGCGCAACTTAGGCTTGCACGAAATCACACCTTAGCGAGGACGAACGATCCCTCAGGGGTCCATGCAAGGCGGCCGACCATAGCAGGATCGGGGCGTGACAAAGTGGTATCAGAGCACGGTTTTACGTCATTGGCCTCTGCAAAATATCGTTTTCGAAAAAGTATGTAAAATATTTTGATGGCTTTCAAAAGGTCCCGACTTTGAGTTATGAAAACCAATACCCCATACAATAAGTCCATAATATTTTATGGGATTGACAGCAGTTATACTCTTTTGTAGAGAAATGGCTCCTCTTCGACCATCAGGCTCAACCGATCCGATAGAGTGGATCATGACCATGATGGAACTACAGAGGCAGGATAATGAGGTGCGTGGCTAGATACAACAGGCCCGACTGGAGGCCCAACAGAAGCAGTTGGATGCCTTGACCCAACTTGTAACTGTGCTTGCGGCAAATTGAGATACCACCGCAACGACCAAACCAATAGAAACACCCGAGATTGAGCCCGTGGATGGTGACGAACCCCAGCCGGCGTAAAGGCACTCTTCCTTTAAGCCAAAGGACTTCTTGGATGTAAAACCTCCGAAATTTGAGGGCAGGACATCACTAGATAAGGTGGTGGATTGGATCGATAAAATAGAAAGTCTGTTCACATTCGTAGGAGTTTCGAGTAGCAAGAAGGTATTGTGTGTCGCTCTACTACTACGGCTGCGGGCAAAAAACTGGTGGAAGAAGAAGAAGCCGACGCTGCTCGTAATGACTAAGAATGGGAAGATTTCATGGGCCTCGTTCAAGAAGGCATTTTTGGATCAATATCTGCCTCCAGCCATGAGTAAGAAAATGGAGAATGATTTCATAACTCTGAAATAAGGAGATATGTCCGTGGAGGACTATGAATCTGAATTTGCCAAGCTGGCAAATTTTGCTGCTATTATGTTACCCATGGAGCAGACTCGTATAGATCGATTCGTTGAAGGTCTGAATAACGACATTAAGTTGAGTGTGCTAAACTAAGAATAGGAGTCGTATTATTAGGCCTTTGAGGCGGCGCTACAGGTAGAACAGTTTTGCCTGAAGAAGGTGTCAACAAAAATGCAGTACGGTCAGAATCAGCCCGCTAAGAGATATCACGATGGGGTGAAAAAGACCGACAAAGAAAAGAAGACTGGCGGGGAACAAAATAATAAGCCCGTGTGCACTTTTTACGGTAGGCATGGACACACAAAGAAATTTTGCCGTTCTGCCAACGGAGAGTGCTACAACTGTGGTCAAAAGGGCCACCGCGCTATGAACTGCCAGAATAAGAGAGTTCGACCACCAAACCACAATGATACGGAAGAGCGTGGGCCGCTGAGGGACCCACCACAGATCAGAGACAATCCTCACAATCAACAGTTGCGGAATGCCAATACTACGACAGCGCGCGTCTATAATCTCTCCACCTTACTTGATCCGGAATGCAATACTAGCAGAGGTGAGATTGTTTCTTAAGTTTTGAGGACAAAACTTTTTCTCAGTGGGTTATTATGTAGTGCCCCATACCTCACAGTCTATATGAAATACCTACGGCTTGCTGACTTAGCCTTGAACTGAGTATTTGGGAAAACCTTTGTCGGTATCGATTGATCACGGATGAAATGCAATAAACCTTTCCAATTGATGGATTGGCTTCTATTGAAATGAATCCAAGAGTTTTGTTAGATGTTTTCTTTCGTTGCTTGGTTTTGATGAATATGTTTTCGTGTTGGTTTTCGATGATTGGTTTTCATTGTTCGCTTTCATCACATTTCGCATTCATTTCGAATCTTGAGAGAAAGAGACCGAAGTATGCTAATCAACTGTTGGTTCCAATGTAGGATGCATGAACTATTCATGAACGGCACGTGAAGTCCCTCCTTCTCTCAACTAAGATTCATCTCTGTGAGTTGCTCTAACCGGGCTTGCATTTATTTGTACGTCCTAATAAAAATGATCTCTAGTCCACTCTGTTGTCTCGTTCCTATGATCAACGATACCTCAATAACAAAAGATAAGAGAAGATAAATGAATGAATCACATATAAATTGGAACTGTCGCTTACTTGCTTCAATATGAACTGTATGCCCTTATGAATTTCCTAAAAGAGATAGCTCGGTATGGAAATCACGGCTTGACCGTGCAAGAAGAATAAGAAGATGAGAATGTTTACAAGTTGCTAGGCTCGTACATAGTAGAATTATTTGATAGCTGCATTCGTATTGGTCTAGACAACTTGTGCACAAGGCGGTAATCTCTCGATCGATTCTGGGGGCACCTGGAATCGATCGGCCTAGGAGAGAACAGGACACCTGGGGCTAGAAGTCCCCGTAGTAAGAGGGGGTATCAGTCTATTAGTAGTTGGACTATAACGTTCCAATTGCTAGTAATAGAAATGCCCATGGACCATAATAGCTAGGTTCATGCATATATACAAAGATTTATTGCAAGCCTAACATGCAGAGACGATAAACGAGAATGCTTTATATATATATGCAAATTGTGCTAACCTGTTTTTGTGCAAGGATGACTGTCGACGATGGATAAGTTGGTTATGAAATATTCTGCTATCATGTTTCTTATGAATTGTTAAAAAGAACCTAGACAAGTAGAAAGATCACTAGTAAATATGTAGCTTCACATATTGAATTAGTGCAGATATTTGTGAGTTTCGACGAAGAGCCGCTCGCCAGTACATGATGTGTGCTGACCCACGTTGTGGGCATCCTTTTCAGAAAACAAAGGAGACAGGGGGATTTCAAGTGAGGCACTGAAGCTCGTCTAGTCTAGTAGAGCTCGTGGATTGCCTCAAGCTACTTTTCATTCCAGTCAAGTTGCAAGTTTCTTTTCCTTTGAAGGTGTCCTTACTTTTTCAGCATGTAATAAAGGAATATGATGTATGGGCATTACGACTATTTTCAAAAGAGAGTTTTAAAGAGAATCATGTAGCCAAGATAAGGAAGTCTGAGTTTGCAAAGCTTTTTACTTGTATTCCTATCAAGTTTATCAATAAAAGAAGTATTTCCATTTCAAATCTCTGTGTTCAATATTTTCTTGTAAACCCCCTAAATTTCTACTATAATTTATTTATTTATTTTGTACTTCATATCTGCACGTCGCATACGAGTTCGCATTGTTGTATTTGCGTAGCGTGCGAGATTTGCGTTTCGTATTTGCTCGACGAGTGCGAATATGTGTCGAGGTACATATTTTAGAAAAGCATTTTTATTATAAATTTTATTTTATATAAGAAAGTATATGTTCAAACAAATCTGATAAATATTTTTATTTTGTATAAAAGAGTTATTTTATTCGTCGTTTAAAAATAAGTAGTGATTTGGAAATTGTGGTTTATATGAAATGTATTCCAAATATTTTTTACGAAATTGGAAATTTGTTTAATAATATTTTTTGTTATTTATAAAAGCTATTTTATGATTTAATATTTAAGTATTTATCATAATTTTTGAAATTAATTATTACTATATTTATTTAATTATGAAAATAATATTTAAGATTTTGTTTTATTTAATATTTGAATTATTTTGATAATTTAAATTTGGAATTTTTTTTTATTTTAAATAGATATTAAATTTAAGGAAGTTTATCTAGATTGATTTGGATTTGATTGATTAATTTCTAAATCGATTTAAATAAAAAGATGGAATTATCCATCGGGGTTAAACCATTACAAGTCCTTATCCAACTGGAAATTCCCACCTCCTATATAAGGAGAGGTACTCATCCATAAATTCTACCATCAAATTCGTGCATCATGTCGGTGTCATCATTCTCCATCCACTATATCTTATTTTTACACCTACGATATTCCAACCCGCGTCCGACAAGCCCGGCGCCGACACTATTCCAGGTCACACAGGACACGATCCGACACAACCAACCAACACGCTCACCGTTCCGCATCACCACCACTCCCGTCCCCGAATCTGAGCCTCATCATAATCACCACCATCACCATGGCAGCACCACCTTCCTGGGGTTCACTGCCACCACCGTCACTGATACTTCATCTCTGACTTTCCTGTCCGCCCGTACCTCACAACAGCTATCACCACCAAGCACCACCACCCGAAGCCACCATCAGCCCCGTACCCTGCGACCAGCACAACCCAGCCTGGCCGAACTCGCCGGAAACCCCCTCCACTAGAGTCACCAAACAGTCCATCACCATCCCCGAAACCATCGCCACCACCTCGTCACCCCGACGAACCTCCCTTGCATCGCCACAACCCATACCACCGCCGTCATCCTCTCCAATCGCTCGACACCCAAACCATCGCACACTAGAAACACCCCCAACCCCACACCAAAGAAAATAAGGAGGAATAAAGAAACCCTCACCTCCGTTGTGCGTGTCGAACCCTATCCCCTTCTCCGTTGAGTCGTTGGTGAGCTCCGATCGCCGCCTCGTCCGCGGTCCTCACCTCCCATCAGTCGTCACATCCATGCCTCGCCCCCATTTCATATGGTCGTTCGCCTCCTCAGCGATGCGCCCATCGATCTGGGTGTCCGCCGTTCTTGGCCGCTGCGCCACACCGTCCTCGATCAGTACCGGGTTCGGCAGTCGTAGCATGCAGGAGCCGCCGCCACTAGTCGACCGCTCCGACGTAGCGCCGTCGACGACAGTGCCTTGTCGCACCACCCTCCGAGATCCATACAGCCTCTACATCAGCGTCGCGCGCCGACTACTTCGTCGCGAGCGGTTTCCCCGAGCCCTGTCACCGACCAGCCGCTCGGGACCCGGATTTGTCGAGCCTCCGCTCGCGCCCCCTCCTTGCCGTAGCCGTACACCTCCCCATGGCCGGAGCTCCGCCCTTCCGCCGCCAGGACGAGTGCTGTACAGACCTCCGGTAATCCTCCTCTTCTCTCCCGCTTCTTTCCCTCTTTCCCATCTTTCTCTCTCACTATGTTATGAAAGAGAAGAGAACAGTATAAGAATTTTATATTATTATTATTATTATTATTATTATTATTGTTTTTGTTGTTATTATTGTTATTGTTATTATTATTGTTGTTATTAGTATCATTATAAAATTTTAGTTATCATTACAAATCTGAACATCATTATTATTATTTTATTAGTTTACTTATTATTATGATTATTTTTCTAAGGTAGATAGATTCCAACTTATATGTGTTTATAAACTTTGGCTTGTCCATAGTTCTTGGTCTAGAAACCCCAAAATAATTTATGAAAATTTCTTTGTATTATTCAAAATAATTTAACTAAATATTTCTTCTATCAAAAATATAAACTTGACAAACTTAGCATATTTTTGCTTAAAGAAATTTTATAATATTTGCCAAAAATTTCTTCTACTAGTAAATATAGTTCAAGTATTTTTTTACATATCTTTTTGTCTAAGGAAAACATATTTTTAAAGTAGTAGAGAATTTTTCTAAAATTAATATAGGTATCTACCTCCTCAAATATCACCTATGATCACGACTGACCGCGCCTTTCTATTCCTTGGCAAATTCGGACCCTTGCCCCACAACCATGGCTATTGGACCACAAGACTTGACGGATCATTGCACCCCACTGAGCAACACACCAGGCAAGACACCTTGCCTTTACTGTTTACTTTCTTGCTCAATATCATGCATGTTTTATTTCTTATCAAGCTGTTCTTTCAAAACTATATGTAGATATAAATTACTATATTTTATGCAATTGGCATAGAGTTAAGGGACTACCATATGTTTAGAGCATCTCATAAACTATCACGATGTGCCACGGGTTGTGTGAGTTGTGAGTCGCATATAGCTTCAGACTTGCGTACCGACCGTACATCGGTACGTACATACCGTACGTTAGGATATAACTGCTAATAGATTGTGTAGAAGACTTGGCAGTTATTAAGGATTAAACAGTATCATGGAGACGACGCATGTATAGTATCATAGGGAGGGAGGTGACAGTTATTAGCGTAGGGGCTATATGTTCAGTACACACAGATTTGGGCCGATAGTATCTCGTATGAGCGCTACTTACTGCCCCGGGGCCGATAGTGACTCGGATGAGCGCTACTTTCTGCCCATGGCCGATAGAGTCTCTTATGAGCGCTACCTACTGCCATACTTTTTCCCTCTATGCTGAACACCTAAGCTCCTGCGTATAACGTTGTCTTCTAAAGTACATTATTCCACATAGAATGGTTAGGGACCTTTACTCATATACATTTTTTTTTTCTGTTGAGCTCTTACTATTCAGTTTATGGCATGATATTATGTGTCTTGTTACGTCCCTCTGAGGACCTGGTAATATCTCCAGGTGTGTGCTTCGTGATTTCTTGCAGGTGCTTTAGCTAAGGCCATGTATTCCTTCCCTCGTGATGATTGCCCTTGGACTCGTCATTTGCTTCGCTCGACCAAATCATTTATTTGTATATTTATTTCTTATTTAAACTTGTTGGTAGTGGATATGTCTCCGTCCAACGTTTGTACAAATGACTATTTGATTATATCATTAAAACTTTATATTTGTGGATGAGATTTAGTTTGAGCATAGATTTTTATATTTTACAGCTTATGTATACATACGTGCCTTTCATCTACTCGTATGTATACAACTGGCATGATACGTATCAAGTTCCAAGTATTTTGTGACTGGGGCGTTACATTGGTTTTCTGCAATAAATGGGTGCGTGCGTGTGTTTTGCTTGACTAGTTATTTTGTGCAGGTACTTGACCTTGTGCAAGTAAAACTTAGACTTGTACGACATCATGCCTTAGCGAGGACGAACGATCCCGCAGGGATCCAGACAAGGCGGACGACCCTAGCGGGATCGGGGCGTGACAGCGTCAGTCAACTCGAGCCCGATTCTTCAGCACATATTGCGTAACTGTTTGGGCTATAAATAGCCGTACACTTTGGGCCTTTCATTTTTCACCAATGAGACTTTCTCGAAACCCTACCTCATTCTCTTCTTCATGATCTCCTTTGACCACTCTGTCTCTTATTCTTTTCGACTCAGAAGCTTCTTCGACAAACCCTAATGGTGCCCAGGAGATTCGTTGTTAAGAAAGGAAAGGGCTTCGCTGAGCCTTCATCTCGTACTTCATCATGCAGAAAGCAACTACGTGCGTATCAATACATTATGTCTTCGTCACAACGTGAGACTGTCAACCCGGCCATGAAAGATAAGCATTTTGATTGTTGATCCATGCATCGACCATATCAACCAAATCCTTTTTTAGGGTTTTCAACGTGCGCCCTCTCTTTTTAGAGTTTGGTGAACTTTCTGACTTGCGCCACCCTTTTTAGGGTTTGGTTGCCGTCACTTTACACAATGCAACGCAACATAGATGTTTGTGATATGTAAAATATGGTGCAACATAGATACTGCGCTATATGGCACGATACAGATGTTGTGTTATAAAATACAGCACAACACAGATGCTGCACGTGGCGCAATACGGATGTTGCGCGTGGCACAATACATCTATTGTGCTTGGCATAATACAGATGCTATGCGTGGCGCAACACATCCGTTTGCACAACATGGAAGTTTTGGTGCAAGCCTGTGATTTTTGTACATATTTGATCATTGCACTATGTAAATTCATTAACTTTTTCTTGTTCACTTCTTGCAGGAAATCGGTTGACAACATTCTTCAGAACTCGTATTGGTGATCTTGGATGCTATGGAGCTGAACCACCATTATACACACATCAGAGAGCTCAGAACTCTTCATGTTAAAAAGGGCTTCCTCGATATGGTAGGAAGGGCCTTTATACATGAGAGTTGAACGATAGAGATACAGAATTAGGAATCGTATCACAAGGGTGATCTAATTCCTACTTCTCACGAAGGGTCGTCTTTTCTCCACCAGTTGTATTAACAGCAGCTTATCTTTGAGCTGTTATACTCTGTCGTTCTCCGTTCGTCTTTCTGAGAGAGAAGACCAGAGTTGATTCTATTGCCTTGCTCGCTGCGTCAGGCCGAGTCGACAAGGAACTGGCACCAACAAGAAGATCTAAAGATGTAATAGACCTCCATTTGTTTTATTTAGAATAAAAATCTGAGATGTAATAGATTTCCATTAAGATGTATCTATATTTTTAAAGAAGGAATAAAGAATAATTTTTTTCTCCTTTATGACTTGATTTGATGTGATGATATAGAAAATAGAATCCAGAGGTAATGTGGACATGAACTCATTTTTTCTATTGATGATCTTCAAGTCAGCTGGGACTCAAAGATAGGATATCATGTCTAAAAAGATGATATATGTAATAATACGGATTTATCATAAAGAAAAGATACCTGTTAAAACAACTGGATTTCAAAAGACAAAATTGATGATTTGGATGAACTCTACTAGAGATTTTGTGCATTTATTATCAGTGGCTTTATTTACGAGAAAGTAAACAAACGATAATAAATGTAGGCCTATTCGCGAAATGAAAATAGAGATGAAAAGATTGATGAATGAGTAAGCATGTCTTTTCGAGGAAAGGTCGCTTTGGTTTTCGAAATGAAGATCTATTCACGAGATGAAAGAAGATAAATGAACGAACATGCCTTTTCGAGGAAAGGTCGCTTTGGTTTTCGAAATAAAGATATATTCACGAAATGAATGGAGATAAATGAACGAACATGACTTTTCGAGGAAAGGTTGTTTCGATTCCTGAGACAGAATGTTTGATCTTTTTGTCTATAAATAGTGTTGAACTTTTCTGAGAACTTTATTCACCTTTTTTCTTTCATTTGCAAATGTCTTTAGAAGATATGCCTAAGGAGGCGGAAGTCATCCGAAGATCGAAGCCGCCCTCGACACTTCTTCCGATGAGCCTCCGTCGCCTACTCAGCCAGAAGTCGGAGAAAGCTCGTCTGTTCCTGGACAGAAGCAGGACATTCTCGCCAAACTGGTGGAGCCTGGGAGTATTGTCGAGGAAGAAGCTCTGAGGAAAGCCGCATGTGAATTGTTGGTGTCATCGGACAATAATGTCTTTGAGCTTCTTGCGAAATATGTTTTCAATCAAGAGAGCTCTAGTCCTCGTTAATTTTATATATTTCCTTCTGTCTGAATTATGCAATGAAAGAAATTTTATTTACATTCTGAGTCTTTGTGTTGATATCTCTTTGTTTTCAAACATGATATTTCTTAAGAAATTTGCCCTTAATAGGCATCATGGCGACTCGACCATCCATACCAGTTAATTGATAAGATTCATTGGAGAAAACTTTGCTTAGAACGTAGGGTCCTTCCCACTTCGCTTCGAATTTGCCTTTGCTCATGTGCGTCATAGTCATAGGACATCTGACGGTTAGAACTAATTCTTCCTTCTGAAATGTTTGGACTTTGACTTTACGGTTGAAGGCTTTTGATAGACGAGCTTGGTATAACTCAATATGTTGTTGAGCTAAGAGCCATTTTTCATCAAGCGCTTCAAGCTCCTGAAGTCTCAGACGATTATTTTTTTCGTTTGTGAGTTCATTGGCAATGGCAATCCTTAGGGAAGGGATCTGGATTTCCAATGGTAAGACAGCCTCACATCCATATACTAAAAAGAAAGGTGTGCAGCATGTAGGAGTACGTACAGTAGTACGGTAAGCCCACAAACATTCTCCAAGCTTTTTACTCCAGTTTCGTTTATTGGTAGAACAAACTTCATGAGGAGTTTGATGATGGTCTTGTTAAATGCTTCTGCCAACCCGTTAGCTGCAGAATTGTAAGCTGTAGAAGCAATATTATTGATCCTGTTGTCGTTGCAGAATCGAGTAAACTTCTGACTGATGAATTGTGGCCCATTATCATGAATGATTTGCCGAGGAACACTGAATCTGTATATCACATGATGCTTAATAAAATTGATAACACTGCTTGTCTTGAATTTAGCTTGAGGTATAGCTTCGGCCCATTTTGAGAAATAATCAGTTATGGCCAATGTGAACCAATGTCCTCGAGACGAGGGAGGGCTGATAGGACCAATGACATCCATGCCCCAAGATTTAAAGGGCCAAGATACTATCGTCGGGTGAAGAAATTCTGATGGTTGATGGATGAAGTCAGCATAGATTTGACATGCTCGGCACTTCCTTGCATACTCGATTGCATCAGATACCATCGAGGGCCAATAGTAGCCCATACGGCGAATATGATCCTATAGTTTAGGACCAGGTTAATGTGCGCCACAAACACCGTCATGAGCTTCACGAAGTATTTGTTTAGCTTCCTCTCCTGCGAGACAGCGTAGGAGTAAGCTGTTAAATGTTCGTCGATAGAGTGTCTTTGTAGCATGATTATAATAGAATCTGAGTGACCGCCGACGAATTATTGTAGCTTTCTTAGGATCTTCGGGTAAGATATCATGGACCACGAAGTCTATGAAAAGAGTCCTCCAATCTTCACTAATAGTACAAATTTTAACTGAATTGTTGAATTCCATGTTTGAGTTGTTGACTTCAATATTTAAGTTATTCTCGACGCAAAATAATTATCTATTAGTGATGACGATCATTTGTTGCCTTCTTACTGGAATTGCTAACACTGATGCAAGATTAGCGAGTGCATCAGCCTCTGTATTACATGTTCGGCGTATATGCTCGATGAAGAAGCCTTTGAATGAAGTAGCCATCCTGATCGCCGTATCATGATATGGGATCAGATCTTGATGTCGAACTTCGTACGTGCCTCTAACTTGGTTGACAATCAGTTTAGAGTCTCTGTAACTTCAAGATACTCAATATCTAATTGTTTAGCCAATTGGAGACCAATAAAAAGAGCATTGTATTCAGCCACATTATTGGAACACGACTTATCTAAAGAATAAGCTCTTTAAATAGCTAACCCTTCTGGTGAGACGAGGACAATTCCAACTCCAGCAATAATAGCACCTTTTGGTCCAATTCTGGATGCACCATCAAAGAATAGACGCCAGGTAATAATTTCTTCTGAGATCATATTGGATTCTAAAGTTTTATCTAGAATCTCGTCGTAGAGTTTAGACATTTCGGAAATTGGATGAGCTGCCAAAAAGTTAGCAAGAGCTTGACCTTTAACAGACTTTTGAGGAACATAAACCATATCGTATTGTGCTAAAAATATGGCCCATGTTACAAGCCTGTAATTGAGTCTACTGGGCTTCTTTATCAAGACCCGGAGAGGGTTAACTCTAGAAATAACATGAATAGTTTGGCCAGTGATATAATGTCTTGTCTTTTGAACAACAAACATCAAAGCTAGACATTCTTTTTCCACTGGGGTGTATCGATGTTCAGCTCCAATCATTATACGGCTAAGATAATAGATAGCCTGTTCATGACCTTCTTTATTCTTCTGAGCTAATAAAGCACCTAATGAATGGTCCATTGCTCGAACATACATCAGGAAGGGTATTCCTAAGACTGGAGGCACTAGAACTGGAGGGCTCATTAAGTACCGCTTTATGTCTTCAAATGCTTGCTGACATTCTTCAGTCCAAATAAAAGACACATCATTCTTCATGAGTTGAGTGAACGGTCTACAGCATCTAGAAAGATTTGAGATGAATCTCCTGATATATGCAAGCCGTCCCTGGAATCCTTGTAGCTCTTTTAGGTTGCGTGGAGGACTCATCTCTTGAATGGCTTTAATTTTCTCAGGGTCAACGTATATACCTTTAGAGGTAATAACGAATCTAAGAAATTTGCCACTAGAGACTCCCAGGAATAACTTGGTAGGATTCATCTTGAGTTCATGCTGGCGTATTAGATCGAATATAGTTCTCAAGTCTTGAATGTGGTTTTCCTTTAGACGACTTTTGACAGCAATATTGTCAACATACCATTCAACAGTCTTTCATAAATGATCACGAAAGATAGTACTCATGGTCTGCTGATAACTTGCACCAGCGTTCTTAAGACCAAATGGCATGACAGTATAGCAATAGACTCCAAGAGGAGTGTGAAAAGATGTATGTTCCTCATATTTTTGATGCATCTTGATTTGATTATATCCTGAGAATCCATCCATAAAAGACATTCGTTCAAATCTGCACGTATTATCGATCATGACATCAGTGATTGGAAAAGAAAATTCATCTTTGGGACAAGCTTTATTAAGGTCTCTAAAGTCGATGCAGACTCAGACCTTTCCTGTTTTCTATGGACACACACAAAAAAGAAGAAGAAATACTGTTTTTTCTTATTGGCACAAGGCACCACAAATCGAGCATGCCTGAGAGATTCTGTGCGGAGGATCCTCGAGTACAAAAAGAATTCTGGGAAATGGGACGATAGAGATTGTGCGGAAGTTGCTCCTTTACTCCATTGACACTCTAATTACAAAACTGGGAGAAAACCTAAGAAAATTGCTAACTTTTGACTCACTGGCAAGAAGGGCAGCAATTTGGCTCTTGAAATGCTCTCCGTTTTGTCTGTCTTTGTAGAGGGGGACGCCCTCTATTTATAGTCGTTTTGGTACTGAAAATGACTGTTGTGCGCCCATAGGTGGAAAATATACTGATTTTACTGTGGACGCATAACACTCCTTTGGGCGCATACGGTGTAGGTACATGGATACTAGATGATCATGGGGTTGACGTGGAGTTGACGTGGCCGCATGCTTCGGTGCACGATTGCTCGTGGAGACTGACGTGGCCGCATGCTTCGGTGCACGATTGATCGTGGAGTTTGACTGAGTCGTAGGGATCTGCTGTCTTGGGCGCATGGAGCGGGGGTGAGTTTATGTGCCCACACTTGGGTGCATATTTGATCTATACGAAAACAATATGGGCACATAGACTGTCTTTGATCATGTGGGCGCATAGTTCCTCATTGATCCTGTGGGCGCATACCTCCCTCTTCGACCATATGGGCACATAGCCCCCTCTTTGACCATATGGGCGCATAGCTTCTTTTGTCTTCTTCATGTGGGATACGTAGTCTTGTATTTTTTATTCTTCTACAAGACCCCCTTCAAAGTTTTTGAGACTCAAACGAGTGTTGGAATACTTTAAAAGAAGCATGGATAAAACTGTCTCCACCAGCTTCATGGGTGCATGATAGAAATGACCCATTTGGGCGCATAGGTGCCTGCCAGGCTGTCGAAATGTGGCTGTTGAGATCTTCCTTGGAAATCTGAAGCGATAGGTTCGTTTTGGAACGAAATTTGAAATGGTCCGTTCTTTATGCATAGTCTGCATCAGCAGATAGCGGGCGCATAATCTGTAAAAGACTGTCTTTGTGCAGGCGTATAGAACGTGTGGGCGCATAGACCATATGGGTGCATAGGCCATGTGCGTGCATAGCTCTCCGTTCATGCCTATAAATAGGCCTTGAAGAGAGAGAAAGCTCATTCTCACTTATTTTTCCTCAGAATTTTCAAAGAGTTTTTTCCTTTACTCTCTTTCGAGCAATCAAGTCTCCCAAGGCTGCTTCGACTCCCAAAAGTCTGTGAAGGACAAGAAGGCTGCAGCAGCTAGTTCTCCTCCTTTGGCAGCGTCGCATCTGGTTCAGGACCCCATCCTGGGTGAGGCGATGTCTCAAAAAATGAAATCTCAAACGTTAATTTGTGACGCTCGGACTTTTCTCTGCTTGGGCGCATAACCTTTGATATGCGTCCAAAGCAAACATTTCTTTTATGAGTGGACTTATGCACTCTCAGATGCATGCGCCCACGCACACTGTTGTGTTATACGCCTAGGCACTTGGTTGTGTCATGCGCATACAGAACATGTGCTTATGCGCACATACAGAACATGTGCTTATGCGCCCACGCAGAATTTGTGCTTATGCGCCCGCAGGCCCTTTGGGCGCATAACATCAGAGCGCATAGAATTTCTCAGTACTTAGCTCATTTTTCTGTAGATTCTAAGTCTGACTTTTCCTTATGTCTTCGCAGTTGACATGGTTGTCCCGGCTCTGGGTAGGATTCCTCTTACCCGCCATGCTCTAGATTCAAGCCTTGTCACCGCAATGGTCACAAAAGCTCAGGTGAAGATCAGCCATGACTAGCCTTCGGTACGGGTGATTGCTATGCTTGAGCAGGAAAAAATGTTCTTGAAGCAGATGATAAGTGATGAGAAGTTCACACTCGGAGGGGCACGGAGCTTTAAGAGACTGTACTTCCTGTTTGGTGACAACCTGGGATTTGAGGACGATAAGACGATATGTCTAGAATACCCTCTGGTAGTTAGGTTAAATAACCAAAGGATATGGATTGATGAAGTGCCAATACCCTCAGTCAGCGTTTACTGATCTGGCTGTGCGGAGGAAGATAAAATAGGACCTGACCCCTGAACTATATGGGGTCATTTCTGGCAGGATCCAATTCAACTTCGGTGATCGGAAGAAGGACACTTTTAAGTGTGTCAAGGGCTCCATGTCCTACTCCACGAGGGGGCTGCATCCTGGGGCCATAATAAATGATATCCCGACTGATCTTTACCCTTACGCTGCTGAGACTCTCTCCAATCTAATACTGTCAAAGGAGTCGTATCCGGAAGAAAAGCTGCAGATGGAAGGTTGGAGGTACTCTATCCCGTTCTGAAGCAACCTTACTGGATGGGTGCTCTTGACTTACGAGGCTACCCTAAAAGCTGTCGGCCTTTTTTATACCGTTAGAGCCACCCAATATGGCATTAAGGTTAACTGGCCTATGTTTGTCTCATTGGTGGAGTTGTACAACTATCACACGTATACCTTCTTCATTCCGGGTGGGGAGATGGGTCTGGCTCTTCACGAGATGCAAGCGATATCAAAACTTCCCTGGAGGACTGAGCCATATGAAGAATACGTCCCTTGTAATGAGGAGCCCCTGGATTTGGAGTGGAAGAACTCCGAGATGATGGAGGTGTACAAAGAGTTACTCTGTCACCTCTTTTTCTGTCACCAGGTCACAAAGAAGGATAAGACTGCGGGGTCCCTTTCCCATACGAGGGCTTGGACCAACTACATCTTTATCAGAGAAGAAGAAGATGGCCTAGTCTCTTTCTCGACTCGCAAGCCCTCGACGAAATCTGAGATAGAGCAGTTGATGGCAGATCACGGGGCTATAGACACCGAAGATAGTGATGATCCCAAGGAAAACTTCCCAGTTTATCATTTCTTCAGGCGGGCCGAGTTCAAGATGTCAGAAAGGCTGTGCTAGCCGTTTTTCTGATGATATGGCTTCGCAATTTGTAGTCCCTGTGGTTCAGGGTCTCTTGAAAGAAAAAGCCGGGGTATAATACTTCTTGCTGTAAAGCTGACCTTTGGATGCCAGCTTGTCCTGCTTCCTGCGACGGTCTGTGCCATCTATCGAGGCTTACGACACTTCGTTGTTAACGTAGTGACACCCGATGGCCGAAAGGATTTTGTCAGGACTGAATTCCCCTTTTATTATCCGATGGGATGGCTAGTATTGCATTGTCCCATATTAATAAATGCCAGGCTGATGGCAGACTCTTTGGCGGAAGATGCCTTTCTTTGGAGGTTCAAAGATGCAGATTGGACCGTCACAGGCGTGCCTGTTTGCAGGAAGGCTTTGAGTTTCCTGCAGAATTATGAATTCTTCAAAGTGTCGTCTCCGTCTGGTAGTGGCCATGCAGGAGGCACCCTAGTAGATGAGGGAGCACTCACTGTAAGCCCCCTGAATTTCAGGGTTTAATTTAAATTTTCTAAATAAATTATTTTTAATAAATATTTTATTATTTAATTATTTTGATCATTAATGTTCCTTTCCGTGACTTTGACTTCTGGAGCGTCAGAGATGCCAATCTCTGTAAACTCTCTTTATGGGTTTTGTAGCAGACAAGATTATCTTTGTTTTGATATATCATGTCCCACTTAAACTCGTTTTCTTGTGCTCTTTTTGTATCATGCAACTTTGGGTCAAATTAGACCTTTGATCGATTAAATAATTATTAATTGATTTTCCACTTTTATCTTTGATCATAGTTTGCACGTTGCCGTGACTTTTAATTTGGGAGCACAAGACTAGTCGTTTTCTTGAAACCAACTCCTCATGCATGATCTACTCGAGACGTTCTACACCCATGAACTTCGTATCCCACTCAGACGCTCCATTTTGTGCTTCATTTAGTTCGCACAACTTTTGGGTCAATTTAAGCCAATTAATTATCTACCGTAAAACCTGATTTAACTTTCAATTTAATTTCGGGACCCGACATCGAGCCAACCTAGTCGACCCAAAGTATGGACATGGTCCACATGAAGCCTATACATTTGTGTCCCATTTATTTGAGTCCCCACATGTCACTTATTTACCCATGATCATAAATACCAATTTAAATTCAATTATTGCACCATGTCCGATTTTGATCCGACCCGGCTCAATCGATCCCAAACCCAAGCTCCATGTCGTCCCCTCATGACTACCCAAATACCCTACATAATTTTTCTCTTTTTCCCTATTTAAAATATTTCTTTCTTTTTTTATAAATATCATTCTCTCTCTTTCTAATATGTATATGTTGGCCCATTCCATGGTCACACTCGATTTTAATAATCGACATAACCTTAAAGTCAATACAAAAAATATACGAACTGCTGCTAACCATTTCAGGACGTCTAAAATCAATATTAATGAGCGTCGTATTGCATCATCAAGCATATACTCATCATCAAATCTGAAGATTACTTTCATTGGGATCCAGTCTAAGTCATTTTACAATTTATTCTGTATTTTATTTTTATTGAGTCTAGGACATAAATTGTAAGATCGACTAGGTAATACCGGCTTAGATTAATCTCAGTCCACATTTCTAAAAAGCCTACATATTCTCATTTTATTTCTACCAAAAGTTCAAAATAAGTTTTGAAACAGAATTTGACAAATATTTCGAATTTCTCCTAGACAGAACTCAAACCGAGTTCGGTTCGAACTCTGACCGAGTTCGGTCCAAACTCTGACCGAGTTCGGTCCAAACTCTGACCGAGTTCGGTCCGAACTCTGACCGAGTTCGGTTAGTTTGAATTCAAATATCCGTTGCCTCCAAATCTGCAAGTAACGTACATATGCGAAATATTTGCATCAGAATTCTGCCAGAACTCTGCCCGAGTTCGGTCTCAGAAAACACCTATAAATAGGAGAGAGTTTTTCTTTTCAAATCACTCATTCATTCTTCATCTTCTCTTCTATTCAAAAAGTGTTTTCACTTGATCAAAAGCTTTCAAATCACACTTATACTTCTCTTAGCCAAAAGCCAGTAATATCTACTTCGATCTAGAGTCTTTTGGTATTCAAGAGTTGTAAAGAGGTTGTCCAGTTTATAGCAACTATCCTTATTGTGGAGCCGGTCGTGTGCTCGTCACCAAGCACGGTGTTGTAAAGTTGGTCGTGCACTTGTCACCAAGCACGATGTTGTAATAGACTGCAAGCTCTTATTTAGCTTGTGCCTTAGTGGATTAACATCAAGCAAGAGTACTCGAGACCGGATTAGTCCTCTCAGAGGGATATCAGTATACATCGCTGTGTCACTGAGTTTGATCTCTCTATATCTTGCTACATTTATTTACTGTCTCTTATTCACTGCCATTATTATAGATTAATTTTTAAATTGGTGATTATTTTCTGCTGTACGCACACACACACTCTATTCACCCCCTCTAGAGGTGCTCAACTGTCCTACAATTGGTATCAGAGCAGGTTATATTCTAATATAACAAACCTCAAAGAGTATATATGGCATCCGTAAAATCAATATTCAACAGTGAAGGGCAATCCACAAATAGACCCCCACTATTTGATGGTACAAACTATACCTATTGGAAAACACGAATGACTTTCTTCTTAAAGTCTCTTGACTTTGATCTTTGGTCTATAGTCATTGATGGTTATAAGAAACCAGTACCCATAATGGTTGAAGGCCAGCTTGTAGACAAGCCTCATGATAAATATAATAAGCTGAAAAAACTAAGGCTATTCTAGATGCTCGCGCCATCAATGCACTGTTCTGTGCAATTGACAAAACGGAGTTCAACAGAGTTTCAACCTGTAAAACATCTCATGAGATTTGGAAACTTCTTGAGGTAACTCATGAAGGTACTTTCCAAGTGAAGGAATCCAAAATCAGTAGACTGACACAGGAATATAAATCTTTTAAGATGAAACCCAGTGAGTCAATTACACAGATGTTTATACGTTTTCTTGATATTACTAATCCTTTGCAATCTCTTGGTAAAAATTACAGTAATCATGAGAAGATTGGAAATGTGCTACGGGCTCTAACCAGGAACTGAAACCCGAAGGCAACAGCGATCTTTGAAGGAAATGATCTCACCACCATGTCTCTGGAAACGCTGATGGGCAAGCTCATGACCCATGAGCTTGATCTACAAGAGTTTAAAAAAGCGACCCCAAAAGAAAAATCGATTGCCTTCAAAGCTCAAGCCAGAAAATCTACATGCCATGATTCTGATGATGAATAATCAAGTGATAATAAAAAAACCCTACTAGTGAAGAACTTCAGAAAATTCTTGAAATTTGAGAAATCAAACAGAAGGAAGAAAGATATCCAAGAAAGTAATGAAGAAGAAACCATATGCTTTGGATGCAAGAAGTCAGGGCACATGAAGAAGGACTGTCCAACCTCAAAAAAAAGTAGTCCATATGACATATCAAGATCAAGCAGAAAATCTACAACCAGCCGAAAGTATGCTAACACAAGCATCTGGCATGAGAGTGATGCCAGTGATACAGAAGAAGAAGATAGACCCTGCGGTAATGCAAATGTCTGTCATATGGCATTTGATAAGGTATCCTCAAACCCTCTATATGATAATTTTACTTTCGATGAATTAGAGAATGCCTTTAATAAATTACTTAAAGATCATAGAACTGTGCTTGACAAGTATAAACATTCTCGAAAAGAGATTAAGGCATACCCAACCGAGTTAGCTAGACTGTCCAATCTTATTAAAGATATTAAAGAGACGTCTACTACCGGTAACACGGAAGAAATAGCCAAACTCAAAGTAGACTATCATGAGGCTATCCTCAAGATTGAAAAGAAAGAAAGAGACTATGTCAAAATACAAGAGCTATATGACATAGAGAAGAAAAAGCACTTAGTCACAGAGTAAAGACTCTCAGATATGACTGCTAGATATGAAGAGTCTGTTAAGATTTCTAAAAAGGTAGAAATCAAGTTAGGCAAACAGGCAATACTAGTGACACAGCCTAAGTTTAGTCCTAATGCCAAGCATACACCTAAGAGGACTAAACATCAGAAAGCATGAAAGAAATACGACTATCATCATGCTTCACTTATAGGTTCTCCAAGAAACCAAACAAGCATGTCAACACAGTTTCAACCACCACTGGTTCTAAACTAACTTGCACATATTATGGTACACATGGACACATATCACAGTATTGCTTAGAAAGAAAACTTGTTGACAATCACACTCTGTTTTGGAGACCTAAAACTAATCAAAATGGACCCTTCAGTAAGAGGGTACCAAAGGATTCATCTACTTGTCTTGTAAGTGGACCCTCAACCCTCTCATGCTAAAAGCAAGTAGATCCTCGATAGCAGATATTTGCGACACATGACAGGTGATGCATCTTTGTTCGCTACGCTATCGATGAAGAAAGAAGGATACGTCTCCTTCAGAAATAACTTGAGAGGTGATATTATTGGTAATGGCACTGTCGGTATTTCTCCTTATCCAGTAATAAAGGATGTTTGTCTAGTTACAGAATTGAAACATAACCTACTAAGCATAAGTCATTTAGCTAATAATGGTTATGGTATCAATTTTGTAAAAGACAAATGTAACATATATGATATATCATCTGGTGATCCCATATATAAAGGGATTAGAGAAGACAACATTTATGTTTTCTTTTTGGAGAGTACTAATAATGCAGGTAGATGCCTAGTAGCTAATCTAGATGAAAGCTGGCTATGGTACATGAGACTAGGACATGCAAATATGGACACTATCTCACGATTCAGTACTAAGAAGTTGGTAAAAGGACTCCCCGAGATTTCATTCAAGAGAGATATGGTATGTGCTGACTGTGAAAAGAACAAAGCACATAGGTCTACATTTAAATCCATCAACGCAGTAAGTACTTCTAGACATCTGCAGTTGATTCATATGGATTTATTTGGTCCTAGTAGAGTCGCCAGTCTTGGCGGTAAGCTCTACGCTTTTGTTATTGTTGATGATTTCTCTCGATTTACTTGGATTTACTTTTTATTGTAACACCCACTTTTCTAAAATGAGGGTAATTTTGAACTTTTATAATTTTGATTAATCGATAATAAGATTTAACTCATGTTGTAATTTTTAGTAATTTTTTTAATCAATTTAAAACTATTTAAAATGTTGAATTGTGATTTTGATGGTTAACTAGTTAATCCCTAGTTTTGCTAAGCTTAGAGACTAACGATGGGGACCTAACCATGGGATTAGAATGACTATTTATAGCTTTTTAGGCTAAGGATATTTTGGTCATTTTGTGACTTTTAAATTATTTAGGATTTTGATTAATTGGTAAATTTTAGATTATTTTTAATAATAATTAAATTTATGTATTATAATTTTGGTCATTTTTCATATTTTAATATTTTGGGAAAATTTTATATTTTTAATATTGTTTTTATTGGATTTGTTTAGTCGGGTTTGAGTTTCGTCTCGTTTCGACTTGTATTGTGATCCGGATAGCTTGAACTCTAGATAGGACCCAATATTAAGTTAAGCATGGCTCACAAGACCCAACATTAAGTTAGTTAATTAAACTAATTTTTATCATGTTAGAATGGTTAAGTTAGAGACTCAAAACTAGATCATTTTGACCCCAAACTTGAACCTAGTCTAGACTTAACCATATGAGACTAGAGAGGGGCAATTAGGACATTTTCCATTAGTCCTATTGGACTCTTTATAGCATCCATCTTTAGGAGAGAATGATTCATTTCATTCATTACAATCTTGCCTCTTTTATTTTTCTTTTGTTCTTCTCCAATTTTAGAGAGCCTTCCTATTGATTTGATCTCCAAATCAAATCATTCCTTCACCAAACCTTCCCTCAATCATTTCCATTCTCCAAGGGAAGGGTGCTACCAAGGATTGGAAGAGGAGTGCAAGGAGGAGTATCCACTTTGAGGGATCTTCGTATCGGAGCCGTGTCCTAAAGGATTTTATTGGGATTCCACTCCCAATAGGTAAAACCCATCCTCTAAATCGATTTCCTTTACATATAAATTAGTTTTGAATTCGTAGGATCCATCCTCATGCATGTGTGCCATTTAGATTCAAATTTGAGGCCATTTGGAGCTCTCTTGAGGATTTTAGATATGTGTCTTGTGTCCTACTTGATAGATCCCAAATTAGGACACCCTATGTGTATGTATGTATGATAATAGTTTAAATAGATATTTAAATTCAGTTTTATAATGGTTAGAGAGTGGATTGATCTTAGTTAGGATGGTTAGAATGAGTTTCATTTGGATACCTATATTTGTATCCAAGTATCTTGGCCTATATGTGTTCTTTTGTCAAATCCGTCATAATTTTCATCCACGTTTTTATTAACCAAAGCAACTTAGAAATATAATATCTTTTAGCTTAGAACTCTGATTTATCTTCCGTTTTTTTTAAAAGAACCGTATCGAAGTTAGCTTTCCAAATATATATTTTAATAATACAAATTCTTTCTGTAACTTTTTGTAGAATTATTTGAGTATCAGCTGTATGAAAGATGAACGTGTTTCGGTATTTTCGCAATTTCGGGAGCTTCCGGACACGAAAATGCGATCCGTTTGAAGTTTCGGAAAGATAACACGAAGGGCTACAACATAATTTAATCCTAGAATTTAGTGAATGTCCAATTGGTACAGTATTGGTTTTAAGTAAAAGAGTGACTATACGATATATGCATTTTGTGTAACCTATGAGCCTTTGTAGTATGGATATTAAATGAATATAGAGTATGTAATGCATGATATGTTAGCTGAATAAAATAATATATATATGATATATATTCTCTTTACATTAATGTATATATATGGTTGAATGCAAGCATGTAGGAATGCAATTAATATAATGCATATGAGCAATGCATGAATGAAAGAATGATATACAATGTATGCATAAAAGTATATAATGAATGCTAGATATGAATGCAAGATACATATGTAATGATAGATATGAATGCATATTCTATAAATATTGTAATGCAATATATAATGATAACATGTATGGTAATGTAGAGTATATGATGCAAACATGAATTAATGGAGGAAATACATGTATATAGGTAATATAGAATATAATATATGAATACAAGCATGCAAGATAATGTATTGTATCCATATATGATGTATTCAACTTAAAGATAATGTAATATATGAAAGGAATGAATGATAATATATAACATAATATGTAGGGTAATGCAAGGTATGAAATATATGATGTGTGCATGTTTGTATGTCTCTATGTTAATATATGAAATGATATGAATATACAATATATGCATATGTATAAAATATGTAGGTAATGCATAGATGCATGAATGAAATGAATGTTTACAATATGTTAATATAAATACAAGTATCTAATATGCATGAATGTAAGTATAATATAATACAAGTATACATGTATGTATCATGTAAATGTAATATACATGATATGTATGTATGGATGTATACAAGGTAAGTATGTATATATGTATTTCTATAACTGAGTTAACCTATAACCTTTTACACACATGCATTCATACACCCTTTGACATCATGTATCCGATGTCACATACACCTACCTATCACTAAATTTTAGAACATTAACACATATCCTTTCACACACATGCCAAACACACACATACTCACTTACTCTTTTACCTCTCTTTCTCTCTCTATATATATATGTATGTGCCTATATATATAGCTTTCCTATATATATCTATGTATATGAATATGTGAATGTGAATAATATATATACATTATATGACTAAGTTTGTGTGCCTTGTTAGCTTATGGTTTAGTTTTGTGCTTGGTTTAGCAAGTGACTTAGGCTATGAGTTAGTAGCTATCTTGGATACTTGATTTGCATATACTTAGTTTGTTTAGACCTAGAATAACTTGTTTGACCTAATTTAGACTTGTTAGACCTAGTTTGACCATAGTTGACCTAGGATTGACTTTCAGGGTTGACCAAGTTGACCAAGAGTTGACTTTGGTCTAGATTGACCTAGAATCATGTAGAATGCATAGTAGAATTTCATATTGCCATTTTGGACTTGTTGTGACTTGTGCTGTTCTGATTAGGAGGCAGACACCTCTCCTCGGACAGTATATTTACTTTGGACATTCAGACACTAGGCGAGTACATTCTCTGATCATTTTATATCTTGCATTAGGAGTATATTTCCTGCTTCAGATTACTTTACATGATGCTGACACGTTGGAAACACGAATTAGTACTATATGGATCTTGTTGTGCGATATTATCCCCTTAGCGGATACATCGGGTATTCGTGTTCGTGTACTTTATCGTGAACATCGTGTACTCCTTGTATTTGTGACATTCGTGTACGAAATGTATGAAATCGTGTATAATCATGTATTCACATGACCTTCGTGTACAATAACATAACTTAACTAGATCCTTGTGTATTGATTGGGACGAGGGAGTAGAAGTGGTTATGTATTCAATCCAGTAGATTATTCGTGTACAACCTCTGTAGATTACTCGTGTACAACATCGTGCCGTCTACATAACCATCTTGTGCTCTGAATTACTAGCACTGTTAGTTCTCTATATACTGTAGCTATTTATTTACAGTCTCTTTCTTTTTATCATGTTATTCCTTCAGTATCTTGTATCTTACTCTCTAGCATGATTATATATCCTGACCTGCTATGATTTGTTGAGATATAATGTGCTCGCTCCTGTCCTGACTGGACCTGTTGATAAATTTTACAGATAGCCTAGAGTTTGCCGGCTAGCCTAGAGGAGACACAGTAGAGGTTGTATAGATAGCTAGGGTTTGCTTATAGCTTATTTTCAGTTGTCTTGAGTTGTATTTATTTTATGGATTACTGTATTTGAGCTTTGAGATGTATTTCTGGGTTGGTGTATCTTAGACACTTAGACTTCTATCTGCTGTATCTCTTTTGGATTTCATGTTTTATCTATCTTCCATTATGCTCTACCTTAGATGTGATTGAGTTTACATTCTGCTATGTCACCCCCATTCGGGGAGTATAAACTGCTTAGCCTTATACTGTTAGATGCATAAGACCTAGGACATCGTTCTACCGCCGACACTGCGGCGTAGGCTGGACGTACCCACGTCTCGTGCCCTTACTCTAGGGTGCGGGTCGTGACACTTATCAAACAAAAGTGATGCTAGTTTTGAATTTCAGATATTTTGCAAAAAGGTTCAAAACGAAAAAGGCTTCATGATTACTCGTATCCGAAGTGATCATGATGGCGAATTCGTAAATTCTGATTTTAAAAAGTTTTGTGATGATAGTGGATATTACCACAAATTTTCTTGTCGTAGAACTCCCCAACAGAATGGTGTTGTGGAGCGGAAGAACCGTACTCTAAGGGAAATGGCTAGAGTCATACTGAATCAGCATAATCTTCCTAAGTAGTTTTGGGCAGAAGCTGTTAGTACAGCCTGTCATGTTTTGAAAAAGGTGTTAATTCGACCTATCTCGAAGAAAATACCATATGAACTTTGGTTTGGAAGGATTCCAAACATCTCTTATTTCAAAGTTTTTGGTTTTGGTTGTTTTATCCTGAACACCAAGGATAACTTGAAAAAGTTCGACTCTAAAGCAGATGAAGGGATATTTCTTGGATATGCTGCTAAGAGTAAAGGATATAGATTTTTCAATAAAAGGTCTATAATTGTTGAAGAATCAATTAATGTTACTTTTGATGAGTTCAATAGTCACAGATCCAGCGACAGTGATGATGAAGATGTACAAGCAAGCACCGAAAAGAGTCCTGTGGAAGATCTGACTCAAAAATTTGATTCACTAAAATTCTTGCCAGATCATCCAGAGACACACATCATAGGTGATGTATCAAAAGGTGTAAGTACACGCTCCTCTCTTAGGGATTCTGAAATAGCAGTAAATGTAGCTTTCATTTCTCAAATAGAACATAGAAGATGCTTTTTCTGATGAGTTTTGGATTGATGCCATGCAAGAGGAACTAAATCAATTTGAGAGAAACCAAGTTTAGGAACTTGTTCCTAAACCTATTGGTCAATCGATAATTGGTACCAAATGGGTGTTCCGAAATAAACTTAGTAAAGATGGACAAGTTCTACGCAACAAAGCACGTCTAGTAGCACAAGGTTATAATCAAGAAGAAGGTATTGATTATGATGAGACATATGCTCCTGTTGCTAGACTAGAAGCTATCAGTATGTTTTGTGCATTTGCATATTTTAATGATTTCAAACTATTTCAAATGGATATGAAAAGTACATTTTTAAACGGATTTTTAAAATAGCAAGTTTTTGTGAAACAACCCCCTGGTTTTGACGATTTTCAAAAATCTGATCACGTCTTCAAGCTTAAAAAAGCACTCTATGGACTCAAACAGGCACCTCGTGCTTGGTATGAACACCTAAGTGCCTTCTTACTTGATAATGGTTTTTTAAAAGGAAGAATTGATACAACTTTGTTTATCAAATCTTCAAATGATGACATTCTTCTTGTGCAAATATATGTAGATGACATTATTTTCGGTTCTACTAATGAAAAACTTTGTTAAGATTTTGCTAAGTGCATGCAGAGTGAATTTGAGATGAGTATGATGGGAGAGGTAAACTTCTTCCTTGGACTTCAGATCAAACAACACTCAAAGGAAACATTCATCAACCAAGCCAAGTATACGAAGGACATACTGAAAAAGTACGACTTCGATAATGTAAAGCCAATCGGAACCCTAATGGCTACATCTACAAAGCTTGATTCTGATGAAAGTGGCAAACCTGTCGACCAGCATAAGTATCGAGGTATGATTGGTAGTTTATTGTATTTAACTGCTAGTCGCCAAGATATTATGTTCAGTATTTGCATCTATGCACGATACCAGGCAAATCCTAAGGAATCACACTTAAGTGTCGTTAAGCGTATCTTCCGATCGGCCTGTGGTATCCTAAAACCAAATCCTTTGACCTGATAGGTTACTCGGATGCGGATTTTGCAGGATACAAGGTAGACCGTAAAAGTACCAGCGGTACGTGTCATTTACTAGGAAAGGCCTTAGTCTCTTGGTTTAGCAAAAAGCAAAATTTCGTAGCATTGTCAACTACTGAGGCTGAGTATATTGCCGTAGGGCGTTGCTGTGCTCAAATTTTATGGATGAAGCAAACCTTAGAAGACTACAATCTGCACTACACTAAGATTCCTATCTATTGTGATAACACTAGCACCATTAATCTGACTAAGAATCCTGTCTGTCACTCACGCACAAAACACATTGAGATACGTCATCACTTTTTACGTGATCACCAACAACACGGGGATATCTGTTTAGAGTTTATTGACACAGATCATCAACTAGCAGACATCTTCATAAAACCACTGGCTAAAGATCGTTTTAACATAATGAGGCGAGAGCTCGGTATACTTGAATTTTCAGATTCATAGTGTAGTATGGTAATTAAATTTGATTTTATCACTTGAAACTTTAAAATTTATTTAACTGAAATTATTTTGGGGTACAAGCCTAAAAAGGGTCTGTCTGTCACCACGACTACGGTCGAAGCGAAGCGGTATTTAAGAGTTCCCCGGTGAACCTCCGTTAGCTGGGATAGTACCCCTACAGCTAACCCAAAAATAATACACGTTATTAAATATAGGAGTTAAAAGTCATAAAGTTACAATTCAACTACCAAAACTGCATTTATTACCTCGAAAATGCAAGTAACCGAACTCGGTCCGAACTCTGACCGAGTTCTGACCGAACTCGGACCGAGTTCGGTCGGCGCTGTTCATCTTCCAGAACCGAACAGTCGGCCCTAAACCCTTTATAAACCCCTCTTCTTCTCATTGTTTCCACACAACAATTCAAGAAATCCTTCTACTACACCCATAAACTCCTTCCTACTCTTCCTTCCAAGTATTCTAGGAGTTCCAGTGGGCATCAATTTCATCTTCTTCCTCCTCTTCCAAGGTACTTTTATTTTCTTTCTTTTTCATCCATGGCTCCCAAACGTCAGCGATGATCGGTTGATCCTTCACAAGCTGGATCTTTCTCATCTGACTACGTTTCTACTAGCCTTTTTTAGTCCAGCCAGACCAGTAGGCTCAGATGATTTTGACTTCGACTTATTTTCTGATAAGGAATATTCTGACCTATGATTTGACTCATTTTCTGGTCTCAAAATTTGTGCTGGAGCTTTTGTTAACTTCTTTATTTTTAGTGAATATGCTCCCACGTTCGACCATCTAGGCTACCGAGACTTCTTTGAAGTAGGCAAAAACATTTTGACAACGCTGTCTGAATATTTTACTGCAACTTGCAGGCAAAACATAACAGAAACTTTTATTCTTGCGTTGCCGGGCAAGAATTGGACTTCAGCGCCACTGACATCAGCGAATACTTTCATGTTCCAGATGTAGGTGAATCTCTTGTTGATATTCACCATATTCAATTTCCAGAAGATGTCACACTTAACTCTTTCAAGGAACTGATTTGTCATCCACACCCTGTTCGTAGAAGGGTCTTCTCAAACGACCTTAACCAAAATTTTTATGAACTCCATCGTTTCATTTTCTCTGTTCTCCTTCCAAAGAAAGGATCTTCTGATGAGATCACTTTTTTAGAGCTATCTGCTACATACCATATCTATTTTGGTATTCCTTTTTTCCATCCCAAAGACCATGATGGCCTGGATGCTAAACTACAAAAATGCAAGACGCAACCTGGTCTATCCTATGCATTTGGCCTCCATCTTTCGCAAGTTTAATATTGATCTTCAAACCTGTGCCTACTCCTCCACTCCCATAGAGCTTATCCGATCTCGCAGATATCTTACTCCACCTCTTCCAGCTGGAGCTCAGCCTGCTCCAGATGCTGATGCTGACGCTCCTCCTCCTGATGCTGCTTCTGCTCCAGCCCTTGCTCCGGGATTTGATCCAGGATTCTATCAGAGATTTGATGACTTTGTTGCTCTCTCTGCGCAACGTCATCAAAGCTATCTCGACTCGGAGTTCCGCCACATCTACCAGGCTCAGGTGCTGCGGAATGGGATTGCTGATCTTCACAGGAGTCTTTCTCAGGACCCAGCGTATCCAGTTACTATCCTTCCTCACCCAAGCTTCCCAGGTCCTAGGTTCGGAGATGAGGCATCTTTTCCTTACTTCGATCCTACTGCAGCTTACTTTCCTCCGGGTGCTCCTGGCGGTGATAACCCCACTATGTGATGCGGACTCAGCTGATGGATAGTAGATAGGATGCAAGATGATGATCTGTGCTATGATGTAGTTTGCTTTTTGTTATGTCTAAACTTATTAGTTAGACATTAATTTTTTTGCACTTTATGATTGTATCTTTTTCTTTTAGTGAGACATTGTTATGCATGACATTCTAGTTTCTTTCAGTACTTGTTATCTTTTTATGTATCTCTTTAGCTTCACTTTGTCTGTTTATGTTGTAAATTGTTGGCTTCACACATTACGGGGGAGCCAAAGTCATTTTTCTATTGACAAAGGGGGAGAAAGAGTACGTACCAATCAAAAACAAATCCAAAAGCATACAATCCAAAACAAAACCAACCATGTTTTGTTCAGGTACATTTTATTTGTTTATTCTATTTCTTAGATATATTTTGTTATAGACTCAAGTTTGTCAATTATCAAAATGGGGGAGATTGTTGGCCCATTCCATGGTCACAGCCGATTTTAATAATCGACATAACCGTAAAGTCAATACACAAAATATACGAAATGCTGCTAACCATTTCAGGATGTCTGAAATTAATATCAACGAGCGTCGTATTGCATCATCAAGCATATACACATCATCAAATCTGAAGATTACTTTCATTGGGATCTAGTCCAAGTCATTTTACAATTTATTCTGTATTTTATCTTTATTGAGTCATGGACATAAATTGTAAGATCGACTAGGTAATACTGGCTTAGGTTAATCTCAGTCCACATTTCTAAAAAGCCTACCTATTCCCATTTTATTTCTACCAAAAGTTCAAAATAAGTTTTAAAACAGAATTTGACAAATATTTCGAATTTCTCCTAGACAGAACTCAAACCGAGTTCGGCCCAAGTTCGGTCCGAAATCTGATCGAGTTCGATCAGTTTGAATTCAAATATCCGTTGCCTCCAAATCTGCAAGTAACGTACATATGCAAAATATTTGCATCAGAACTCTGCCAGAACTCTACCCGAGTTCGGTATCAGAAAACATCTATAAATAGGAGAGAGTTTTTCTTTTCAAACCACTCATTCATTCTTCATCTTCTCTTCTATTAAAAAGTGTTTTCACCTGATCAAAAGCTTTCAAATCACACTTATACTTCTCTTAGCCAAAAGCCAGTAATATCTACTTCGATCTAGAGTCTTTTGGTATTCAAGAGTTGTAAAGAGGTTGTCCAGTTTACATCAACTATCCTTGTTGTGGAGCCGGTCGTGCACTCGTCACCAAGCACGGTGATGTGAAGTTGGTCATGCACTTGTCACCAAGCACGGTGTTGTAATAGACTGCAACCTCTCATTTAGCTTGTGCCTTTAGATTAACACCGAGCAAGAGTACTCGAGACTGGATTAGTCTTCTCAGAGGGATACCAGTATACATCGCTGTGTCATTGAGTTTGATCTCTCTATCTCTTGCTACATTTATTTACTGTCTCTTATTCACTTATATTATTATAGATTAATTTTTAAATTGGTGATTATTTTTCGTTGCACACACACACACACACACACACACTCTATTCACCCCCCTCTAGAGGTGCTCAACGGTCCAACAGTATATATATATATATATATATATATATATATATATATATATATATATATATACAAATATCTAACTCTCTCTCTCTCCTATTACTCACACACACCACCTCACCCCCTTCTTTACAGCAAGAGCACCCCCCTCTCTCTAACCGACTTGACCCCCTCCCTCTCTCAAATATCTCTCTATCTCTAATCTCACTCTCACTCTTTTTATATATTATATTTACACTCACACACACATAAACAACTCTCTCTCCCTCTCACTACAGCAGCTCCCCATTCCTCCTATGTTAGCCGAACACCACCACGACAGCCACCTCTCCATTCTTCTTCTTCTCCTTCTTCTTCTTCTTCTTCATCATCATCATCATCCTCACACCACCACCCTCTCCATAACCACCACCACCAACATTAACAACAACATCATCATAACCATCATCACCAACACCATCATCAACACCATCCCCACCACCACCGTACGCCGCGGCCACCCACACCGGCAACCACGGCCGCCGTGCCGTGCACGAGCACAGCAACCGTACACAAGCAGTAGCAGCGTGCAGCAGCAGCTGCAAATACAGCAGCAGCAGCGATAACAGTAGCAACGGCCGTGCCACCGTGTGCCGCCGCAGCCGTGCACCATCGCGTGGCCAGCCCCCGCCACCGTGAGCACCTCGCGAATCCTCGGCGAACCCCGCTTACAGCCTCTGTCATTCCCGACGCGCATAATAGGCAATTCGTGCATTTTGCACGAATTTCCGTCGTGACGTGCGAGTTTTGAACTCAAAAAGTGCGCTTCGTGGCAGCGACTTTGCGTACGTTTTTTGAGAGATCTGACCATTGGATCGGCGAACTCTTTGCTCCGTCACATTCTCGGTATATAGCACTTCACTCCCCTCAAGTGTCGTCCGTTAATTTCTTCGTTTGATACTTCAAAACTGGCCACCAAGTTGACACTTTAAATTGTACTATTTTTGGACAGTTTTGCGGAGCCAACTTCGTCAGCTCGTAACTCCTTCATCGCAGCTCCGTTTGGCGTGCCACTAGTTCTTGTGCGCACCTGGTATAACCCTTTTCCAGTCCCTTAAATTTTGTTTCATTGTGAGAACATTTGGTTGGTCGAATTCGACGTCGAAGTTGACCGTCCGAATTCTTAATTTTGCACTTGTAAAATTATATTTTTGTACCCGGGACTCCGAATTCAATTTTTGACACCACCAGTAGACTCGTGGCATCGTTCTGGCATATTTTTATATAAAGTTTGCTTGATTTGGATAACGTGGGCCCTGGCACGCATTTCGGTACAAAACGGGTCCCACAGTCCGAGTCAACGGGTCACTTTAAGATCGGCTCATTGAAATCTAGTTTTGGATATACTGTTGAGTTCGTATCATCATTCTGGATTCGTTGACATATAATTTGACGAGTTTTGAAGACATTGGCTTCGACAAGCATTTTCGTGCAAATCGGATTCCAAATGTCCGCGTCAACGTGTCAGATTGAGATCGGCTCATTAGAATCCAATTTCAGATATACCGTTGAGTTTATGTCATCATTCTGGACTCGTTGACATATATTTATTAGAATTAGTGGACTTTGGCTTCGATACGCATTTTCGTGTAAATCGGATACCAATATCCAGGTCAACGGACCCTTTTGTAATCGGGTCATCGGAATTCTATTTCGGACTTACCCTTGGGTTCGTATCATCATTCTGGATTCGTGGACATATAATTTGCTAGGTTTTGTAGAATTCTATCCCGACACATTTTTTGATGCAAAGTGGGTCCAACGACGGACATCATTTTGACCTGAAATTACCGTTTTGCTCCTGTATCCAAATTGGACTTATGGGTTGGCTATCCTAGCTAATTTGACCAATCTGGACACGTTGGTGATATTTGTTTTGTCATCCGACGACATCTGTAGATTTTGTTTGTGTCATCCTTAATTTGTAATTAATTATTATTATTAGTGTATATATTTACATGTTTGGACTTTGTAAAACTCTAAATGGATCTTTGTGTTTCTAAGGGTTCTAATGGTTGGTTATAGGCTTAGTGTCACCCCAAATTGATTTTTTATGTTAGATCACCACTTAGCTAGTGTCCAGTTAGGAGTCGTGTCACACCACTAGTGTAAAATCTTGAACATAGTTTAGAGACTGAGATTGTGTATCATTTTGACAGGACACCGGACATCTATATCTTCATACTCGTATTCTTGCCTTGCTCGAGGCGAGTACCCCTACAAAATTTATTTTACTGCATATGATTATAAATTGCGTATGAACCATGTTAATACAGTGATTTAAACTGAAAACCGTATCTTACAGGTTTCTATATATCTAGTGTATGCTTCACATGCTTTAATTATACTGCTCTCAGTACCTACCATATTTTAAATTGCTCTAAGTACCTGCCATGCTCATACTGCTCCCAGTATCTTTCACATGTTTTATACTATTCTCGTATCTCTCACATGTTTTATACTGTTCTCGTATCTCTCACATGTTTAGAATCTGGGTTATGGGAAAACTGATAGTTGAGTATGTGATCATGCCCCCTCTACCGTACTCGAGCAAAGTTTTATTTTATATGTTACTGTGCCTTAGGCCTTTATCTTAAAGCGGATTTGTGCGTATGTACATCTATCGCCGTTTCACTTGTACGGAAGTACGTTTCATTATGTGCTCCTGCACGTTATACACCTATTGACGATCATGTACCTGCTCCAGTTTTAAACTTTAGATATACATATGTCGTTCTGACAAATGTATTCCTGACATGATAGATTTGTGATATGACATGATTGTGATACGACATGAGATAAATGCCATGATTCTTATTTACTACATCTCTTTTCATTCCATGCTTAGTATGTTTAGTTTGTAGAATCACTACTTGCTCCCGTCCTGATAGGATAATGTTGTAGGCATACTTTCGGAGGAAGATTTACTCTGTGATCTTTTCCATGGACCCACTACAGAGGATCGGGCTTTTGCTCCCGAGGAAGTCCCCGCAGGGAACTCGCTTGGTAGTCTCGCTTAGATTCTTTTTGGCTTAGTTATTGAACTGTTTAGACTATATCTTGTAGTCACTGGACTTTGTCTCCAGTTTGATACTTTGGAAGTGTATTATTAAGTTTGTACTTATTTTACTTTTGCTTATAGATGCTGTGTTGTGATGAACCTTTTAAATATGATTTTAGAACTGTTAGCAGCTTAGATCCTTTACTGTCTATTCTTTGAACAGCTTACTACGCTTTAACCAAGCGTAGGCTGGACATGGCTCGACCCGGCACAATAATTTGGGTAGCGGGTCGTGACATGTTTTTAGTGGTGGCCCATGTAGGTCGAGACTTAAGTTTTTTGGTTACGTTATTGTACCAAGCATCCCTGCAATTAGGATCTTAGGACAACTTGTTAACACTAGGGACAATAATTAGAACACCTAGAGGATTTCTAGGATTGCAACATAGGAAAACTCATTTCAGCATAGGACCGTTAACTATATTTAGTCTCTTGCTTGAAATTCAGTAGATTACAATTTTGACCATGATAGTACCCTTGGGATGACCCCTGAGGACCTCACTCTAATCTTTCCTCGAAATCTGTTTTCGCTTATTTCCATTTGCTCTTCCTTAATTTGTTGTTGAAATTGATTTTTGATTTTCGTTGTTGACTTTGATCTTGCATCGTGATAAATTTTGTGGATTGAATTGTGATATATCCTGATAAGGTAAATGTCTGCTTTATTTATGGAGTTTAGAATTTATGCAGCCATATTAGCTGGTATGACAAAAACATAGGGCCTGATTTTGGGTATATTTATATTAGTTATGGAATTTAGATTTTTTCGCAGCCATACCCGTTGGCGTGGCGTGGATTCTAGATAACATGATTATAGGGTGTATACCTTAGTTTTGACTCTATCGTTTATTGCATCTAATCTTACCGGTGTGGCAAAAATTCTGGCAATATGATTTCAGAAAGACATGTATGGTTATCAGATCATATCTCAACTTAGTTCATTTCGTTATGACCGAATGAGCGAGAATAAATTCTTATCATCATTCTTCCCCCTCTTGATTAACTCTATCCTATCTACATCCACAACTAGGATTATAGGTTCTCTAGGACTCTCCAACATGATTGCTTTCGCGTTATCTATTGGACATAATTATTTTTGTGTTCCATCTTTCCTATGATTTGACTAAACCCTTTTTCGTTAACCTCTTGGGTAATTCTTCTCGTCGTTCTCGGTAATTGTTGGAAATACCTTATAGATTGATCCAAGGAAGGCTCGAGAAATTAGATTATAAACTTGTATTACGGAATATCTCGTTGTCTTCGTACCATTCTTAGATATATTTCGACAAACTTTTCTGTCTTGCTTGACCTTTAACTTATTTTGACACTGTTATGGATTGCTTAACCCAGTCTTAGGCCTTGTTACCTTCTATTTGATAGACGATTGAAATAGTCAAACCTCGTTAACTGATTCTATAGTATAACTATAAATGTATTGTGTGATTGTGATAAATACTTTTCCTAGGGATTGGTTAGATTAAGCTTATAGGACAAGTATGAGTAACTGCCTGTAGTAGACTTGGAAACCATTAAGAACGATGGTATTGATAGTATGACTTGATGATAGGGTATCTAAGATGGAATACTGAGATATTATATTGTTGTGACTATGGATTTAGGATTAGAATCTTGTGCTTAGAGTTTGAGGATTGAGTATTCGTAGGACTTTGATGACCAAGTAATTATTGGTTATCTATAAGCTAATTACATGTGATTTGAGGGTAGATCGATATGTGGAATGATATAGAATAAGTTAGAATGAGATATAATATTCATATGAGTTCGGGAAGATATCAGTTAAAACGACAAGGAAAAAGGCAAAGGCATATGTACATTGGTAATTAATAAATCGGGAGTTTAAAATCGAGGATTTATATTCGGAGGACTTGTTGAGTAGAAAGAAGAAGGGTCTACGCCAAGGATAAGTATTGAACGTATAATTTCAAAGAGAAACTGTAGGAAAGGATTGACGACAAATAATGCAAAGGGCATGTGGATTGATAGAATAAGGATACTTAGGATATGATAAAGAAATCAAGTATTTACAATCGAGGTTGGAAATATGGTTGATGATTAAGCATTTTAGGCTTATAAATATACCAGAGAATGACCTATAGTTTAGGTATACATAAAGGTTCCATATTAGTATGAAAGATTCTAAAGGATATATGACGTAGTTTATGATAGAAGGACCTTTGTTGAACCTGAACCGAAAAGATTGTAAAGAGAAACAGAAGAGATGATCACAAGGGTAGCAGATTAAGTATTGTAGCAAGAGCAGCTACATGTTATAGTTTGACCTGTTGGATGATTTTAAATTTCGAGGACAAAATTCTTATAAGGTGGGTAGGATGTAAGTCCCCTAAATTTTAGGGTTTATTTTAAATATTCTAAATGAATTATTTTTAATAAATATTTTATTATTTAATTGTTTTGATCATTAATGTTCCTTTTCGTGACTTTGACTTCTGGAGCGTCAGAGATGCCAATCTCAGTAAACTCTTCTTATGGGTTTTGTAGCAGACAAGTTTATCTTCGTTTTGATATATCATGTCCACTCAAACTCATTTCCTTGTGCTCTTTTTGTATCACGCAACTTTGGATCAAATTAGACTTTTGATCGATTAAATAATTATTAATTGATTTTTCACTTTTATCTTTGATCATCGTTTGTACGTTGCCGTGACTTTTAATTTGGGAGCACAAGACAAGTCGTTTTCTTGAAACCAACTTCTCACACATGATCTACTCGAGACGCTCTACACCCATGACCTTCGTGTCCCACTCAGATACTCCATTTTGTGCTTCATTTGCTTCGCACAACTTTTGGATCAATTTAAGCCAATTAATTATCTACCGTAAAATCTAATTTAACTTCCAATTTAATTTTAGGACTCGACATCGATCCAACCTAGTCGACCCAAAGTATGAACATGGCCCACATGAAGCCTACTACCCACATGACATTTGTGTCCCATTTATTTGAGTCCCCACATGTCACATGTTTACCTATGATCATAAATACCTATTTAAATTCAATTATTGCACCATGTCCGATTTTGAACCAATCCGGCTCAACCGAACCCAAATCCAAGCTCCATGTTGTCCCCTCATGACTACCCAAATATCCCACACAATTTCTCTCTTTTTCCCTATTTAAATTATTATTTTTTTTTTATAAATATCCTTCTCTCTCTTTCTAATATATATATATATATATATATATATATATATATATATAAAATATATATATAAAAAATATATATATATATATATATATATATATATATATATATATATATATATATATATATATAATATATAAGAGAGCGAATGGCTCGCGCTCGAGCTGCGCGAGCCATTCGCTCTTATATATATATATATATATATATATATATATATATATATATATATATATATATATATATATATATAAGAGAGCGAATGGCTCGTGCAGCTCGCGCTCGAGCAACTCGCGCTCGAGCTCCGGCCAGAGCACCACTTCTCGCCACCCCCCTTTCGCCTTCGCGGCAGGGTGGCCGGCTTGCCCGACAGCGTCCCAGGGCGCGCTCCCCCATGGGAGCCCTCCTCCCTTCCCCGGCTGGCCTACCCATGCTTGGCCGGCCCTCCTCATGTGGGAATTTCCTGTCCTCCTCGTCGGAGCGGGTCCGCCGGGTGCCACCTTCCCCTACATCCTCCCCCCTCCTTCTCCTCGGCGCTGCCGCCTTCCCCGCCGGTCTCAGCGACATCGGACGAAGCGCGGGAAGCCCGCTCCTCCCAACCAGGCATCTCCTCCGGCCCCCTCCCTCCTTGGCCCTCCGCCGGAGGCGTCCCCGGTGACTCCTGGCTTCCCCCCTTCTATCCCAGCGGTCCACCACCCCGCCGCTCCGTCTGGCGGTGCCTCCCCTCCCTTCCCAACCTCCGCCGCTGGCTGCGCGAGATCTCCCCCTCCTCCTGCCTCGGCCCCCCACGTCTTGCTCCCCGGCGCCCGCGCTCCTCCCTCGGCGGCGGCGCCCATCACCAGAGAACCTTCCTCGTAGGCCGTCGTGGCTGCCAAGCCACCGGCCAGGTTCTGTTTCCCCCCGGCCGCCTCCGGCTCCTCGTCGACGGACCCGAGCCCGGCTCCGCCAGCTCTCGCGCCCCCGGCGCCCCTCCTCACCGCCGCTCCTCCCGCTGTACCGCCCTCCTCGGCCTCCTATTTCCTCTCGCTTCAGTGGTCCTCCGCATCCTCGGCAGCCACCCCGGCCCCCGGCGTCGACGTACCTGGTAGAGCCACCCCCCAACCTCCGCCCCGATTTCTTCTCTGGCGCACCTTAGCGCCTTCGCCCTCTCCCCGTCCCCGGTGCTCCCCCACAGCGAGCCCGCCCACTCCCCCTCGTGGGCTCTTGTGGCTGCGCAGCGGCCTCCGGCGGACTCGGGCCCTCCATCCCCGGCGCCTTTCGGCCTTTCTTTGGCGCCGTCGTCCCAGTCCCCTCCCAGCGTTCCTCTCCCCTCTTGCAGTGGCCTCCGACGATCCCTCAGGCTCACGCTGAACGGCCCCGGCCCTCGTCGGCGGTAGCTGTGGTCGGGCCCCCTTTCCGTTGGCCGACGGTTCACCCCCCCATCGTCGGTCGTGCCTCTCCCCGTTCCTCTTCCCGTACGGCCCATATCCGCTTGTCACCTCCCCGTGCGGTTGCGCCTCAGCCGTCCCTGCCGGGCTCCCCGGAGCAGACCACCCCCGCACCAGGTCTGCGCTCCCGCCGCCGGCACCTCCGCCTGTGCCAGGCCCACGCACGCTGGGGGCCCTCGGGCCGCGCGCCTGATGCCTCGGGCAGAACTCCCCTCGGGCCGCTCGCCTTCTGCCTCGGGCAGAGCCCCCTTCGAGCCGCACGCCCACCGCCTTCCTCTCTGGGTCTGTGCCTCCGCCGACTCCTCGGCCCCGCCCACGCCGGTCCTCAGCCCTCCGTCAGCGCCTGCCCCCTCCGGTGTGTCCCCCTGCGTCGCCTGACCCGGCCTCTCCGTCAGCCGCTCAGGAGAGCCCGAGACCCTTCTCTGGCCTAGACTCCGCCTGGGTCCGACGCCGGAGCCCCGTCCAGTCCCCCCTCCCGGCTCCCCAGTTCCTTCTCCCCCCCGGGTTCCTCCTCCTCCCCCGGACCGTCCTCTCCCTCCCTCCCTCGGCGGTGGTTGGCCAGTCCTCCCCCGCGCACGGTCGTCGCCCCCGCTGCCTCGGTGGGCGGTTCGGCCTCACCGTCGTTGCTCCCGCCCCCGGGAGTCGTGCCGTCTCGGGCCTCTCATGCCCCCGGGCTGTGCGCCCGCCTTGGGCCGCGCGCCCTCCTTGCATAGCGCGCCACTTGGGTTTGCGGGCCCTCCCTCGGGTAGTGGAGCCGCCCCCGCCCTTCGGCCCAGTGCCCTGCGCCTGGGGCTCCATTCGAAATTCGAATTTTTTCGAATATCGGTTTGCGGGTTTCTTTTTTCAGAAAAAAAAGCAGTCATTACTCAACCTTGTCAGGGCTGTGTGCCCACACCCTTCTCTTTTTTCGAAATTTTTCGAAATTTTGAAATTAGCTTTTTAATTATGATGTATTTTCTACTTTGCCTCCAGGGCTTTTGTGTCTTTCGGACCCTGGCACTTGTACTGCTCGCTTAGAGCCACGCTTTTTATTCAATAGAATTGCTGTTTTGTTAAAATATATATATATATATATATATATATATATATAAATATATATATATATATATTTTTTAGACATATATATATATATATATATATATATTACTCTCTCTCTCCTATTACTCACACATACCACCTCACCCCCTCCTTTACAGCGAGAGCACCCCCCCTCTCTCTAACCGACTTCACCCCCTCCCTCTCTCAAATATCTCTCTCTCTCTCTCTAATCTCACTCTCTCTTTCTATATATTATATTTATACTCACACACACATAAACAACTCTCTCTCCCTCTCACTACAGCAACTCCCCATTTCCCCCTCCATTTTAGCCGAACACCACCATGACAGCCACCTCTTTATTCTTCTTCTTCTTCTCCATCATCATCATCCTCCTCACACCACCACCCTCTCCATAACCACCACCACCACCATTAACAACATCATCATCATAACCATCATCACCAACACCATCATCAACACCATCTCCACCACCACCGTACGCCGTAGCCACCCCCGTCGGCGACCACCGCCGCCGTCGTCACGCGCGAGCGCAGCAGCCTTGCACCAGCAGTAGAAGCGTGCAGCAGCCGCAGCGATAACAGCAGCAGCGGTCGCGCCACCGTACGCCACCGCCGTCGTACGCCACCGTGTGGCCGGCCCCACCACCATGAGCACCATGCGAACCCTCGGTAAACCCTTCTTTGTCGCCTCCGTCGTTCCCGATGCACACAATAGACTATTCATGCATTTCGCGCGAAATTCTGTCGTGACGCGCGAGTTTTGAACTCAGAAAGTGTGCTTTGTTGCAGCGACTTCGTACATATTTTTTGAAAGATCCGACCGTTGGATCGGCGAACTCTTTGCTTCGTCACAATCTCGGTATATAGCTCTTCACTCCCCTCAAGTTTCGTCCGTTAGTTTCGTTGTTTGATACATCAAAACTGACCACCAAGTTGACACTTTAAATTGTACTATTTTTGGACAGTTTTGTGGAGCCAACTTTGTCAGCTTGTAACTCCGTCGTTGTAGCTCCATTTGGCGTGCCACCAGTTCCTGTGTGCAGCTGGTATAACCCTCTTCCTGCTCCTTAAGTTTCATTTCATTATGAGCACGTTTGGTTGGTCAAATTCGACGTCAAAATTGGCCGTCCGAATTCTTAAATTTGTACTTATAAAATTCTATTTTTGAACCCGGGACTCCAGATTCAATTTCTGACACCACCAGTAGACTCGTCGCGTCGTTCTGGCATGTTTTCAAATAAAGTTTGCTCGATTTGGAGAACGTGGGCCCTGGCACGTATTTCGGTGCAAAATGGGTCCCACAGTCCGAGTCAACGGGTCACTTTGAGATCGGCTCATCGAAATCCAGTTTCGGATATACCGTTGAGTTAATATCGTCATTCTGGGCTCGTTGACATATAATTTGCTGAGTTTTGAAGACATTTTCGGCGTGCATTTCCGTGCAAACTGGATTCCAAATATTCGCATCAAAGTGTCAGTTTGAGATCGGCTCATTGGAATCCAATTTCGGATATACTGTTGAGTTCGTGTCATCATTCTAGACTCTTTGACATATACTTTGTTAGAATTAGTGGACTTTGGCTTTGACACACATTTTCGTGCAAATCGGATACCAATATCCAAGTCAATGGACCCTTTTGTGATCGGGTCATCGGAATCCTATTTCGGACATATCGTTGGGTTCGTATCATCATTATGGATTCTTGGACATATAATTTACTAGGTTTTGTAGAATTCTATCCTGACACATTTTTCGGTACAAAGTGGGTCCAACGACGGACATCATTTTGACCCAAAATTACCGTTTTGCCTCTGTATCCAAATTGGACTTATGGGTAGGCTAGCCTAGCTAATTTGACCAATCTGGACACGTTGGTGATATTTGTTTTGTCATCCGACGACATCAGTAGATTTTGATTATGGGTCATCCATAATTTGTAATTAATTATTATTATTAGTGTATATATTTACATGTTTGGACTTTGTAAAACTCTAAAATGATCTTTGTGTTTCTAAGGGCTCTAATGGTTGGTTATAGGCTTAGTGTCACCCAAAATTGATTTTTTATGTTAGGTCGCCACTTAGCTAGTGTCCAGTTAGGAGTCGTGTCACACCACTAGTATAAAACCTTGAACATAGTTTAGACTGAGATTGTGTATCATTTTGATAGGACACCGAACATCTATATCTTCATACTCGTATTCTTGCCTTGCTCGAGGCGAGTACCCCTACAAACTTTATTTTACTGCATATGATAATAAATTGCGTATGAACCATGTTAATACAGTGATTTAAACTGAAAACCGTATCTTACAGGTTTCTATATATCTAGCGTATGCTTCACATGCTTTAATTATACTGCTCTCAGTACCTACCATATTTTAAATTGCTCTCAGTACCTGCCATGCTTATACTGCTCCCAGTATCTTTCACATGTTTTATACTGTTCTTGTATCTCTCACATGTTTTATACTATTCTCGTATCTCTCACATGTTTAGAATCTGGGTTATGGAAAAACTGATAGTTGAGTACGTGATCATGCCCCCTCTACCGTACTCGAGCAAAGTTTCATTTTATATGTTACTGTGCCGTAGGCCCTTATCTCAAAGCGGATTTGTGCGTATGTACATCTATCACCGTATCACTTGTACGGAAGTATATTTCATTATGTGCCCCTGCACATTGTACACCTATTGACGATCACGTACTTTCTCCAGTTTTAAACTCTAGATATACATATGTCGTCCTGACAAATGTATTCCTGACATGATAGATTTGTGTTATGACATGATTGTGATACGACATGAGATAGATCTGTGATATGACATGATTGTGATACGACATGAGATAGATGCCATGATTCTTATTTACTACATCTCTTTTTATTCCATGCTCAGTATGTTTAGTTTGTAGAATCAGTACTTGCTTCCGTGCTGACAGAGTAACGTTGTAGGCATACTTTCGGAGGAAGATTTGCTCTTTGATCTTTTCCATGGACCCACTACAGAGGGCCAGGCTTTTTCTCCCGAATGAGTCCCCGCAGGGAACCTCGCTTGGTAGTCTCTCTTAGATTCTTTTTGGCTTAGTTATTGAACTGTTTAGAATATATCTTGTAGTCCCTGGACTTTGTCTCCAGTTTGATACTTTGGAAATGTATTATTAAGTCTGTACTTATTTTACTTTCGCTTATAGATGCTGTGTTGTGATGAATCTTTTAAATGTGATTTTAGAACTGTTAGCAGCTTAGATCCTTTATTGTCTATTCTTAAAACAACTTACTATGCTTTAACCAAGCGTAGGCTGGACATAGCTCGGCCTGGCCCAATAATTTGGGTAGCGGGTCGTGACACTCACTTCTACCCTTCCTATTGGGGCGTTCTGTTGGCTCCAGTCCATCGGGCCTTCCCATCTGGTGCTCAGGAATAGGAACCATACTTTCCTGGAACCTTATCTGTCGAGTCACTTTGCACGGTAGTTCGGCTAAAACCAACTTCTTTTAGGTAACCCCAGCCCTCATCTACAGTCGATAGGAAGCCTGATCGACGGGCATATGCATGGGAATACTACAATGCTGGATGTACGGAGGCAATTTTTATCCTGCCAGAAGATAAGCCTGAAACCCACATGCTCCTTGCTGCTGCCAAGTTCTATACTCAGGTCAATAGCCTTCATTCTCGGTATGACCATGAGCGGAGTTTAATATCGGGGACTAGGCTTGTCCCCACTCTTGCTAATATAGGACGAGTGCACGCAATGGGGGGTTACAGAAAGGAAGGCGCCGTACCCTCAGCTGAGCCGGCTGCAGCGCCCCAGCAGAGAGTCGTTCTTGAGGAGCTTGTTGTTGCAGCACCTCAGAGAGAGGATACTGAAGGACCTCTTCCTGATATTCCTCATAAGAGAAAAGCTTCCACTGAGCTGGTTCTACGATCCAAAAGGAAGAAGGTTGTCCTCTCCCACGGGAGAAAGAAGGTCACGGACGTGAGCGCCGACTCGCCTCCTTCCAGAAGATCTTTCTGGCAGACCGGGAGGGGTGGAACGGCATCGCGGACCGTTACCATTCGGGAGGTAGATCCCTTCCTAGACTCCATAGCCGTTTTGGTCAAACCATTGGAAGCTTTCTCACCATTACGTTTGTCCTTTGCGTAGGACGTTGAGGTCACGACTGTGGCAGGTGCTTCTTCGTCTGAAGAGATGGACATAACAACAGTGTCCCCTGCTCGTCCTCAACCGATGGATGAAGGCGGGTCTTCTGCAGTTGTAAGGCTTGAGCAAAGGGATGATCAGGACGAAAGCCCAGACCATGATGGTGATCAGAAAGCCAGTCCCTCATATGACATTTCTTTGGGGGATATGTCTACGATAGGAGCTATGATGAAAGACTTGGATGAAAATCAAGTCCAATCAGCTCACCCTCCTCTGGGTATGTCATTCTTGCACTTTTCTTTGGATGAGATTTTCTGACTTCAATTTTGCGTACAACTTGTGAGGCTGACTTCCATCGTATATTCCTTTGTAGATAAGGAAAGGGAACAAAGCACGGAGGTTTCTCCAGATACCGGGGCTAGACAGGAAGTTGCCCTTAGTTCTTCTAGTAAATCGGCATTGGTTACTGAAGAAGTTCTTGATCGGCCTGTTGAGGCGGCCATTATCAAATCTGCTTCGATTCTAGCTAGGACCGTGCGAGGCGAGCAATTTGATGCTGCTTTGGCAGATGTTGACAGTGTGCGACCTGGGTCTGCTCTCATTTCCCCGGTTCCAGTTGATGCTGAGCCGGCATGAGGTATGAGCTTACAACTCCTTCTTTAAGTAAGTTTTTTTGTTACTGATATGTGTATTGCTTTATTTGTCAGGTTCAGCTTCCTCCCAAGTAGCTCTTCCTGAGATGGAAGATCCTCATCAAGCTTCATCTCCAACGACCTCTTCTGAAGATGATGAGATGGCTCAGGAAGTCATAAGAGGTTTCTACTCCGTTTTGAAAGTAAAGCTTCCTAGAGTTTTGAACCTAAATACCGCCTTCGGGCCTGTGAAGGCTGTCACTAAATGCCAGATGACAGCTCTTGAAAGCATTGCTGGCTATGAAGAGTGAGCTAATGCTTTAAGTAAGGTCATGGCTGACTTGGAAAATCAAGTGGTCAAACTCCGAGAGATGAGTCAGCGAAGCCCAACATCATCATTCCTTGAGGAGGACGTGGCTCTGATTGTGGCTATTGCGGAGGAGAGAGCTACTTTTCAGGTGAGGAATGAGGCTTTGGCTAAAGAGATCAGCGAGTTGACTGATCAGTATGAACGGTTTAAAGCTGCCGGTAGGGCTCGTATTGCCTCAAAGAATAAGCTGGCCATCCAGATCATTGAAAAGTACAACCATATTATGCAGCTTCATGAAGAGATTGCTCAGCTCATGGCTGACTTGCGAACAGTTGCATCTGAGCAGGAAGACTACATGGTTCAGGCTGCTGCGACTGCCCCAACTTCAGACCAATTGAAGGCTCAGCTGGTGAAGTTGGAAGAGGAGCATATAAAACTGATTCCTTTCGAGGATAAAGCTGCTCGGAAGGAAGAAGCACGTCGTCGTGCCACCGTCAAATCTCACGCTGATATCAAGGCTTTGAGGGATAGCATCAATCGATTGTGTATCACTTAAGTCTTTTGTTTGTAGCTATTTCTTTTAGCCGTCAAGACTCTTGTATCTTTTTCTTTTCTCCGTCTTCTGATAGACGTTTTTAATAAAGAATATTTTGGCTTTCAAAACTCATGAATTAAGCTTGTGAAATATCAGAACTAGAGGTGATGTGGACGTAGTAAGGATATTTCTGGTGGATATTCCGCTGGAGAATTTGATGTGGTCTTATTATTCATTTTATATTCAAGGTTCCTGAATATAGATAATAAGTTGAAAGAAGCTGCTAATAGAGGTAATATGGACGTAATAGCAGAGAATATTCTATATCTGACCAGAGGTAATATGGACATGGAAAGATATATAACATTAGGTAGGAGTGGATAATTCAGAGGTAATATGGACGTCATTATCCTTGATGAATTCTTTGCTCATATATAGGTTATATGGACATGGCAAAACATTTCTTAATCATCCCACTGGAGAAATAATTATCGAAAAATAGTTCAGAGGTAATATGGATGTGACTTGTTTTCGTCAGACCAAGTTTGGGCAGAGTTCAAAACAGAAATAATTCCATTGGGGAATCTTTTTCGAGGACCTATTATCCATGGCGTATTCAAGAATCTTGAAATACGGATAATAGTTTAACAATTTTTTTGAATCATATAAACATTGTACTGTATATTTACAGGACTGAAACAAGGTATATTTGAATGCTGTTCGCGAAGGTTACACATAATATTTTTTCAGAAACTTGCCGTTGATCGGCATCATGAGCAAGTCACCATCAGGTTTGGTTAGTCGATACGCACCGTTAGAATACTCTGATTCTATAACGAAATGACCTTCCCATTTAGGCCAAAATTTTCCTTTTGTCGTGTGCGTCATGACCATTGGTCTTCTTAATGCTAAGACAAAATCACCAACTTGAAAGATTCTTTCATTCACTTTTTTATTAAAGGCTCTCGACAGGCGTGCTTGGTATAGCTCAATACGCTGTTGAGCTAATAAGCATTTTTCGTCTAGCGCTTCCAGCTCTTGTAGTCGCAGACGGTAACTTTCTTCGGCAGTCAACTCACTGGCTAAGGCTACTCGAAGAGAGGGAATCTGGATTTCTAAGGTAAGAACTGCTTCGCTCCCTTAAACCAGATAGAATGGCGTACTGCCTGTTGGAGTCCAGACGATTGTACGATAGGCCTAGAGACATTTGCCGAGCTTCTCATTCCAATTGCGCTTGTTTGAAGACACGAACTTCTTGAAAAGTTTAATGATAGTCTTATTGAAGGCTTCTGCTAACCCATTAGCCGCTGGATTGTAAGCAGTAGAGGCTACATTCTGGATTCGATTCTTATCGCAGAACCGATAGAATGCATGGCTCGCGAATTGTAGACCATTATCATGGATGATCCTGCGAGGTAGGCCAAAGCGATAGATAATATGATATTTGATAAAACTGATAATGTTCGACGTCTTTACTTCGGTGAGCGGTATAGCTTTCGCCCATTTTGGAGAAGTAATCGATTATAGCGAGGATGAACCGATGTCCTTTGGAGGATGGCGGGCTGATTGGGCCTATGACGTCCATACCCGAGGCTTCAAAAGGCCAAGATGTCGCCATCGGGTGTAGAAACTCCGAAGGTTGATGAATAAAGTCGACGTGGAACCGACAAGCCCTACATTTCTTTGTATATTTAACAACATCTGCTATCATCGTAGGCCAATAATAACCCATTCGTCTGAGGCAATCTTATAATTTGGGGCTTGGTTGATGTGCACCACAAATTTCATCGTGAGCCTCATGGAGTGCATGTTTGGCTTCTGTGTCTGATAAACATCGTAACTGTCATACCACCTTTTAGCTTGAGGGTATTTTGGTAATTTTGAGAATTTTGGATTTATTTTGAATTATTGGAGTGATGGTTGTTATTTTTGACCTTTGCTAGTTGAGACTTTGGAGTCTAACCTAGATGTTGACTTTAGCTATGGTGACTTGATTTGCATGGTGGGACCCTAGTCTAACTTAAGTCAACCCAAGTTAAGTTATTTTGAATCAAGTTTCATATAGAGAATAAATGAATTAGGTTCTTGGACTTTTGACTTAAGGATTGATTTCATTTATTATTGAAACCTGGCCCAAGCCCATTAGTCATAACCTTAACCCTAATTCTCCTTTCATAGCCGGCTACATAGGGATCCCCCCTATTTAATCTCTCTTCCTAGTTCTTGTCTCTTTTATATCAAAACAACTTTGAAAAGAAAGAGGTATTGGCCATTCTTTCCCAATTCATAATTCTTTCATTTTAATTCCTTTTTGACTCTACTATTTTGCATTAGAACCGAATCCTACTCTATTTTCTGTTCGTGGAGAGAAATCTCAGATTTGGTACAATTTGGAGTTTTTGGCTTGCAAGAGGAATCTTCATATTTGGGGCTTTTTCCTTGTCATTGATACTCTATAGGTAAACACCTTAAACTATCTTTTAATTCTGATTTCTTTGCATAATAGCCTAGATCTAGGTGTCCCCTAGCTGTGGTGTGTGATTGGTGAAGTTTTGTATTGATTTCGTGTCCGTATCGGATACGTATCATAATCTATTTGCAAGTGTTTGTGTAAATGCCACAATGGAATTTATTTTGCTATTTTCGAAAAGTATATGAAAGGAATTATTGGTTTATAAGTGTATATTGTTTTCCCTATGGACTGAATTGATTTTCGAGCCGTGTCCATGTCCAAACAGGACACGAACACGCTCACTGTGGACGCACGGGCAGTCCCCTGCTGCTCGAGGAGTTTTTCTCCATGCACAGGCCACGTGTGCAGCTGCTACTTGGCAGGGAGGTGGGGGCCATGACTGACATGTCAGCCCCCAAGCCTCGTATCAAAGGATTTCGTGTCGGATACGATATTAGACCCGCACGTGTTTTACTTTGTATACTACACTATGCATTTTGCTCACTGACACGCGCCTAGTGTCCGCACTGGACGTGTCGTGGATGCCTCTTGAGTTGTCGAATGTGTAGCCCTACATGTGGGCTACACGTGGGTATGACCACGAGACATGTCGTGTCTTGTGGCGTGTCCACGAGAGCCATGACACGCCGCACGAGAATGCCTGAAGTGCAGTGTGCTGTCACCATGTTATTTCGAGATTGGACACATTTGTGTCCAGTTTTTGGACACCAAATCAACTGTAGGACACATACACATATGTCACATCATTTACCAACCAATTAATTGGGTTATTAACTATATTTTGATTTTGAATTGGTGTTTTCCCCCAATTTACTGATGCTAGGATTATGTCATTTGAATTCCTGAGTTTAATTGTGTTAAACTGATTTTAGATGATTAATTTACCATGTTGGATTATATGTATCATATCTGAGTTTAAGTTACATGTTAGTATTCATGTTAGCATTTGATTTATGGGTTTTCGAAATGTTATTAGATTATGTAAACCTGGAAAACTGCTCACTGACTTCTGATATTATACACACACACACACATGTTCACAAGACCCTAAAACTGAGAACACTCTAACCTGTCACAAATCTGGAAACACATATTGAGGCACTCACACACAAGAAACCTATACACACACACACACACACTTGTATACACACACACTCTACTGTTATGTACACACACACACATAACACACACACACATGTCACTGTCACTCTATCCCTCTCTCTATATATGTATATATATAAATATCTATATTCTTGCTAGATAATATGTAAATATATATATATATATATATATATATATATATATGTATGTTTGCCTTTATATATTTGTATATGTGAATATGGTGAATACATATACTAGTGTATGCCAATATAGATTGTACATGGCATATAGCCTATATGGTTTCCTATATGTAAGCCTATGTATACATTATGTGTATATGGGTATGTATATATATGAGAATGTGTGTGGATAGCTTGTATAGAATTGTGATGGTATGTGAATGATAGGTAGACTTGGTTAGGCCCAGTGAGACTTGTCTGGGTTAGGATTTGACCTAGTTGACCTAGTTTGACTAGTATAGTTGACTAGAGTTGACCAAAGGTTGACTTTAGCCTAGATTGACCCAAACATCATGTAGAATGCATTGTCATATTCTATTTTACCATTTGGCTATGTTGTGACTTGTGATATTCTAAATAGGAGCCAGACACCTCTCATCAGACGGTATTTTTTACTTCGGATACTCAGGATATCAGATGAGTATATTCTCTGACCGTTTCATACTTGCTAGGACTATATTCTTGGTCTAGATTACTTTACTTGATGCTGTCACGATGAAAACACGGATTAGTACTATATGGATCTTTTTATATGATGTTATCCCCCTCGGAAGCATCAAATACATCATGTTATGTGCATTTTACTTTCATCATGTATTCATGTGCTTTCACCATTCATGTGCACTCTCGTGATTCATGTACTCTCATGTTCATGGAGCCCCCTTGTTTATATTCATGTGTACCCATTTATGGGCTCCCATGTGAAATTATGTACAATAATATAACTTGAACGGATCTATGTGTATTGATTGGGGATGGGGAGTAGAAGTAGTCATGTGAATATTTCCAAAGTAGTGTAGCCATGTACAACCTCTCATGTTTATTATCAAGCCGTTCACATGTCTATCTTGTACTCTAAATCACTAGTTCACTGTAGCTCTTTACTTATAGTAGATATTTTTATTACAGTCTTCTCTTTATTTTATGTCCTTTCTTTCAGCGTTTCATGTATTTTACTCTATTGCATGTTTTTTATTCCTGTCATGATATGAACTGCGTGAGATGTACTGTGCTCGCTCCTGTCCTGACTGGACCTGTTAAAAATATTACAGAGGACGAGGATGAGGCATGTTGCACCACTTACTACGGGACAACACTAGAGGACACTTGTGACTTGGACTTCCTGCAGGATCCATTACCTGCTGACGACACTCCCTTAGTTTAGTTTCTTATTTTAGTTGTATCTCATCTGGATATTTGTATTAGAGATTATGATGATATGGATTTGTGGATCTTGTTAGATGTTTATCTTAGACACTTTGGATTATCTCTTTATCATATTTCATCTGTGGATTCTGTTGATATTCTTATCTATCTTATCGTACATCTTTCTTAGCTGTGATTGAGTTTATACTTTATATTATTCCTCCATTCGGGGAGTATAACTGTACAATGTACCTTATAACTGTTAGATGTATGTGACCTAGGATAGCGTTCTACTGTCGACACTGCGGCGTAGGCTGGACGTACCCACTTCTCGTACCCTTACACTAGGTGCGGGTCGTGACATGTTTTTAGTGGTGGCCCATGCAGGTCCTATATTTACGGTGGTATTCGAACTAGAGTACCACTGCAGCCTGCAGTAGGATTAGGATATTTTGAAGATACTCAATCACATTAGGAAAAACTCTTAATCAGATTCCTTTTATCTAAATTTGTTGCTTATTGTCTTCCCTTGAATATAAACTGTCATCCTTTGCTATTTCAACTCATTCTCATAAATTGTTCTTGTTTGATTTGTCTCCAGGATGGTCGAGACTAGATCTCATCGCCCAGGACAGGGGGACACTGATGGGAGATCTGCCACCTCTCGTCCTGTGCAGCCAGCTGTTTGCAAAAACAAAATAGTTTATTCCAAACTTGAAAAAAAGAATTTATATAAAGTACTATAAATTCTGGAGAAGTACAACTGTAGAAATCTGATCAGAAGACGATCACTTTATCCCTTAGACTATGTGAACTTGAAGACTGTAGCCTCTGGAGAATGCAGCAGCGATTTTGCAAGAGTTCTTGATCTCTATGTGTATGTATCTGATGATTTCATAATGATTGGAAACTCTATTTATAGAGTTCAAGAAATAACTGTTTTAGCAGTTATTCTGATGTGCGCGAGGCTGGATTGTGCCAAATTGGGTTGCGCCAAACTCCTGTTGCGCCAACTTTTATTCAGTTGTTAAGTCATGTACTAACTGTATTTAGACGCGTGGCATCATGTGATTGAGATGCGCATGGTCGTTTACAGGATAGTAGACACGTCTTGAGAGATTAGTGGAATGTGCACCATGTCATCCTATTTTAGAATGTAAGTTGTCTCAACTTTATTAGGTTGCACGAGCTTCGGTCAATTGTGCCTGATTGAGCCGCACCTAGACACGTGGCAGCTTTTTAGCAGATATCATTCAGATTGTGCCTAGGCGCAACTTACGAAGTGTGCAGGACAGTTGTCTACCAAATCTCCTTAAGCGGCACAATTCATGGGATTCGAAAAGATTTTCCTCATTCACTGTGGTGTCAGTCGTCAGTGCTTTCAGGTAATGATGGCCATTAAGTGTCAGATGCCACATTGATTTTGGCGCAACAAGAATGGGCGCAGTCTGATATTAGGCACAATCTGATCTTTGGGGCGCAACTTGATCACTGATTAGTATGTTCAAGACGCAACTTGATTTTTAGCCCCTACAAGACCTCCTTCAAAGTTTTCAAAACTTAAAACTGTATTAAAGTTTTGAAATACTTTGAATTTTATAAAAATTTGACTAAGTCAAGTTGCGCCAGTTTTGCGCAATCTGTTATGACCAATTACGATTCATCGTGCACGATTCAGGATGACTGTTAAGATTCTGACTTTCTGGCTATAAATAATCTCAGTTTACTCCACTGTGATTCTTTACTTTCACTTTTAATCTTCTGAGCAAATTTCTATAGCTTTTGCAACCCTCTTTTCCGACCATCTTCTTGACGACATGGCCCCCAAAAAGACTGCTGCTGAGAAAGGAAAGGCCATTGCCACCCCTTTCAACTCGTGTTCCGCCTTCCCATGTGCCACAATACGCACCGGTCTCTTCTCGTCGAGAGACAGCCAACCCAGCAATGGAAGGTGATTAAGGGCGAGCCGATTCGATTTATGAGCGATAATTTCATCAACGATTGATTTGAGCCCCTCTTTTTAGAGTGTGGAGTATCACAAACTTTGCGCCACCCCTTCTTAGGGTGTGGTCACCTTTTTCTTGAACACTGTTCGTGATCTTACGAACCGTGTCACGCATGTTGTTTGCATAAAACGTAAAATATTGCACAACCAAATTTAAGGTACAATTCAACATGTGGCGCAACTTGAAATGTCGCGCAACTTGAGTTTCACGCAACATAGCCTTTGGGGCAACTTGAATTGTTGTGCAACTCAGAATGTTGTGCAACTTAGACTTTGCGCAATACATTACGTGGCATAACTCAGAATGTCTGTGCCACTCAATAAGTTGTACAATTTGTTTTTGTTTCTAATTTTTTGTTCATATATCTCTTTGCAGTTAATCTCAGGGAAGACCCGAATGCAGAAAGGTTTTTTTCAACATTTAACATCCCAGAGTATAGAGAGAATTTGTCTCATGTAACGTTCTCTCAATATGATGGCCTTGAAGCACGAAGAACTCTACTCATAAATCAAGATAATCAAACTCTTTTGAACTTGATGAACGGTGAACCTCTTCAAAGCTTGGATACTACAGTCCACAAAAAACCTGCATTTTAATTCGGGGATGCTATCAAGAAAACCTCCCAACCTAAGGCAAGAAAAGAGATGAGATATTTCTTAAAGGGACACAATGCCATGTATCTAACAAAAATATCAAGATCTATGGCATTATCCCAGTATGCTTTTGCTAGCTATCCTAGAAGGATGTCATGGGATTTAACTCCTCTCCAACAAGCAAGAGTCGGCCGGATCTGTTATAAAGTGGGTCCGCAGAACAAAGACCTTTTTTACAGCACTTCTGAAAAATATAGTACACACTTAAGAGGTTTAAGGCCTAGCTGCATCCCTCCCGAGGATTCTTCTCTGCTTCTTCCAGTCAGAATACCTATTTTTGCAAATACATTTGCAAAAGCTGAAGGAAGATATCCAGACCGTGCTATGTGCATGACAGGCCTGGTAAACCCTGGAATGAAGCGTTGGAGTAGCTTGTCCTTATGGATTTTGGAGGAATTCAAAGACAGGCTCATTGATCTGGGCCTCTATAATCCCATCTACACTACGGTATATGGCATTCATCCAAATCCTCACATGTTTTTGGCTTTAGTAGAGAGATATAACAAGAGCACTGGAACCTTTATGACACCTCATGGAGAGATGGGATTTGCTCTTAACGAGATAGAATATATCTCTCGTCTGTCGATGGGTGACAACCCATATGAAGAATATGTACCCACAAATGATGAATTAGATGCTCTAGCAAAGGAGAATCCCCAGAAGATCACAGTTTTCCAAGAGCTGCTGTGTCACTATAAAATCTGCTCACTCTACTACAAAAGTGCCACTGCGGGTACTTGCTACATCAAAAAATGGATTCCATATATGTTCCTGGGTCATGTGTGGGAGGACAAGCCGCTGGACAGTCAAGCCTGTATGCCTCTTTTCTTTGAACTGTTTGAGAGAAGTGATATACAATTATTGATGGAAAAACATAATCATAGGGATGTCACCCTGACTGAGGACTCGGGTTTGTTCAAGGCTGGCGATGTTCTTCAAAGTTATCTTAGACAGGGTTACAGACCTATGTCTCCAGAAGCCCAGCTCACAGGCTTTCTATCTTTATGGCTACGGCATTTTGTAATTCCGGGAGCCAGTACGGTTGATAGATTTCACCAGGGTGTTTTGTTCGCTGCAACATGTCTTGTATTTGGATACAAGATGGATCTCCTATCAGCAATGACCTGCCGCCTGACCGCTGGATTGCGTTCTTTTATAGATACCATGCTACAAGATAAGGATAGTCGGTCGGATTTTCCCGTACTGAAATGCCATATGCTTATTTGTTCGGATGGTTATTGCTGCACCATCACTGTTTAATGAACCCGGATATGGGACCTGTTGATAGAGACTTCATCGAACGTTTTGCTAATGCTCACTGGAAATATACTGCTCTTTCGGAATGTCGACTTGCCTTGAACCGTTGATCAGGGTGGTATTTTCGGTGTGTTGGCCCCCCTTCAGGGTATGATACTATGCCTCCACAGATGACAAACTTATATGAAAAAATACTCCGTTTAAGTCCAAACATCTTTTCCTGGCTTAAGATAATCCGGCCTTCTCACTTGGTCTTTAGATTTAAAGAAAAATGCTATTTGGAACCGTATCTGCCGAGTCGATTTGCACGGCAGTTTGGGTATGATCAGCTTCATGTAGGAAATGCAACCACTTGCCTACAGGCCAAGGGTTATCTTATTGATGGGGCTAGGGCTTGGAATTATTACAATGTCCGGGACACAAAAGCTATTTTTTCTATGCCTTATAAACTTCTCCAAGGCCCGCGTATGTTATATTCTTATGCAAACTTCTATACTTCAGCGAACACATTCGCTGAAAGCTTCTAACCTGCACATAGCTTCGCAACTGAAAGGAGAATTAGACAAGGGAAACGTACTCTTCAGTCATTCCGGGATGTAAAAGACAGAGATCCTGCCGATGTACCTCTGGAGGCATCAATTTTGATGAATTTTGCTGACCCGGTTCAAGATCCTTTAGATATATCCATAAAGATGCGGAAAGAAAATCCCCTGTTAAAGGTTTGAAGAAGAGAAAGACTAAGAAAATGACAGCCTCACCTCAACAAGATAATCCTCCTAATTATCCAAGAGCTCCTGAAAAGAGAAAAAGAACATCACTGGTTATCAATGAACTAGTGCCTACGAGAACAACTCATTCTCAATCAAGATAGTTGCTTCTCAGTTCCTCTTCTGGAGAGAAGGACATTACCCCTTCTTCTATTCAAAACAAGGTAAGTTTACAGAAGGAGGAACTTCTGCTTCCTTGATTGACCCAGAGGGTAATCGTCATGAAGCTGTTGCAGGGCCAGACGCACCGATACTCAAAGAAGTTAGAAGAAAATTGGAAATTGCTGAAGAAGAACCATCTCAAGAAGGTAATATCACAGATGTTAAATATCCTCATTGTTAATTTTTATCAGAGATATATATCTAAATTGCTTTTCCTTGTATTGGTTATTCTAACAGATGTCCATCCACCTGTCACCATTATGACAGTAAACGTTCCTGCCAATTTACTGGCTGCAGCAGGGATAACAATTCCTTCTCCAACCCCCATGAGTCCGAAAGCTTCCTTTCTAAAGCAAAATCTACCCCCACAAGATACTTCGCAAGCTCAAGTATCTACTCATTCAGGAGAGGCAGTAATCGATGCATTGAACGGTTACGATTTTGATGATAAAACTTATGATGAAGATTGGGACAACATTTCTAAAGAAAAACAAACTTTAACAAATACGCCATCATCACAAGAAATCCCAGTTGATGAAGATCCTTCACTTGCTGAAGACGAAGAGGATGTGGTTCATAATAAGAAACATGTCAATCTTTCTGAAGTTAATGAACCCACGACCACTGAGCCGCCTAAAGTGTCTAAGGTGGCAACTGAATTAGTAAATGAAACTCCAATAACTCTGCCACCTCCGACTGAATCGGGAGCAGGAAACTCATCTTTAGGGCAAACATCATTGAGATCCCGAAAGTCTATGCAAACTCGAACCTTTTCGATCTTCTTCAGGACTGGTACAACGTTGGCTACACAGTCAGGATGTTGTTCTTCTCTATTAAAACCGCAAGCTATAAGCTTTTTGACTTCATCATCAATTGCATCCATCATTTCAGGCTTGAATCGCCGTTGTTGTTTGACCGGCTTGGCATTCGACAGAATGTTAAGCTTGTGAGTTGCAACTTGAGGATCTAATCCTGGCATATCTTCGTAACTCCAGGCGAAGACGTCAATATATTCACGAATAAGATGAATTAACTCTTGTTTATCATCCTCTGGGAGATTTTTGCTAATGAAGATTGGTCGTGATACACCCTCCTCTCCAATATCGATTTGGACAAGTTGATCTTCAGTAGGTGGTTCTCATTGTTCGAAACGAAGTTTCCACTGATTGTCTATCTTTTGTGCCCACGGGTCCACTTCAGGAGCTTCTTCAATGTCATCTTCATCTTCTTTTGAGAATTCGGCGGACACCATGTTAGAAGATACCATTGTAGGATGTGGAAAATTATGACACGCTGTCATTTTCATCCATACGCTTAAAGACAGATGTCAGTTGAAGCTATACGCTCATTCAAAAGCCATACGCTCAGTAAATATTTTATTATTTACTGAAGTGACAGCACAGCATATGTTTAAATGAGGAATGAATCTGACACTTCATCTTTCGTGCAAAGACAGCTGTCACGAGAAAAGTAACCGTCGTATAGGTTTTCGAAGAGCCGATTTTGTCTTTTACGAGAACAACTCAGCAGCCTTCATAAATACAAAAGCCATCATTACTGTCAGTTTTGACAGTCTGTCAGCCGTCAAATCCGCAGTCACGACGCTCGAGAAGATTTTGTCAGTTATGGGAAGCTATGGTGTACCAAAGAAGATTGATGATAGCCACGTGGCCACTTCTCCAGCGAGCGTATGGACCTCACATGACTCCTTCTTCATCCAGTCATGTGACCATATTGACCTCACATGACTCCTTCTTCACACAGTCAAGTTAGCGTATGGACCTTACATGATTTCTTGTTAACTAAGCGAACGTATGACCTCACATGACTCCTTGCCCATAAAGTGAGCGTATGATTTTCCTATGGCACTACGCTGTCCAAGTCAGCGTATAAACTCTCCTTCAACAAGGCAGCGTATTACAGCAACCATATCCAGGATTACAGTCAACACACGTTCTCACGTGTCCTGTACCAGTTATCCACTTCTCTAGAAGTTATGCAACGTGGCATCCAGGCCATCAATCTCTCCTGAACATGCTCCACTACTTTCAACCGCACGCTAATGTGTCTCCATCAGAATTCGCCACGCGTCCCTGCAGTTATGCACACGTCAAGTAACTACCTGAGCGTATGCTTAAGGACAGTTATCCTGAACTCTATAAAAAAGAGTTTCTTCATCTTCATCAGAGACACATGTCATTTTCAGAGAGAACAGAGAGATTGCCCAGTTGCTGTCCAAGTTCTTCAAAGTTCGAGTTTTCTTCATCGCATCGTCCAAGGGATAAAGTAATCGTCTTCTAGATTAGATTCCTACAGTTGTAATTTTCTCAGATACAAAATAAATAAAGTGAATTTATTTATGGAAAACAAATTGGCGACTCTGCTGGGGAAAGCTGTCTCCTCCAATGAGATAGCAACAACTCAATGCGATACTTCGTCGATCGGCTTGACGAAGAAGACGATGGTTGTACAATTCGACCAATCGGCTTATGAAGAAATGCTCAAGGCGAAGGAGGGCCGCACTGCTTCCTCCGCTCTTCCTGTTGCCAAGAAGAAGGGACACTCCGTCTATGTCCCTAAGTCTTCTGCAGCAATTCGAGACGCTTCTGTCACTTCTCATGCTGACAAGAACACGTCTTCAACTTCCATGAAGTACACTTCGGCTTCTCGGAACACGGCAACAGTGGTTTCCCCTAGTCACGCTGACAAAATTGGTTCTTTAACCAAGTCAGCGTGTACAAGGAAAACCATCTCTGAACATGTCAAGGTCCCTTCTCCCTCTATTCTTACGACAGCAGTCGGCTCTTTAGCCATTGATGACTCTGAGCGTATGGCATTCAAAGGGCAGCGTACGGTAAAGGCAGTGTACAAAAGCCAACATCAGGCAGCGTACGCCGAGCCAAAACCAGTGTATGCTAATAAAAAGGCAGCGTATGACCAGAAGTCGAAACTGAAGTCAGCATATGCTAACAAATACAGTCCTTTGACTATTTCTGAAAATCAGATTGGGGGTTCTCTTCCACAGAACATACAAATGATTCCCCCTCAACTTGCACATCTTGTGCCAACCAAGGAGAAAGACTCTTTAGTCAACTCCTCTACTCCTAAGGTCTTTACCTCTGGAGTTAATTTGACTAGTACTCTTACTAGATCAAACAATGGAAAACGCCTTTTGGCTAATTCCTCCAAAGATGGATTATTACCGACTCCTAGTCGGAATAATACTCATCTTCCTTCTCTCAAAATTTCTCGGTCTGAGAAAGGCAAATTACAAGTATCCAAGACTGATATCAAAGTCAAATCTCCCACGGATCTTCGTAATAAGCTTAATCAGAATCGGTTCAGTTCCACTGAGACAAGTATATTAGACCCTGATGCTGAATATGCCAAGAACTATGTGGCTCAAATTAATCAGTCTTTATACACTCAGGAACCAAGAAGACAGAAGAACAAAAGACAAGTTTCTACACAGAAACTATCTTCAAATACTTTCCAATCTGTTCCTATAGATCTCCGAGAATATTTGCAAAATAAACAGAGAATTGACACTTCATCTGGCTATGACATTGCCCATATTCGCCATGAAAAGCATGGTTGTGACTTCCAACCTCGGGTTGTCATCCAATGTTGTTGTTCACCAAAAAGACAATCGGTTTTTGAACGGATTCAATATGAACCAATGTTGGATGAAGATGAACCTCTTTATGCTTCTATCAACATGACTTCCAGAAATATTTGGGGTAGCATACGGTCTGATGCTATATCAGACTCTGAAGATGGTGTTTATCTCGGCACTCGATCCAGGACCGGAGCCTTGACCAGAGCCTCTTCTTCTTCTCATCCAAGTGGTAATCCGGAGATCACAGAAGACTTCCTTGGAGAGTCCAATTTTTCAGTATTGACTCCTGTAAAAAGCCCTGGGAAAGATACTGATTCACACAGTGATGATTCAGAACAGACTGTTTCATCATCTATTCCTCGAATGATTACCACTTACATGGCAGAAAGTGATCATGAACCTTCGACTAGTAATGAGGCTCATGAACAGAGGATTTCTTCTTTAGAACAACAATTACGAGCTATGGCAGATACATTGAGTGCTATGTACACTCTAATGCAGGCTCAACAATAGATAGCACCACCAGTGGTATTGAATACCCCTGTTGTTCCAAACCCCGAACCTTCTACTATTCCGGGGGTACAATCTAATGTTCCTGTACAAACCACACCAAGTCACTCTGGAGCTGGGGGTGGTACATATGCTGCAGTCCCTCCTCCCAATTACACTCTACAAGCCACAACTCCACAATCTTCGGGAGTTGTCTCTGAAGAATTGAAGAATCTCAAAACTCAATTCGAGGCATTCAAACAGAAAGATGGCTTAGAAAGGTTAGGCATCAAACAGCCTTATCCGATAGAATGGAAGCAGGTATCGTATCCACCAAAATACAAACCTCCGACCATCTCTTTCTATGATGGGACAACCTCTCCAAGTCAGTTCATTAATCATTTTGAAGTAATGACTGATCAATTGCAACCAAGTGACGCCCTCCTTACTCGGGTGTTCATTGGATGTCTCAAAGGAACGGCTTATGAATGGTATAGAAGTCTCCCTGATGGGTGCATTACCTCATTCGCCGGTTTTAAGCAAATATTTCTTGAACGATTCTACGAAGGGCTCAATAATATGACCATGTCGGCCCTCATAAGAATCAAACAGAAGAATAATGAGACCACTGAGGAATTCATTGAGAGATTCAGAAGAGAAGCCCTCAAAATGCCTCTTGGAACTCCCGATGCTGTTACGATCGACACTTGCAAGTCGAACCTCTTACCAATTATCAGTATGTGGACAGGGTCCACTCAGTTCCAAGATTGGCCTTCTTTCATTGTCAGTGCCAAGGCTGCCGAGGTCAGTGCTGAGACCTTCAAGGGTCTGGGGGTACAAATGGCTCCCAAAGAATCAAATCAGAGTGCTAGCAATAGTACTCGACCCAACAATCGCAAAGGGAAAGAAGCTCTTGAAGTCAATCTCCAAAATAGTAGTCAAGAAGTAAAGACTACCCAAGCTACTTCAGCTCCAACAAATCAACAACAGAGATCTCCTCGGCCGAAAGAAGAATATTCTTTCGATGATGACGATGTTCAGGGTATCTTTGAATGCTTACTCAAAGGTAATAAGATTCAATTGCCAGAAATTAAAAAGCCTGATGAAGCCAATAAGACAGATCATCCAAAATACTGTCCATATCATAGAATGCTGGGTCATACAATCCGGTCTTGCTATGTATTAAAAGGGAAGATTCAAGAGATGATTAAATCAGGAGCTGTGATATTAACACCCAAAGACAAAACAGTCACAGCAAATGTAATTTCAATGCAGTTCGGTGACTTCCCTCCCTTAATGGTGGAAAGTGGGATTGTTCCTATCCCCAAAGCAACTCTCGAAGTTATAAACATCCCACCAGCACAGAATGACGGACTTGTTCCTGTCACAACCAAGAAGGGAGAAATCATGTGGATTCACCCAGACTTAAAGACAAAGTTTGAGACGTCTTCCTTTTCTCCTCGGAAGATTTCCTCATCTAAAAAGAAGCTCGGGAAGACTAAGTTATGCAATGTGACTTCTAGTTTCACACCCGATTTTTTATCTAACCTCTACTTTCATCTCAGCAGGAAATTCATTCTCTACGAAGATAAAATCTGTACCTCAAATTGAAGATAGGTACAAACCTGCTTTTCATTTATACAGTTCACAATCTCGTGAATTGTTGGCGAAAATGGGTTATGATCTAGCCACTGCCCCAGGTTTGAACTCAGGCAAGGGACTCCGAGCACCTTTGGCCATCACCATGAGACATAATTAATCTCGTGTTGGCCTTGGTTTCTGGAATGAAGCTTTCATCAAACATAAAAGAACCAAGAGCAAAATAAAGAATTGCAGCATGGTTTCCATAGACCTTGAACCAGAATCTGAAGTTGAAGTTCATGCTGGAACTCGGTCTGGAAAAGTATATCTGAAAGATTATGCTGAAGTTCCTGAAGAAATTTCTGACGTTCCTCCGGTTACAGCTTCAATTCCAGTCTCTACTGAAGAGCCTTTAAATGTTCCTGTTGAGACAGTTCCTTCTAAACCAACAGCAGCTGACAAAGACAAACAACAAGTCCGCTTCGACAAACCATTGAAGAAGTCATCTCCTACAGGACTTGAAAAGCCTTATAATTTTGATATATTGGCTCAACTAGCCAATACCCCAGCTAAATTATCAATCTTCGAGCTCTTACGCCTCTCTAAAGAGACTCGAGAAACTTTAAGTGAAGCACTGCTGCAAGCAGAAACCTGCTTAACTCTTCTCAAGAAGTTGGAAACAGGACCTGTTTCTCATTGCCATAATGTATTGGAATTTATTCCAAACATTACCTTTACGCAGGACGATATGCTGCTAGAGGATAATCGACATGACCGTCCTTTATATCATACAGGATATATTGATTCTATGAAGGTTGATCGTTTACTGATTGATCCAGGATCCGCTCTCAGTATTATGCCAAAGGCTATGTTAGATGTATTGAAGATACCTGTGCATAGTCTCTCCAGCACTATCACTACCATCTTGGGATTCAATCAAAGAAAAAGTGAGCCTTTAGGAAAGATTCGCCTTAAATTTCAAATAGGCGATCTTCGTACTAAGGTTACTTTTTACATCATCGACAATCATGGTTGCTCATACAATGCTCTATTGGGGAGACCTTTCTTGCATGAACATAATGTCGTTCCTTCAACCCTTCATCAGTGCTTCAAATATGTTGATGATAATGGAGAGGTTCAAAAAGAAGTGGCAGATCTTTACCCATTCAAAGGAGTCGAAGCTTACTTCAATGACGCTCGCATGTACAAAGATGAATACTCGAAAGTCTTGCAAGCTATGGATAATGAAGATGAGACATCCAAAGTTGACACTTTTGTTATTCCTGTAAAAGGGCGTATCACTCTTCCGCAGTCTGTTAGATCATCTGAAGAAGTCTCACTGATAATTCCGGTCAGTGGACGTACTACTTCATCATCTGCCCAGGGATCACTGATAATTCCTGTCAGTGGACGTACAACTGCACCATCTTCCCAAGCTTCACAAAGTTCGCTGATCATTCCTGTCAATGGACTCATCACTCCCCCTCCATCTTCTCCGGCTAGATCAGATACTCTAGTCATTCCAGTCAGTGGACGCATTACTTATCCAAGGTCTTCTTTAAGGGAGCTCACCTCTTCTGAGCCTTTTGTTATCGATCTTAATCGAAACAAAAATTCTAACTGTTCTTCTTCCTCCCCCTTTGTCATTAATCTGACTAAGTCTGATAAGGCTCAGCCTTCTATTGTAAATACAGCATCTAGTATTAATGAAGCATCTCCTTTGCAGTATATTGATGTTTGTGGTTATGTACAAAGTTATTTACAATTGCTAAATAGCTTAGAGCCACTAACTATAGGGGTTGTTCAAGCTCTTCATACAGACATATCATTAGACTCTATACAGAAATCATACTTTGTGGTCCCCAGTCGAAAGAAGGGAGAAAATCCAATATTTTTCTATAAAGGACCTCAGAATCCTCCTAACTTGGAAGAAGATGATATAAATGACGATACTGGAAGGTTACAACTGCGTCGCTACAGTCAGCAATCCAAAAATATCATCAAAAATATGGGTTATGACTTTAGAACCAATCTCAATAATGGAAAAGGAAGAAGAATGCCTGTTCGAATTCCTCCATTAAAATACGGAAGGACAAAATGTGGTTTAGGTTATATTGCTCCTACCCCTTTTGTCAACATAGTCCATGAAGAGTCAAAATTCAATAAAGACGAACAATCTGAAGATGAACGATCTGAGTCTTCTGATTCTCTCTCTTGGGATTCTGACACGAGTGTTGGCGATCTTTATCGCTCTATTCTATCCATCAATATGGTCTCTGTTGATGGCCCACAAGAAAATGATGAAGATGAGGATGATTTTGAAATATCACCCGAATCAGAACAATGGGCTCAAAGATTAGATGATCAATGGGAATTCAGGTTCGAGCAGAGGGAACCTCCCACTGAAGATAAACTGATCCAAATTGATGTTGGTGAAGAAGGTTCTCCTAAACCAATATTCATCAGTGAGAGTCTTTCAGAAATAGATAAGCAAGACATGATCAAGCTTATTCGTGATTATATCGATGTCTTCGCCTGGAGCTACGAGGATATGCCAGGACTAGATCCGAAGATCGCAATGCACAAACTCAATATCATGCCAAATGCTAAACCGATCAAACAACAACAGCGACGATTTCGTCCAGACATTATGGATGCAATTGAAGCTGAAGTCAACAAGCTTATGGCTTCTGGATTTATTCGAGAGGAACAACATCCTGACTGGGTGGCTAACATTGTTCCTGTCCTTAAAAAGACTGGCAAGATCCGAGTCTGTATAGACTTTCGCGATCTCAATGCAGCTTGTCCCAAAGACGAGTTTCCTCTTCCAATTACTGATGTCATGATCGACAATACATGTGGTTTCGAACGAATGTCATTTATGGATGGGTATTCGGGATACAACCAGATCAAAATGTTTCCAGATGATGAAAAACACACTTCCTTCAGAATGCCGATCGGTACATACTGTTATACAGTGATGCTATTTGGTCTCAAGAATGCAGGAGCAACATATCAGCGAGCAATGAGCACTATATTTCGTGAACATCTCCGAAAAATAGTCGAATGCTATGTTGATGATATTGCAGTCAAAAGTCGACGAAAGGAGGATCATATCCAAGATTTGAAGACTATCTTTGATTTAATGCGTCAGCATCAACTTAAAATGAACCCTACTAAGTCCTTCCTAGGCGTCTCTAGTGGTAAATTTCTCGGCTTCGTCATTACCGCTAAAGGTATACACGTGGATCCCGAGAAGATCAAAGCCATCCAAGAGATGCGTCCTCCACGCACCTTAAAAGAGCTACGAGGATTTCAAGGAAGAATTGCTTATATCAGGAGATTCATTTCCAATTTATCAGGACGCTGCAGACCATTCCATAAACTTCTGAAGAAAGGTGTATCTTTCATCTGGAACGAAGAATGTCAAAAAGCATTTGATGACATCAAACAGTACCTCATGAACCCTCCAGTTTTGGTACCTCCCATCTCGGGAATACCATTTCTTCTATATGTTCGAGCTATGGATCATTCTCTTGGTGCATTACTCGCCCAGAAAAATAAAGATGGTCATGAACAGGCCATTTATTATCTCAGTCGCACAATGACAGGCGCTGAACCGCGTTATTCTCCAATCGAGAAAGAATGCCTAGTATTAATATTTGCTGTTCAGAAAACACGACATTATATTATCGGTCAAACGATTCATGTCATTTCCAGAGTGAATCCCATCAGGATTATGATGAAGAAACCTGGTATTCTCAACTCCAGACTAGCTAATTGGAGAATCTTGTTAGCCCAATATGACATGCATTATATTCCTCAGAAGTCAGTTAAAGGACAGGCTCTTGCTGATTTTCTAGCAGCTCATGCAGTCCCAGAAGATTCTAAATTATATGATGAGATTCCCGATGAAGTTCTAAATTCAAATCTGGTTTTTGAAGAAGTTCCTACCTGGCGTCTATTCTTTGATGGAGCATCTAGAATAGGTCCTAACGGCGATATTGTCGCCGGAGTTGGAATTGTTCTTGTATCCCCAGAGGGATTAACTATTCAGAGGGCTTATTCTCTGGATCAATCATGTTCAAATAATGTTGCAGAATACAATGCGTTGCTCATTGGTCTTCAACTCGCTAAAACATCTGGATGTTCAATATTTAGAAGTTTATGGAGACTCTAAGCTTATCATCAATCAGATCAGAGGAACGTATGAAGTTCGTCATCAAGATTTGATACCTTATCATCGAATAGCACTCTCTATGGCCTCCTCCTTTGAAGGTTTCTTTATCGAACATGTTCGATGAGCCTATAATGCAGAAGCTGATGCTTTGGCTAATCTTGCTGCTGTATTAGCCATACCAATCAGACGTCAGCAAGTGATAGTGGTTTATAACCGAGAACTATTCTGCGTTGAAAATAATCTGGCTTTGGTTTTTCCCCATAATCCAGACGAAGATTCTCTCAACTTTGATGCTGAATTAAAATTTGACAAAGTGTCCTTGTCTTCTTCCGATTCTACTATGGAATATGTCTTTTCTAACAAAATAGACACCGTAACTGAAGACTGGAGACGTCCGTTTTTGGACTTTGTGTTGTATGACATACTTCCTGATAACCCGAGTGAAGCAGCATCTATCCGGCGCCGGTCTCTCAGATTCTATTATAATCATACTACGAAGACACTATATCGTCGAGCCTATGACGGTCTTCTTCTTTGATGCATCGCTGGTGAAGAAGCACAACAGATAATCCATGAAGCACATGATGGCGTCTGCGGAGCTCATTAACCAGGTCCTAAACTTCAAGATCGTATTCGACGTATGGGTTATTATTGGCCCACGATGGTAGCTGATACCATTCAATATGCTCGGAAATGTAAAGCCTGTCAAATTCATGCAGACTTTATCCATCAACCATCGGAGTTCTTACACCCAGCAGCGGCATCATGGCCCTTTGAAGCTTGGGGCATGAACGTCATCGGTCCTATCAATCTACCATCATCAAAAGGACATCGGTTTATTCTAGCAATAACTGATTACTTTTCTAAATGGGCTGAAGCAATCCCGTTATCTGAAGTCAAGACTTCTAATGTTATCAACTTTGTCAAATATCATGTCATCTATCGATTTGGTGTTCCTCGGCGTATTATCCATGATAATGGACCACAGTTCGTCAGCCAGAAATTTACTCGATTCTGTGATGATCATCGGATTAATAATCTGACTTCTACAGCATATAATCCAGCAGCCAAAGGACTAGCAGAGGCTTTCAACAAAACAATCATCAAACTCTTAAAAAAGTTCGTTTCTTCCAATAAACGTAACTGGAGTGAGAAGCTTGGTGAATGTTTATGGGCTTATCGTACCACAGTTCGCAATGCGACCGGATGTACACCTTTCTCTTTGGTATATGGGTGTGAAGCTGTTCTTCCCTTAGAGATTCAAATTCCTTCTTTAAGGATAGCAATCGCTAATGAACTCACTGCAGAGAACAATGATCGTCTTCGACTTCAAGAGTTGGAAGCTCTAGATGAAAAACGATTGTATGCGCAACAAAATATCGAGCTATATCAAGCCCGAATCTCAAAAGCTTTTAATCGGAAAGTCAAAGTCAGAACATATCAAAAGGGGGAATTGGTCCTTACTGTCAGACGTCCGATGACCATGACACATATGAGCAAAGGCAAATTTGACGCGAAATGGGAAGGCCCATTCGTAGTAAACAAAGTCTTCTCTAATGGAGCATATCAGCTTGCCTCTATGGACGGGAAAGTCACGATGATGCCTATCAATGGCAAATTCTTAAAGAAATATTATGTATAAATAATATTTTCATTACTCTCCAGCAAATGTAAAATCAAAAATTTATTCTTCTCTACAAAAGCTATTTCGATATCATTATCCCCAGCGGAAACTGATATTCTACCATGTATCATTTTCTCAGAGAATTTAATATTTTGTCTTATTAGATTCCCAGTGGATTTAATAAAGATCTTGTATAAGAAAATCATGTCCATATCACCTCTGAATTTTCTATCTCAATATATCATATTTATGAAAATAATATTTAGTCTTTCTGATTTCTGAGTCAAAAGATCAATGAATAAAGGCAAAAAAATATAAAGTGGGAAGGATATATCATAAACAAAGTTTCCTTAAACGGAGTTTATTTGAGACAAATTCTTCAAGAAAAAGAGTACATCATCATGGAAGATCACTGTAATCCCTTTCATATTTGGGACGAGGACCACATACATAATCAGCAAAAGAATTGAGTACATCTTTTCTTGACCGCACCAAGAATTGACAGGCAGCCAGCCTCATTGCTTCTTCTTCTTCTTCGGTTTCTCCTGGTTCGACCAGGAAGTCCAGGATATCTTTCGGCGGCTTGGGAGTAGATGAGCTTTCGCCCATTTCCTTCTTCTGCGGAGGTGGATGTTCTTTAACACCTTCAGTAGCTTCGGGGGCGACTTCAGCCTTCTTTATATTCTCTTCAGAAGACATTGTGGATAAAATGCGATCCTTCTATTCAAATATATGCTCTATTTATAGGCATATGGTTACAAGGTTCGAAGGGACGTATTCTTTCCCAATACTCAGTTCATCCATTCATTTCTCATATTCATCCGACGTTTCACATGTTCATTAATACTTGACGGTTCGTCCGTTCATTTATTACATTCACTCGACAGTTCATCTGTTCATCATTTCCTAACGGTTCGTCCGTTCATAATCTTCTATCAATTCATTAAGTGGGGATTCGTTATTGATCACGTTTTCATAACCTCTGAATCAATTCTGAATCTGCTTACTCATTTGTCATGTTTTGACCTCTGTATAGAAATCAATCTATTTTCTTTCGAGTTCCTATATATTATCATGTCCATAATACCTCTAATAATATCATATACTCTAAAAACAGAAAAGATGATTTTATTATCTATCATGTCCACAATTCATCCACAAATACAAATCATTGAGCATAGAAGAATTGTCATTTCCATTCCTATTTCACCACAAAAAGTCTATTACATTTTCTTAGACTTTCCTACAAATCATAATGGAAATCTATTACAAATCTTGGATTTTCATTCTATGTACAACTGAGATCTATTTCTTCTTGGATCTTCTCTGGCAATCTCGTTGTTTGTGGCAATTCCTGGGTGTCCAGCAGGAATCAAACTCTGGTCTTATCTCTCAGACGAGAGGAGAACCACAGAGTATGGCAACACGATGGCGTGTTGCTGCCAATACAGCGCGTGGAGGAACGGCGGCACCTCAAGCAGATAGGAATGTATCCAAACCTTGGGATACAATTCCTAGTTCTGCCGTAAAAGGAACTCTACTACCCGATTTCTCGGGGTAGAGTTGACTCCACCATCCAACTCTCGTGTATAAAGGCTCTTCCTACCATCTGAGGAAGACCCTTCTATCACACGAAGAGTTCTGAGTTGTCTGATATACGCGTCAAAAGCGTATGAGCTCCCTGATGTAGATGTCAGAAGAACATTGTCCACAGCATCCATATCACCAATGCCAGTTCTGAAGAAGGTTTTCAGCCAAAATTCTGCAAGAAATAGTAAAGAAAAATCAGTTAACAGAAACTGGCCAAGCAAAGACAGATGCATTCTGTTCATTTCGGGAAGATGAATTTGTCCTTAGCAAACAAAAATTTCGATGCGTGTATATTGAACTTACCGCTGAGTTTGCTGCTAAGGATTGACAGATCCATGTCTGGTAGCGTGCACAGAGATTTGACATCAGACAACATGGCTTTCCTATTTTCTTCTCATAGAAAAATTCATTCTCAGAAGAGAGGAAGAAGAATGGGAAGATGAGTTTACGTGGAGTTCATCCATCTATTTAAAGTATGGAGCATGAACCTATTCTTGGAAAGGATCCGCATGAATAGCGCTCGTAAACATGGAATGAATGACACGTGTACTTTGGAAACCAGCACAGCCTTGGAAATATTTAAAGAATGCTTTCCAAAACGTTGGAAGATAGCGTAACTTACGGGCTATTTATTGGTGCACGCTATTCATTGGTGTACGTTATTTAACGTAAATCTCAATGTTAAAGGACAGCGTAATTTATAGCGTAACATACGCTGATATACGCTATTCAGTGGAATTCACAAAACATTGGAAAATAGCGTAATATACGCTATTTCATTGGCATACGCTATCTAGCGTAACTTACAACTTGGAAGACGGCGTATTCGACAGTTATTCATCGGTGCATGTTAGTTTTCAACACTGAAAATTCTTGAATATTCATTTTCATTAAAGGCACTGATGGCCCTACAAAACAAAAAAAGAGAGGGAAAGAAAGGGGTGCAACAAAGTCACGCTCTATTTTCCAGAGCGACTAAGCTTGACGCCTAACTCTTCTACGCTTTGGACCCCCATGCGGTGTAACAGAGCAACGAACATTTTACGCCTCTCTGCGAGGCTCTGCCCATCAGAAGAAGAGGAGCCGTCCAGACCAAAGTAGCCCAAGAAAATCTTGGCTAAATGCATAGGGTCGTCCTTGAGCTCGAAGACGACAGGTTCGGGTTCTTGGCCCCCAAAAGTGGGGTCACCATGGGAACATAATCCCAACTTATGTGCTTCTTCTTCAGCAGCTTCCTTTGGAGTCATGGTTGCAAAAGATGAAAGCCAAAAATTGAATTCTCTCGGTTTATATAATAGAGCTTGCTGGCTGTTCATATTCTTCTATCAGATTCAATCAATCTCGAAAAATGAAGAGTCATTATGACATTTAATGAACTCATGCCAGCGTGTCAGGACTCATTCCCACTTTCTGTTCAAAGTAATTTCGAACTTTTGAAACTCATAAAGTTTAAAAACTTTGAAGGAGGTCTTGTAGGATGTGGAAAATTATGACACGCTGTCATTTTCATCCATACGCTTAAAGACATATGTCAGTTGAAGCCATACGCTCATTCAAAAGCCATACGCTCAGTAAATATTTTATTATTTACTGAAGTGACAGCACAGCATATGTTTAAATGAGGAATGAATCTGACACTTCATCTTTCGTACAAAGACAGCTGTCACGAGAAAAGTAACCGTCGTATAGGTTTTCGAAGAGCCAATTTTGTCTTTTACGAGAATAACTCAGCAGCCTTCATAAATACAAAAGCCATTATTACTGTCAGTTTTGACAGTCTGTCAGCCGTCAAATTCGCAGTCACGACGTTCGAGAAGATTTTGTCAGTTATGGGAAGCTATGGTGTACCAAAGAAGATTGATGATAGCCACGTGGCCACTTCTCCAGCGAGCGTATGGACCTCACATGACTCCTTCTTCATCCAGTCAAGTGAGCGTATCGACCTCACATGACTCCTTCTTCATACAGTCAAGTGAGCGTATGGACCTTACATGATTTCTTGTTAACTAAGCGAACGTATGACCTCACATGACTCCTTGCCCATAAAGTGAGCGTATGATTTTCCTATGGCACTATGCTGTCCAAGTCAGCGTATAAACTCTCCTTCAATAAGGCAGCGTATTACAGCAACCATATCCAGGATTACAGTCAACACACGTTCTCACGTGTCCTGTACCAGTTATCCACTTCTCTAGAAGTTATGCAACGTGGCATCCAGGCCATCAATCTCTCCTGAACATGCTCCACTACTTTCAACCGCACGCTAATGTGTCTCCATCAGAATTCGCCACGCGTCCCTGCAGTTATGCACACGTCAAGTAACTACCTGAGCGTATGCTTAAGGACAGTTATCCTGAACTCTATAAAAAGAGTTTCTTCATCTTCATCAAAGACACAGGTCATTTTCAGAGAGAACAGAGAGATTGCCCAGTTGCTGTCCAAGTTCTTCAAAGTTCGAGTTTTCTTCATCGTATCGTCCAAGGGATAAAGTAATCGTCTTCTAGATTAGATTCCTACAGTTGTAATTTTCTTAGATACAAAATAAATAAAGTGAATTTATTTATGGAAAACAACCATCACCATATGAACATGACCATTGCTGGTGTTAGAATCCTATAAAATAGAATCAGAAGTGTTAGATCGTTCTTCTTTATCAGATTCAGAAGGTTTTGGAGTTGGGAGAGGTGAAGCATAACCTAAGCCCCGCTTCGATTTATCGTGGTATTGTTGTGATTTTCCTTTTGGAACAATAATATGAAGGGGAGTCCGCCTTCCTTTACCATTGTTGAGGCCTGTTCTAAAATCATAGCCTATTTTACGGATGATGGCTTTGGATTGTGGACTATAGCGGCATAATTGTAGCCTTCCTGTATCATCTCTATTATCATTATAGAGCATAATTTTTGGTTCCTCTCTTTTGTTGAAGAATATAGGCTTTTCATCTTTCTTTCGAGACGGTACTAAGAAGTATGACTCCTGTATTGAATCCAATGATACCACATTTTGTAGAGATGATACGACTTCTATTTTAAGTGGTTTAAAGTTATCTATCATATCCAAATAACACTGAGTATAGTAAAAGACATCAGTATACTGCAAAGGAGATGCTTTATTGATTTTTATACCATCATTTACAACAAAAACTTTAGCCTTAGCAGGCTTAGTCAGATTGATGACAAGAGGGAAAGAAGAAGAACGAGAAGGAGGAGGGAGCTTCTTACGACGAAGGTCGATTATAAGCGGCTCAGAAGAGTTGAGCTCTCTTTGTTCCTGACAATCACCCTTGGGTTGCTTCTCATGGAAAGGAAGATAGATAGTCAGTGGTTTGGAAGACTGAGGACATACGGTACGTCCTTTGACGGGAATCACAAGAGTATCATTTGGCACACTCTTCTGTTCTTCATCCGTGTCCATTGCTAGTACTACCTTCATGAATTCTTCCATGTACATGCGAGAATCGTTGCAGTATTCTTCAACCCCTTTAAAAGGATTCAGATCTGCAACCTCTTTTTGGACTTCTTCATTACCATCCACATATTTTAAACATTGGTGAAGCGTAGAGGGTACAATATTGTGTTCATGGAGGAATGGTCTTCCCAACAAAGAGTTGTATGAGCCATGATTGTCAATAACATAGAAAGTTACCTTTGTACGAAGATTTCCAAATTGAAGCTTTAGGTGTATCTTCCCCAAAGGTTCACTTCTTTCTTGATTAAACCCCAGGATGGTAGTGATAGTCGTAGAAAGGTTATGCACTGGGATCTTCAAAGCATCCAGTAAAGACTTCGGCATAATGCTTGTTTGCCATGAAATATAAAAGAACAGAACAATTATCGGAGGATGGGACTTTTACTTCACGTTACAAACTCGCTTGTACAAAGAAAGCCTAGGGACGAAAACCTAGGTACAGCAGTCTAAGTACAATTGTTTATTTTAGATTCTGGGGAGTGACGATAGAGGCTCGGGAAGGCGACGGCAGCCCTGCCTTACTCCTTGGACGATCGGTATGCAGCCTTGGCTCCTGTGATGAGATGGGTGGCATTGATGAAAAAATGGTCTCCTTGCTCTCCCTCTACTACTCTTCTGGCTTCTCTCTCTCTCTCTCTCTGTGTATTCTCTCTCTGATTATTGGGGGAGTCTCTCTGTCTATCTTTTTTTTTTGCAAGGGAATGGCACCTTGCTTATTTATAGGAGTGGGGGCATCATTAGGGTTTGGATGATTGCCTATTCTCAAAGTGGCGGTGGCCTGATGTTTAATCAATCTTGACCATTAGTCTTAAACGTGAAGGATCTGGGCCATAAATGTGGATAGTATTGAATCGTGTGAATGATTAATGCTGATTGCTTTAAATCTTCATGATTGGTTGTGTCAAGCTTGGATCTCTCACCACGTGTCCCATTGGCTTGATTACGAATGATATGCCCTGATCTTATTAATTATGAGGATAACGTTAAATATGGTTATTAGGATCTGGTAAATCTCTGATTGATTTAATACCACGCATCCCATAATCACCCTGCTACCAGCTGTCAAGTCATGGGGGCAATTGAATCTCTGCCACGTGTCTTAATATTGGACCCTGCCAGAGCCGCATGATATCCATGAACTGTATGAGACAGCGTCTCAGTGAGTAGCATAGGTATAGTACTTGCGAGCCGTATGGGATGGTTTCTTGGTGAGCCACAGGAAGATGATTCCTGCCAGCCGCATGAAGCTGTTCTTCAATTGAACCGCATAGGAGTAGCCACGTGGCAATCTTGGATCGTGTCAGAGATTTTCTCCCATTCCTGAAGAGCCTGTCATTACGACAGGACCATCATGTCACTTTATGCCAAAGCCGTCAGCTGTCAAATCATGGCAGAGCATTAAATAAGGCCATTACTTGATGGCCAGCTGTGTGAAGGGATCCCACGGGGACACGTGGTGTTGATCGAGCCGCATATCTCTGTTGGTTGTTTGTGAGCCGTATGTACTTTCGAGCCGCATGAGGCTGGAAGACTCTTTGAACCGTATGGGACTGTCCCTATGTAAGCCGCATGGATTCTCCTGCTCCGAGCCGCATGAGACTGAGAGTCTTTCCGAACCGTATGGGACTGCCCCTGTATGAGCCGCATGGGGTTCTCCTGTTCCGAGCCGCATAGACCATCATTCTGATATTTTCTATGCTTCTACAAGACCCCCTTCAAAGTTTTCAATTTGTAAAATTAAAATATTTTGAATAAGAAGCATGGCCTTTGCTAACCGCATAGATGGTTCAGCCGCATAGATTTATCTGGCCGCATGAGCTGTTAGGCCGCATAGACTTTTTGCCACGTGTCCCAACCACGTGTGCAAATCTTCTGCATTAAATGCCCTTGATTCATTTTTTGAATTAACGCCACCTTTTGGGGGAGGATCCCAAGGGTCAGTTTTGCTTTGACCGAAGCGTTTTGCCTTTATTCTTTTAGACGGCGTGTGGATCGAGGCATTTGTTGATTTACGAGCCTCCTTCGCCTATAAATAGGAGTAATTTATTCTTTGAGGGTTTCTTTACCTTCTCTCTTTGCTCGAAACTCCTTGTTGCCGACTTTCTCTTCGTCTTCTTCCATCAACGATCGACAATGGCTCCCAAAAAGACTACCGCTGCTACGGGCAAGAAGGTCGCATCATCGTCTGCGGCAGCGAAGGGCAAGAAGGCCGCGCCTTCATCGACTGCGGCGACAAACGTGGCAGCTCCTCCGCCGGCTGACGTGCCTGTTTTTCACCCCGACGTTCACCCGCCTATTGCTGGTAAGACCATCAACATGAACTGTCATGGCTACGTCGCATATCTTATGCGTGAGCCTGTATTTCCAAGTGTGCTGCATGTCCGACTCATGTTCGAGCCACATGGGATATGACCCAGGCCTGAGCCGCTTGAAAATTGTTGTTTGCAGCCGCATAATTACTTCACCATCAGGGCCGCATAAGCTCATCTGGACTGGACCGCATGAGCTCTTTCAAACTGAGCCGCATAAGCCTATTTCGAACTGAACTGCATAAGATCATTTGAACTGGATCGCATAAGCTCATCCGTACTGAACCACATAAGCCTATTTCGAGCCGAACCACGTAAGCTTATTCGAACTGGACCGTATGAGCTCATCCGAACTGAACCGCATACGCTCATTTTGATCCGAACCGCATAAGCACATTCGAACTGAACCGCATGAGCTCTTTCAAACTGAGCCGTATAAGGCTATGCTGAACTAAGCCGCATAAGCATCAAGTAGTTGTGTTTCGGCTATCTTTTTGACCTTATTTCTTTTGTCTTTCTTCAGTGAATCTGCCAGTAAATCCTGCGAGGGAACTTCTAGTGGGCTCAAATCAGTTCACCTTGGGCGTGCGTCTTGATGACTTAGTTAAGCATGTGCTGAATCAATTTTCTGCTAATGAGCCTTCGGAGAGGTTGAACGCCATCGAGAATCAGACCCTCCATTATCTCCGTGCCATGATGAATACTGGGAAGTTGGATGGATTATACCTGAAGCCTTCATTCCTCTTTGGAGACGCTTTAATCATAAAGAATCCCCGAGTATTAGAGATTTCTGAGAACTAGGATTTTTCTCTGGATGGGATGGCGATCCATATTCCTCTCATGGAACGTCATTATCCTCTGTCGTGGTTCAATATGGTATTGTTGGACAGGAAGATGGTATGTAACTTAACTCCTACCCAATCAGGGATGTTGATGGGCAACATCCATTATAACCCGAACATGCGGTCAGCGTACGCGGGTAAGGATTCCGTCCTCCGATACATGATGGGTCTGGCCCCGGGCTCTTTCATTAATGTATACGGTTCCAACTTCACATTCACTCAAGCTGATACATTCCTGAATCGGCTCGCTCGTAAAAAATCTTATCCCGTTGGCAGACTGGCATTGCTGAACTGGATAAACCCCACTTCTACGTGGGCCCAGTTGACCACTTGGGTTCTGCAGACCTACGGAACATTTCTGCGGGAGGTGGGACTTTATCATGCCATTCGGGGTACTTGTCACGGGCTTCCTATCAATAAACCACTGTTTGTGGAACTCTTGGAGATGTATAACCGGCGAACGGGGACGTTCTTTGCACCCGGAGGGGAGTTGGGGCTTGCTCTCCATGAGATGTATACTGTCTCCAAACTTTCGTGGGGGAACGAGCCTTTCGAGGTGTACACCCCATCGAATGAGGAGTTCGAGGACTTGAACCGACGACTCCCAAGTTTTGTTGCGGTGTATCAGGAGTTGCTGTGCCATCATAGTGCTTGTCACCAGATGGCTATAAAAAAGGAGGATAGCTCAGAAGGGACCGCTCCCCACACCACATCCTGGGTCAATTATCTTTTTAAAGTTGACCCTTCTGGCGAAGTTACTCCTCGAATCGCTCGAACCCAGAGAGAGATAAAGGACCTGATGTTGAGCGTCAAGAAGTCGCGGTCCAAGAGCGACATATTCGGGAGTCAAACTGACTCTCTCAGCTATTTTTACTACGGCACCACGCAGATGTCAGAGAAGGCGCTCCTGGCTGGATTTTTAATGATATGGCTACGAAACTGCGTAGTCTCGGGAGGGGCAGGTTCTATTGAGAGGGATAGTCGCCACTTCATTCTCCCTGCCGTTAAGCTGGTATTTGGAGTTAGACTGGCTCTTCTTTCGGCTATGGTGTGTAGCATACACCATGGTCTCCGAACATTCTCGTCCAAGGTCATTGCCCGCAAGAAGACGCTGGATTTTGAGCGCATAGAGCTACCGTTCCACTATTTGATGGGGTGGTTGTTGATGCATTACAAATCTTTGATGGGACCTGGAATGGCGGAAGATGCTACAGATGAAGACGCTTTTCTTTTCAAATGCCATCGCCGGTCTTGGGAATACAATATTATGCCAGCTTGTCGGAGGGTGCTGGCGAGGGTGGATGGGTGTGACTTTTTCGTGTCTGTTCCTCATTTTTCCGATGAGGAAGTGAGGAATGTATACCTTGATGGTACCGGACCTTCTCATTTTCTGTCTCCGAATATGCTCACCTGGTTGCGCAACATCCGCCCCGCGCATCTGGTTTATCGTAACCGCGATAATGTGTACTTGGAGCCCTACCTACCTAGTAGGTTTTCCCGTCAATTTGGCTATAGCCAGTTATTCCTCGACTGTCCCAACCCTTGTTTGGGCTTTGAAGGTAGCGTTCTTGATGGTGTCAGGGCGTGGAATTATTATGACGCTTATCATACTCGGGCCAGCTTCTCGGTCTCCGATGCTAAGGTGTCGAGGGAAATTTTGTACGTGGCTGCTTTGTATCATGTTATGGCGAACAAGCCTCCTGTTAATTTCGATCCGAGTACCAGTTTCATCGTGGGTACCGGTTTAGAGGAGAAGCCCAAAGGAGCTAAGGCTAGAAAGCAACTAGCGCTCCAGACTCCCCCTCCTGAATCAGAATCTTTCGAGTCGGCTGAGGAGGATGATGATCATGATAGCAAAGTCTCCCTTTCTGGTGGGGGTGAAGAAATAGCGGATCAACCGCTTCCCACACCCGATGAACTGGCAGAGGATCCGTTACTTGCTACACAAGAGAAAGTAGTGAGGGAAGGACAGCCTCCCGCTGTGCCTGGTCCCTCACGCAAACGAGTCAGACGTGAGTCTTCTGACAGCAGAGCGACCTTTTCCGTGAAAAGAGCTGCCGTTAGGTCTCGTGGATTACTTATTACCGAGGAGGGTAAAGATGCAGACGATGTTCCGGAGGTAAGACCAAGTCGGAGCCATCTCCTTGTTGTGGTTTTCTTTCTCTTAGGATACGACTTAATCTTTTTTCTTTGTAGGTGTCTGATGAACCGGCCTCTCATGAACCGTCTGCCGCCCCTGAGGTTGATCCGGCCCTTGCTGCTTTGATTAGTGGCATGTTTTTCGTGATCCTTTCAGCGTGGGCTATCCCAGCGGCGGCTGAGGACTCCCAAGTTGCTGAGGCCCCAGTCCGGGATGACGAAGGTTCCCTCGGACCTGCCTCCGAGGTTGCAGAATTTCCGCAAGGCGACACCGATCTCTTCGCATCCCCTCCCGAGGGTGCTGGGGCGGAGGAGCCTATCATATTTAGCTCGGAGGCTGCTGGTGAAGAGGCTGCGGTGGCTGTAGGCGAACCTCAGCCTCCACACTCCTCTACTGGTAAGATAAGCCAAATATTGACTAGTGAGGAGGCTTATTTGCTCTATCAACATATCCTCCGGGTCAAATCGATTCATGGTTGTCTTGGCCCTACAGGTCCTGACCCTTTACTTCATACCGCGGATGTTCTTGGGGGAAGTCTCGGCCCGCCGCGATCTGGAGGGAAGGAGCATTTTCTCCCCTTTGCCGTCTCATGTCGAGGGGCCTCCCGCCAGCTCCGGACAGATGGGAATAGAGCTGGCGATGGTCTCCGCCTCATCCTCTGCTGCTTATACGGCTCCGGAGATTGACCTCTCGACCCTGCCGAGCATTCAAGTTCTGCGGGCTGCTGAAGAGGAGTTGGACGTTGTTCATGCGTCCTTCCGTACGGAGTTTATTTTCCTTGTGGCAGGAGCGGCAGATTCTGTTGCGTCTTCTTCAGCGATACAGGCTACACTCCCGTTGACACCGGCTTCTTCGGAGGCTCTGGACGAGGTGACGTAGGATGTGGTCGACAGCTTCTATCGCCATTTAAAGAGGGGCGTAGATGCTGTCGTAGAACGGGGGGTCCCTTTTTCTCTGTCTCTGCGGGGCGCTCGGGGTCAGATTAACACTTTGAAGGCTCTTCCTGGCGGGGTGGGGTTGGCTGCACTCCTGGAGCCTAAGTTGGCAGAGGCTGATCAGCTTGTGACCCAATTGCTGGCGATACGGTAGGCTGGCTTGCCTGCTACGATTGAACGGGAGCGGGGCTTCCTTATTGCTGCTCGGGATAGGATCAAGCTTGCTCGAGATACCGTCGGGCCAGTTGTGCAGGGGGACCTTGACAAGTTCTCCGCTTCATATGACAGGCTGGGTCGTCGAAGTCAGGCTTGTAGGGCTCGGAAAGAGTCTGCTTCTCGTGGAATAGCTGACACGAAGGAGCGGATTCTTGTACTTCAAAGGGAGTTGGCTTTCTTAGAGTCAGAGCTGGGGACTACTCGTGCGGAACAGGAGTCAATCGCTCGGGAGGCCGAGAGGGTTTCCCGATCTTCTGTCAACCTGGAGCGGGCTTTCAAGAAATTCGAGGACAACTGGCAAGCTTATGCTCATCTGGAGGACGCGACGGTGCTGAGCCAGAAGACGGAGCGTCGAGCTAAACAGAGGCTTGAGCGGTCGGTTGCCTTGCTGACGGACCGTCTCATGGCGTTATGTGCCCCGGAGCAGTGATCAGTCTTCTGTCTTCTTTTGTTGTCTCTTTTTTCTTTTCTTTTTGTCTTCATTTTGTAAGGGATGAGATCCCAAATGATGTAGCACTTTGAATTTTGAATAAATGAGCATGCTTCAACTCATCTTCTCTTTTTTTGTACTTGTGGTGTTCGTGGATTTGGACCTGCTGGAGGATTATTTGTGGACCTGTAACCCTGGGCGTACCTTGGTTTTAGGTACGAGTAACAAGTTTTGGAGAGGAATACCTAGAACAACTTCGCGATACGACAGCTATAGAAGTTTTTGGTATTCAGGAGAATGCCAAGGAGCAGTTGGGCTCTCAAGCATGATAGGGAAGGGATGGGCGAGTACCGGAGATCCAGTACAGCATCTGTGGTCGACTGAGGACATTTGTGGTCGACAGAGGACATTTGTGGTCAACAGAGGATGTTTGTGGTCAACAGAGGACATTTGTGGTCAACAGAGAACGTTTGTGGACCTATTATCCTTGTCATACTCCGGTTGTGGGTACAGATAATAGGTTGAAAGGGAACCGACATACTTACTCAGAGGTAATGGGGACATAGCAAACATGAGGGTTTCTTCGACGGAGCCTTCCCACTCAGTGGTAATGAGGACATGGCAGGAGTGGGCTCAATAAAGAAGGGGTACATAGAACGACTCAGAGGTAGGAGAACGTGGAAGTTCTGTGCGAGGGGGCGGTTTGTTTTTGGTGGAAGTGAAAATGACTCAGAGGTAATGAGGACATGGCCGTTTCGGAAATTTTTGGATCGATTACCCTTTTTGTGCACTGGGAGTGCGGGTAGTGGATCATGAGGGAGGATCTCTTCCAGGAAGAAAGTTTAGAGGTATAATCATACGTGACTTACTATCTGAAAGAGTGACCGGAATATGAGTTCAGAGGCACCAGCGGGTACATAACTCTGTAATTTAGAATATTGAGAAAGTATGAGTTCAGCGGTACCATCGGGTACATGACTCAGTATTCTGAAGTACATATGGCTGTGAGTTCAGCGGTTCCAGCGGGTACATGACTCGATAATCTGAAGGGAATGTGGAGGTGAGTTCAGCGGCACCAGCAGGTACATGACTCAATAATCTAAAATGTTGTGGATGTGAGTTCAGCGGTGCCAGCGGGTACATAACTCGATGATCTGGAGAGAATGTCGTTTAGACATAATATTTCTTCAGGAACTTGCCGTTGACGGACAACATGAGCAAGTCCCCGTTTTGTTTTGCGAGGCGGTAAGCACCGTTGGAGAATACTGCCTCAATGATAAATGGGCCTTCCCACTTTGGCTGGAATTTGCCGGCGGTCTTGTGAGTCATGACCATCGGCCTCCGGACTGCCAGAACGAGATCACCCACCTAGAATGTTCTAATTTTGACCTTCTTGTTGAAGGCTCCAGAGATGCGTGCTTGGTATAGCTCAATCGTTGCTGAGCCAAGAGGCGCTTTTCATCTAGTGCCTCCAATTCCTGTAGCCGGCGATGGTGGTTTTCGTCTGTCGTCAATTGATATGTGAGGGCGACTCATGGTGAGGGGATCTGAGTCTCCAAGGGGAGGACTGCCTCAATCCCGTACACCAGGAAGAATGGTGTATTTCCGGTGGCTGTTCGAACTGTGGTGCGATAAGCCCATAAGCATTCGCCGAGCTTCTCATTCCAGTCGCATTTGTTGGATGAGACAAACTTCTTAAGGAGTTTGATGATTGTTTTGTTGAATGCCTCTGCCAACCCGTTCGCTGCCGGGTTGTACGGTGTCGAAGCGACATTCTGAATACGATGTTTATCGCAAAACCGATAGAATACGTGGCTTGCAAACTGCGGACCATTATCATGGATGATCCTTTGGGGCAGTCCAAAGCGGTAGATTACGTGATACTTAAGGAAGCTGATCACGTTTGAAGTCTTAACTTCTGCGAGTGGGACAGCTTTCGCCCATTTGGAGAAGTAATCAGTGATCGCAAGTATGAAACGATGTCCTCGGGAGGTAGGTGGGGTGATTGGACCAATAATATCCATTCCCCATGCTTCGAATGGCCAGGACGCCACTGTCGGATGTAGAAACTCGGATGGTTGGTGAATGAAGTCCGCATGGACTTGGCAGGCTTTGCATTTTCTAGCATAATCTATCGCATCTGCCACCATCGTAGGCCAATAGTAGCCCATTCGTCGAAGACGGTCTTACAATTTAGGACCGGGCTGGTGGGCCCTACAGACACCGTCATGAGCTTCTCGTACGGCTTCTTTGGCTTCTGCGTTTGACAAGCACCGAAGCAACAACCCGTCATAGGATCGTCGATACAGCATTTTTGTCTCTATATCGTAGAAGAATCTGAGAGAACGCCGTCTGATGGAGGTGGCTTCCTTTGGATTCTCTGGGAGGATGTCGTAGATGAAGAAGTCGATGAATGGCTCTCCAGTCTGGTGCTCCGTCGACCGCCTGGGCGAAATAGCTCGCCATGAATTGAACGTTGTTCTTGGGGCAGAACAATTCGTGGCCTATCACGTCAACCGAATGACGAGTGTGGTTTGGCACTGCTAAGGAAGCGGCAAGGCCCGCTAAGGCATCGACTTCGATATTTTGGAGTCTGGGGACGTGCTCGATGAAGAATCCCTCAAACGATGAGATGATGTTGATCGCTATTTGGTGGTAGGGGATCATGTCTTCATGGCGGACTTCGTATGATCCCCGAATCTGATTGACGATTAATTGCGAATCGCCGTATGCTTCAAGATATTCTACCCCCAGCTCTTTTGCAAGTTGGAGACCGATGACCAGAGCGTTGTACTCAGCCACATTGTTAGAGCAGGGCTCCGTGAGGGAGTAAGCGCAGTTGATCACTAATCCGGTAGGGAAAACCAGTACCACCCCAACTCCGACGACGATGTTGCCCTTAGGTCCAGTTCTCGAAGCGCCATCGAAGAACATTCACCATATATTATCGTGAGAGGTTGCATTCGAGTCGGCGACCTCGTCTGGGATCTCTTCATATATTCTGGAGGACTCCGAGCCTGGGTGGGCTTCTAAGAAGTCTGCCAGGGCTTGACCTTTGACTGCCTTTTGGGGGACGAAGATCATATGATAAGGGGACAGCAATATTGCCCATGTAGCGAGGCGAGAGCTGAGTGCCCCTGGCTTAGTCATGAGGACCCTGAGAGGGTTGACTCATGAGATCACATGTATTATTTGCCCGGTGACATAGTGCCACATTTTTTGAATGGCGAACACCAGGGCAAGACATTCCTTCTCCACAGCGGTGTATCGGTGCTCTGGCCCAATCATCATTCGGCTGAGGTAATATATGGCTTGCTCATGGCCTGCATCGTTGTTTTGTGCGAGTAGAGCCCCGAGGGAATGTTCTATTGCTCGTACATAGAGCAGGAATGGTTTTTCAGAAACCGGAGCCACCAAGACTGGGGGGTTCGACAAATATTCTTTGATGCTGTCGAAGGCGCGGTGGCATTCTTCATCCCATACGAATGAAACGCCTTTCTTCATGAGATGGGTGAATGGTCGACATCGCCTGGAAAGGTTTGAAATGAACCTCCTGATGTAAGCTAGCCTCCTTTGAAGGCCTCTGAGTTCGCAGAGATTTCTCGGGGGACCCATCTCCATGATTGCTTTCATCTTCTCAGGGTCTACATGGATACCTTGTGCAGTGATGATGAAGCCCAAGAACTTCCTGTTGGATACACCCAGATAGGACTTCGTAGGGTTCATTTTCAAATTGTACGCTCGCATTAGGTCGAATACCGTCCTCAGGTCCTGCAGATGATCTCCCTTACAGCGACTCTTGACGGCGATGTCATCGACATAGCATTCCACCGTCTTGCGCAGGTGTTCTCTGAAGATAATACTCATGGCTCGTTGATACGTGGCGCCAGCATTCTTTAAACCGAATGGCATGACTGTGTAACAGTATGTGCCAATCGATGTTCGGAATGATGTGTGCTTTTCGTCGTTAGGAGACATCTTGATTTGGTTGTACCCCGAGAATCCATCCATGAACGACATACGTTCGAAGCCGCATGTGTTGTCAATCATGATATCTGTGATAGGGAGGGAGAATTCGTCTTTCGGGCATGCCTCATTCAGATTGCGGAAGTCGATACAGATTCGGATTTTTCCATTCTTCTTGAGGACGGGTACTATATTGGCGACCCAATCGGGATGTTGCTCCTCACGAATGAAGCCGTTGGCTATCAGTTTGTTGACTTCGGCTTCGATCGTGTCCATGACACCTTGGCGGAAGCGTCGTTGTTGCTGCTTGACTGGCTTTGCATCTGGCCGTATGTTGAGCTTGTGAAGAGCAATATCGGAATCTAACCCCGGCATGTCTTCATAACTCCATGCGAACACATCAATATATTCTCTGATAAGTTCCAACAGCGATTCTCGCTCTTCGTCTGTTAAGCTTTTACTGACAAAGATTAGCTTTGGAGAGGATTCGCTGCCGAGGTCGACCTGCATAACATCATCTTCGGTAGGAGGTTCTCTCTGCTCGAACCGCTTTTCCCATTGTGCATCCAGCTGTTGGGCCTACGACTCTAGTTCGAGGATTTCAGGAATGTCTTCGTCTTCTTCGTAAGCGTCGGCGAATGCCATATTGACTGACAGGACTTGTCTAAATATGTCTCCGATGCTGATATCCGAGTCGGAGGTTGGTGACCCGGTTGAATGTGACTGCCAGTCACACTCTTTATCCGAACTCTCAGGTGTTGTCGTGGGAGTTACATACCCTCTTCCACATCGAGTTTTGCTATAGTAGTCCCGTGGCTTGCCAGCCGGGACTGGAGGCTTCAAAGGTAGTCGCCGTCCGGTGCCGTAGTTCAAGCCTGGTGTAGTCTCCAGATCATATCCCTATTTTTGCATGAGATATTTGGCCTGGGGACTATAAAGATACAAAGGCAGTCTTCCTGCATCTGACCCAAGATCGACTTCCTTTATGGTGAAGGGACACGGATCGTCTTTTCGGCCGAAGATGATCGGATGATCTCCTCCCTCGATTATGCGGTACGCGTCTTCTACTGGAGTAAGCTGGATCGCGGTGTACACATTTGTCACCTGTGTGTGTAGGTGAACGCCTATACTGTATTCCATAGCATATATTGTACATAGCTTATTGAGCTCGGTGTAGTTCAAAGATAACCCTTTATTGATGAAGTAAGGTATCTTTTCTAGAGGGATTACATCATCTGCGGAGGGAACATCCGTGTGGACGGACATATACTTGGCTAACTCTGGTTCCTCTTCGGCTACCCCCTGTGTGAATGAAGACTGAGAGGACGTCCTGGGAAGCTTGATTGTCAGTGGTTCAGTTGATGGAGTAGAGCGTGGAGTTGTTGGCAGACTAGCGACCCCCAGTTTGGCATTTGATGTGGAGCAAAGAGTGGCCGGTTCGCTAGAAGTGTCAGACCTCGCATCGGGGTGACGACCCTTCTTGGGAAGGCGTATAGTCAGTGGCCTATCGGAGGGATTGAGCTTCTCCGTTTGGGGTTGACCGACTCTCGGCAGTCTGATTGTCAGTGGCCTCGTTGTGGGTCTCGGCACTTGGTCCAACCTCGGCAGTCGGATTATCATATATTCTTCTTGTGCCGAGAGACTGATCGCGTCCTTACGCAAAGTGGCCGTAAGGGGTGCGGACTTGCCTGGCTTGCGAGCCTGGAGGTGGATCGTCAGAGGTTCCTCTGATCCTGTGGCTGTCTTGGCATGAGCTTGCACATCTTCTTCACCCAGGTGCTTCTTTGATTTTTCGTACAGGCAGGAGTATGAGTAATAAGATTCGACTCCTTTGAAGGGATCGATATCGGCAAATTCTGTCCTTACGAAGCCATGCTTATCGACATATTTGAAGCATTGGTGCAGCGTGGAGGGCACGATCAAGTAATCATGTATCCAAGGGCGCCCCAGGAGGATGTTGTAAGAAGTGTCGACATGTATGATGTAGCAGGTGACTTCTGATTGGAGATCGCCAATCTGATACTTCAGGCGAATCTTCCTAATTGGGTAGCTCCTGCCCGAATTGAAACCTCTGATGGCTGTGCTTGTAGGCGTCAGGCGATGCATTGGAATGCGAAGATGATGTAGCAAACCCTTCGGAATGATGCTTATAGATGACCCAGGATCAATGTGCATCCGGTCCACTTTTACGTCGCCGATGTATCCGGTGTAGTATAACGGGCAATCGTGCAGGTTGGTTTTGATGAGCATGTCCTACGGAGAAAAGACGATATTGGGCATCGCTCCCGTACACGCACTGTCTTGGAGATCTGCAGGTTGATTATCTCCCGTGAGGTTGACCTGAGCCAAGTATGCGTCGACATTTTGGAGTACGTCGCTCAAGGCTGCGCGGACATCCTTCGAGAGCCTCAGGAGTTCATATAAGGACAACATGGTCGATGTATTGGCCAATTGTGCTAGTATATCGAAGTTGTAGGGCCTCTCCAGCCCCTGAGGTGTCTCTTTTCGGAGGGATTTGTCGAAGCGAGTCTCCTTCGGCCTAGGCTTGTCGGTCGTCGGAGGTGGAGGGGGCCCTGGAGCGTCAGTGGTAGCTGGAGGATGATCATCAGTCGAGTTCTCAGCCACAGGTTGGGATTGTGCTCCAGATCGAGTAACGACGGCCGTGACTTCTTCCACATCTGCCGAGATGGTACGGTAGGATCTGACTTTTCTGCTTCTCTTCTTGTGAATGGGAGGCGGCGTGGACTGAGTCACCTCGTGGACCAGGTCCGGATGGACCCATATGATTTCTTCTCGCGATGTGGTGAGGGGTACTAGACCAGCAGCTTGATCACGAGTAGGCAGAAGATTAGCAATTTCCATCATCGCCAGAGGGATGGGTATGACACCGTTTTGAGTCTCCGTTAGAGGGAAGCTGCCAAATTGTACGGACACCATGTTGGCTGCTACGGTTACCTCCTCAAAATCGATGGCCAGAGCGTTCGATTCGATGAGGTTTTAGATGTATCATTTTAGTTGGTAGCAGTCGTGTGTAGCATGGTGGACGTAGCGGTGGTAGTGGCAGAACTTTGGATTCTCCAGATCTGCCGGCCGAGGCTCCCGTCTAGGTGGAGGAAGCTGAATTCTGTCTCCTTGTATGAGCATATCCAAGATAGGCTTGACGTGGCCGTCTTCGAAAGAATAAGTGATTTGAGGCCATTGTTTGTCTGCTGGTTGTGACTCAGGCTTCTGGGCTGTATCGGCCACCATGGCCTGCTTGCCTCTGTTGTCCCGATTGTTGGAGGGGCTACTCCCATTGTCGTTGTTGGTGTTGGGACGCTTGCCCTTGTTCTCTCCCTCCGAAATGTGCAACCCCAATTGGCGAGCCTTTCTCAACCGTTCTTCGGCACTTGTGGCACTGATGATAAATGCCTTCCAGTCCTCGAATTGACTCTCGTCTATCCAGAGACTAATTGTTGGGAGCAATCTCTTTTGGCAAATTTCAATTAAGGAAGAATCCGGATTACCAGACGGTAACTTCATTGCGGTTTGACGAAACCGCTCAATATAATTCCTCGTCAGCTCTTTCTCTCCCTGGACGACGTCCATGAGGGTAGACATTGTGACGTCCTGTCCTACCTCGTAGAATCTCTCCAAGAACAAGCGCTTGAAGCCAGCGAAGAAGTGGATGCAGATGTCTGGCGGGTTGCGGTACCAGTCGAAGGCGACTCCTTCCAATGCCCCAATGAATAATCGCATGAGGATAGCACCATCATGGGGCAGATGGTCGGTGGTGACCTCGAAGTAAGTGATGTACCGACTTGCTGAGGTCTTGCCATCATACGGGTTAATATTGAACGGCTTATATCTTGGGAGGAATGGAACATCCCTCCATTCAGCAGGGTATGGTTGCCGTATTCTGAGGTCTTGAGCATTTTCTCCGGCATGGAACATGGCTCGGAGCTTCTGAACCTCTCTTCTTACTTCTCGGGCCTCATCTGTCGCGGTAGGGGCTGTTATTTTGGGAGGATTGTTGTACGGGTTCGGTGCCGCTGAGTTTGAGTCTGCATTGACCGCGGGACCCGTGCTTGTTTGGCCAGGTGTTCCTCCTTGCAGAGTTGGAAGAGCCACCTTGATTTCATCTACAGACTTGACCAAGACCTGTTGTATGGCCTCCAAAGTGTCGATGCGTTGGCGATCGCTGGAACCACCTTGATTGCTGTCCATCATGAATACCGTCCTTACATGAGGAGTGATGGAAAGAACGGTGGAGGATGTGCCCTCCGAGTCATACCCATGCACCGAGAAGTCATCGGGGTAGGTGGGAATGTTCTCTTCGGGCTCGGACTCGGAGGGAACGGTATCCCCAACCTCAGAGCTTGCTTCGTCTTGAGAGTCATGGATGTCCTCGGGGACTTCAGCGTCTGTTGTACCTGATGGGAGAGTTGGTTCCCCGGGCTCGTCTCCTTGAAACATCGGATTGTTGTGGATGTTCGGAGGGGTGCTACCCCCAGTTCCCATGACCCCCAACGATATGGATGATGAATTTCCCATTGTAGCAGATTTCGTCTATGAACGGGTGTGTTGGAATACTTCGGTGGAGGACAACCGTTTAGACGACAGGTTCTTAGCTGTAGTGGTTGATATCTTGGGGCCGGAGATGCTTGTCTTCTTCCCTCTCCCCTCGGCGGGGACTTTCTGAGTGAAATTGTAGGAGACAACATGAGGTGCCTCATCCTCTGAGCTCGGATGCTGTAGTCTTTGGAAGACTGACTGCCGGTCTTCCGTCACTGCCGCGTTGTTGCAACAGCAGTTGACGATGATTTGGGTGCAGTGACGTCCAAGCGAGGACTCTTTGCACACTGAAGCCCCTTCTCTTTCCTTGCGCTTGTGGAGGATCGCCAAACGCAGGTCAGAGGAACCACTTTGTCCTTTTTTCGTCGGGGGCTGGACTCGAGCGGTTCTATACAACTTCCCATCAGAGGCCCGCGTGATAGTCAACGGGACGCCCCGATAGTCAGAGGTTGGGGCAGCTGACGGGGCTTGATGAGCCCGCGCTGCCCTAGACTTCTTTTTTTTAGCACTTACGGGTACGTAATAGGAAGAGTCTAAGTTGAATACCACGGAGTCTGGCTTATCATCCAGAGACCCATCAGGATCAGGACCGTATGAGAGACGGTCGAAGACTGATCGAGAGGAGCGTGGAACGGACGCTATGCGGCTAGGATTGGAAACCGTGCAGGCTGTCTGCATACGGTTATCTTCTGCTGTCGGATGAGTTGTTCTTGTGCGACTGGAAGTCACGACCGTACAGGCTGGCCGCATGCGGTTGGCCACTGTAGCCGCATGGGTTTTCTGCAAGCGATTGACTTCAGTGACCGCATGAGTCTCATTCATGCGGTCGGCAACTGTAGCCGTATAAACTATGCGGCCGACAGATGTGGCCGCATGAGTTTTCTTTATGCGGCTGGCGGATGCAGCCGCATGAGCTTTCTTCCTGCGGCTAATACCCTTATGCGGCTCGGATCGCATAGAGTTTCTCTCTGCCCCTGCAAGTCCAGCATCATAGTGTTTTCTTCTGTCGGACTTGGGGATAGCAGAGTTGTCTACGGTCTGAAGTGGGGCCGCAGGAGAGTCCTTCTCGCCGTCTTGAGCAATAGAGGGTATCCCATCGAGGGCTTGGGGAGGAGCAAATGATTTTGGCCTCCACTCTTTGCGAGCCTTCGTCGTGCGGGTGCGCTTCTAGACCGGGCCAGCGCTTCCTTCGGAGAGCATCTCTTCAAACGCCTGTTGGTCGAAGTCGACGACCATCTTTTGTTGTATGGAGCCAAGTTTGGCTGCATCCGACTGCGTCCCCAACTCCTCAGCCGCGGAGAAGTTTGTCTCCAGCAGAGTTGCCATCGTGTTTGCCATGAAATATAAAAGAACAGAACAATTATCGGAGGACGGGACTTTTACTTCACGTTACAAACTCGCTTGTACAAAGAAAGCCTAGGGACGAAAACCTAGGTACAGCAGTCTAAGTACAATTGTTTATTTTAGATTCTGGGGGGTGACGATAGAGGCTCGGGAAGTTGACGGCAGCCCTGCCTTACTCCTTGAACGATCGGTATGCAGCCTTGGCTCCTGTGACGAGATGGCTAGCGTTGATGAAGAAATGCTCTCCTTGCTCTCCCTCTACTACTCTTCTGGCTTCTCTCTCTCTTTGTGTATTCTCTCTCTGATTATTGGGGGAGTCTCTCTATCTATCTTTTTTTTTCGCAAGGGAATGGCACCTTACTTATTTATAGGAGTGGGGGCATCATTAGGGTTTGGATGATTGCCCATTCTTAAATTGGCGGCGGCTTGATGTTTAATCAATCTGGACCATTAGTCTTAAACGTGAAGGATCTGGGCCATAAATGTAGATAGTATTGAATCCTGTAAATGATTAATGCTGATTGCTTTAAATCTTCATGATTGGTTGTGTCAAGCTTGGATCTCTCACCACGTGTCCCATTGGCTTGATTACGAATGATATGCCCTGATCTCATTAATTATGAAGATAACGTTAAATATGGTTATTGGGATCTGGTAAATCTCTGATTGATTTAATACTACGTATCCCATAATCACCCTGCTACCAGCTGTCAAGTCATGGGCCAATTGAATATCTGCCACGTGTCTTAATGTTGGACCCTGGCAGAGCCGCATGATATCCATGAACCGCATGAGACAGCGTCTCAGTGAGCCACATAGGTATAGTACCTACGAGCCGCATGGGATGGTTTCTTGGTGAGCCGCAGGAAGATGATTCCTGCCAGCCGCATGAAGATGTTCTTCAATTGAACTGCATAGGAGTAGCCACGTGGCAATCTTGGATCATGTTAGAGATTTTCTCCCGTTCTCGAAGAGCCTGTCATTACGACAGGACCATCATGGCACTTTATGCCAAAGCCGTCAGCTGTCAAATCATGACAGAGCATTAAATAAGGCCATTACTTGATGGCCAGCTGTGTGAAAGGATCCCACGGGGACACGTGGTGTTGATCGAGCTGCATATCTCTGTTGGTCGTTTGTGAGCCGCATGTACTTCCGAGCCGCATGAGGCTGGGAGACTCTTTGAACCGCATGGGACTGTCCCTATGTAAGCCGCATAGATTCTCCTGCTCCGAGCCGCATGAGACTGAGAGTCTCTCCGAACCGCATGGGACTGCCCCTGTATGAGCCGCATGGGGTTCTCCTGTTCCGAGCCGCTTAGACCATCATTCTGATATTTTCCATGCTTCTACAAGACCCCCTTCAAAGTTTTTAATTTGCAAAATTAAAATACTTTGAATAAGAAGCATGGCCTTTGCTAACCGCATAGATGGTTCAGCCGCATGGATTTATCTGGCCGCATGAGCTGTTAGGCCGCATAGACTTTTTGCCATGTGTCCCAACCACGTGTACAAATCTAATGCATTAAATGCCCTTGATTCGTTTTTTGAATTAACGCCGCCTTTTGGGGGAGGATCCCAAGGGTCAGTTTTGCTTTGACCGAAGCGTTTTGCCTTTATTCTTTTAGGCGGCGTGTGGATCGAGGCGTTTGTTGATTTACGAGCCTCCTTCGCCTATAAATAGGAGAAATTTATTCTTTGAGGGTTTCTTTACCTTCTCTCTTTGCTCGAAACTCCTTGTTGTCGACTTCTTCTTCGTCTTCTCCCATCAACGATCGGCAATGGCTCCCAAGAAGACTACCGCTGCTATGGGCAAGAAGGCCGCGTCTTCATCGACTGTGACGGCGAACATGGCGGCTCCTCCGCCGGCTGATGTGCCTATTTTTTATCCCGACGTTCACCCGCCTATTGCTGGTAAGACCATCAACATGAACTGTCATGGCTACGCCGCATATCTTATGCGCGAGCCTGTATTTCCAAGTGTGCTGCATGTCCGACTCATGTTCGAGCCACATGGGATATGACCCAGGCCTGAGCCGCATGAAAATTGTTATTTGCAACCGAATAATTACTTCACCATCAGGGCCGCATAAGCTCATCTGGACTGGACCGCATGAGCTCTTTCAAACTGAGCTGCATAAGCATATTTCGAACTGAACCGCATAAGATCATTTGAACTGGATCGCATAAGCTCATCCGTACTGAACCGCATAAGCCTATTTCGAGCCGAACCACGTAAGCTTATCCGAACTGGACCGTATGAGCTCATCCGAACTAAACCGCATACGCTCATTTCGAACCGAACCGCATAAGCGCATTCAAACTGAACCGCATGAGCTCTTTCAAACTGAGCCGCATAAGGCTATGCTGAACTAAGCCGCATAAGCATCAAGTAGTTGTGTTTTGGCTATCTTTTTGACCTTATTTCTTTTGTCTTTCTTCAGTGAATCTGCCAGTAAAACCTGTGGGAGAACTTCTAGTGGGCTCAAATTAGTTCGCCTTGGGTGTGCGTCTTGATGACTTAGTTAAGCATGTGCTGAATCAATTTTCTGCTAATGAGCCTTCGGAGTGGTTGAACGCCATCGAGAATCAGACCCTCCATTATCTCCGTGCCATGATGAATACTGGGAAGTCGGATGGATTTTACCTGAAGCCTTCATTCCTCTTTGGAGACGCTTTAATCATAAAGAATCCTCGAGTATTAGAGATTTCTGAGAACTGGGATTTTTCTTTGGATGGGATGGCGATCCATATTCCTCTCATGGAACGTCATTATCCTCTGTCGTGGTTCAATATGGTGTCGTTGGACAGGAAGATGGTGTGTAACTTAACTCCTACCCAATCAGGGATGTTGATGGGCAACATCTATTATAACCCGAACATGCGGTCAGCGTACGCAGGTAAGGATTTCGTCCTCCGGTATATGATGGGTCTGGCCCCGGGCTCTTTCATGAATGTATACGGTCCCAACTTCACATTCACTCAAGCTGATACATTCCTGAATTGGCTCGCTCGCAAAAAATCTTATCCCGTTGGCAGACTGGCATTGCTGAACTGGATAAACCCCACTTCTATGTGGGCCCAGTTGACCACTTGGGTTCTGCAGACCTATGAAACATTCCTGCGGGAGGTGGGACTTTATCATGCCATTCGGGGCACTTGTCACGGGCTTTCTATCAATAAACCATTGTTCGTGGCGCTCTTGGAGATGTATAACCGGCGAACGGGGACGTTCTTTGCACCCGGAGGGGAGTTGGGGCTTGCTCTCCATGAGATGTATACTGTCTCCAAACTTCCGTGGGGGAACGAGCCTTTCAAGGTGTACACCCCGTCGAATGAGGAGTTCGAGGACTTGAACTGACGACTTCCAGGTTTTGTTACGGTGTATCAGGAGTTGCTGTGCCATCATAGTGCTTGTCACCAGATGGCTATAAAAAAGGAGGATAGCTCAGAAGGGACCGCTCCCCACACCACATCCTGGGTCAATTATCTTTTTAAAGTTGACCCTTCTGGCGAAGTTACTCCTCGAACCGCTCGAACCAAGGGAGAGATAAAGGACCTGATGTTGAGCGTCAAGAAGTCGCGGTCCAAGAGCGACATATTCGGGAGTCAAACTGACTCTCTCAACTATTTTTACTACGGCACCACGCAGATGTCAGAGAAGGCGCTCCTGGCTGGATTTTTAATGATATGGCTACGAAACTGCGTAGTCTCGGGAGGGGCAGGTTCTATTGAGAGGAACAGTCGCCACTTCATTCTCCCTGCCGTTAAGCTGGTATTTGGAGTTAGACTGGCTCTTCTTCCGGCTATGGTGTGTAGCATACACCATGGTCTTCGAACATTCTCGTCCAAGGTCATTGCCCACAAGAAGATGCTGGATTTTGAGCGCATAGAGCTACCATTCCACTATTTGATGGGGTGGTTGTTGATGCACTACAAATCTTTGATGGGACCTGGAATGGCGGAAGATGCTACAGATGAAGACGCTTTCCTTTTCAAATGCCATCGCTGGTCTTGGGAATACAATATTATGCCAGCTTGTCGGAGGACGCTGGCGAGGGTAGATGGGTGTGACTTTTTCGTGTCTGTTCCTCATTTTTCCGATGAGGAAGTGAGGAATGTATACCTTGATGGTACCGGACCTTCTCATTTTCTGTCTCCGAATATGCTCACCTGGTTGCGCAACATCCGCCCCGCGCATCTGGTTTATCGTAACCGCGATAATGTGTATTTGGAGCCCTACCTGCCTAGTAGGTTTTCCCGTCAATTTGGCTATAGCCAGTTATTCCTTGACTGTCCCAACCCTTGTTTGGGCTTTGAAGGTAGCGTTCTTGATGGTGTTAGGGCGTGGAATTATTATTATGCTTATCATACTCGGGCCAGCTTCTCGGTCTCCGATGCTAAGGCGCCGAGGGAAATTTTGTACGTGGTTGCTTTGTATCATGTTATGGCGAACAAGCCTCCTGTTAATTTTGATCCGAGTACCAGTTTCATCGTGGGTACCGGTTTAGAGGAGAAGCCCAAAGGGGCTAAGGCTAGAAAGCAACTAGCGCTCCAGACTCCCCCTCCTGAATCAGAATCTTTCGAGTCGGCTGAGGAGGATGATGATCATGATAGCGAAGTCTCCCTTTCTGGTAGGGGTGAAGAAATAGCGGATCAACCGCTTCCCACACCCGATGAACTGGCGAAGGATCCGTTACTTGCTACACAAGAGAAAGTAGTGAGGGAAGGACAGCCTCCCGCTGTGTCTGGTCCCTCACGCAAACGAGTCAGACGTGAGTCTTCTGACAGCAGAGCGACCTTTTCCGTGAAAAGAGATACCGTTAGGTCTCGTGGATTACTTATTACCGAGGGGGGCAAAGATGCAGACGATGTTCCAGAGGTAAGACCAAGTCGGAGCCATCTCCTTGTTGTGGTTTTCTTTCTCTTAGGATACGACTTAATCATTTTTCTTTGTAGGTGTCTGATGAACCGGCCTCTCATGAACCGTCTGCCGCCCCTGAGGTTGATCCGTCCCTTGCTGCTTTGATTAGTGGCATGTGTTCCGTGATCCTTTCAGCGGGGGCTATCCCAGCGGCGGCTGAGGAGTCCCAAGTTGCTGAGGCCCAAGTCCGGGATGACGAAGGTTCCCTCGGACCTGCCTCCGAGGTTGCTGAATTTCCGCAAGGCGACACCGATCTCGTCGCATCCCCTCCCGAGGGTGCTGGGGCGGAGGAGCCTATCATATTCAGCTCGGAGGCTGCTGGTGAAGAGGCTGCGGTGGCTGTAGGCGAACCTCAGCCTCCATACTCCTCCACTGGTAAGATAAGCCAAATATTGACTAGTGAGGGGGCTTATTTGCTCTATCAACATATCCTCTGGGTCAAATCGATTCATGGTTGTCTTGGCCCTACAGGTCCTGACCCTTTACTTCCCACCGCGGATGTTCTTGGGGAAGGCTCGGCCTGCCGTGATCTGGGGGGAAGGAGCGTTTTCTCCCCTTCGCCGTCTCATGTCGAGGGGCCTCCCGCCAGCTCCGGGCAGATGGGAATGGAGCTGGCGATGGTCTCCGCCTCATCCTCTGCTGCTTATACGGCTCCGGAGATTGACCTCTCGACCCTGCCGAGCATTCAAGTTTTGCGGGCTGCTGAAGAGGAGTTAGCCGCTGTTCATGCGTCCTTCCGTGCGGAGTTTGTTTTCCTTGTGGCATGAGCGGCAGATTCTGTTGCGTCTTTTTCAGCGTTGCCGGCTACACTCCCGTTGACACCGGCTTCTTCGGAGGCTCTGGACGAGGTGACGCAGGATGTGGTCGACAGCTTCTATCGCCATTTAAAGAGGGGCGTAGATGCTGTCGTAGAATGGGGTGTCCTTTTTTCACTGTCTCTGCGGGGCGCTCGGGGTCAGATTAACACTTTGAAGGCTCTTCCTGATGGGGTGGGGTTGGCTGCACTCCTGGAGCCTAAGTTGGCAGAGGCTAATCAGCTTGTAACCCAATTGCTGGCGATACGGCAGGCTGGCTTGCCTGCTGCGATTGACGGGAGCGGGGCTTCCTTATTGCTGCTCGGGATAGGATCAAGCTTGCTCGAGATACCGTCGGGCCAGTTGTGCAGGAGGACCTTGACAAGTTCTCCGCTTCGTATGACAGGCTGGGTCGTCGAAGTCAGGCTTGTAGGGCTCGGGAAGAGTCTGCTTCTCGTGGAATAGCTGACACGAAGGAGCGGATTCTTGTACTTCAAAGGGAGTTGGCTTTCTTAGAGTCAGAGCTGGGGGCTGCTCGTGCAGAACATGAGTCAATTGCTCGGGAGGCCGAGACGGTTTCCCGATCTTCTGTCAACCTGGAGCGGGCTTTCAAGAAATTCGAGGACAACTGGCAAGCTTATGCTCATCTGGAGAACGCGACGGTGCTGAGCCAGGAGGCGGAGCGTCGAGCTAAACAGAGGCTTGAGCGGTCGGTTGCCTTGCTGACGGACCGTCTCATGGCGTTATGTGCCCCAGAGCAGTGATCAGTCTTCTGTCTTCTTTTGTTGTCTCTTTTTTCTTTTCTTTTTGTCTTCATTTAATAAGGGATGAGATCCCAAATAATGTAGCACTTTGAATTTTGAATAAATGAGCATACTTCAACTCATCTTCTCTTTTTTTGTACTTGTGGTGTTCGTGGATTTGGACCTGCTGGGGGATTATTTGTGGACCTGTCACCCTGGGCGTACCTTAGTTTTAGGTACGAGTAACAAGTTTTGGAGAGGAATACCTAGAACAACTTCGTGATACGACAACTATAGAAGTTTTTGGTATTCAGGAGAATGCCAAGGAGCAGCTGGGCTCTCAAGCATGATAGGGAAGGGATGGGAGCGTACCGGAGATCCAGTACAGCATCTGTGGTTGACTGAGGACATTTGTGGTCGACAGAGGACATTTGTGGTCAACAGAGGACATTTGTGGTCAACAGAGGACATTTGTGGTCAACAGAGGACGTTTGTGGACCTATTATCCTTGTCATATTCCGGTTGTGGGTACAGATAATAGGTTGAAAGGGAACCGACATACTTACTCAGAGGTAATGGGGACATGGCAAGCATGAGGGTTTCTTCGATGGAGCCTTCCCACTCAGAGGTAATGAGGACATGGCAGGAGTGGGCTCAATAAAAAGGGGGTACATAGAACGACTCAGAGGTAGGAGAACGTGGAAGTTCTGTGCGAGGGGGCGGTTTGTTTTTGGTGGAAGTGAAAACGACTCAGAGGTAATGTGGACATGGCCGTTTCGGAAATTTGTGGATCGATTACCCTTTTTGTGCACTGGGAGTGCGGGTAGTGGATCATGAGGGAGGATCTCTTCCAGGAAGAAAGTTCAGAGGTATAATCATACGTGACTTACTATCTGAAAGAGTGACCGGAATGTGAGTTCAGAGGCACCAGCGGGTACATAACTCGGTAATTTAGAATATTAAGAAAGTATGAGTTCAGCGGTACCAGCGGATACATGACTCAGTATTCTGAAGTACATGTGGGTGTGAGTTCAGCGGTTCCAGCGGGTACATGACTCGATAATCTGAAGGGAATGTGGAGGTGAGTTCAGCGGCACCAGCAGGTACATGACCCGATAATCTGAAATGTTGTGGATGTGAGTTCAGCGGTGCCAGCGGGTACATGACTCGATGATCTGGAGAGAATGTCGTTTAGACATAATATTTCTTCAGGAACTTGTCATTGACGGACAACATGAGCAAGTCTCCGTTTTGTTTTGCGAGGCGGTAAGCACCGTTGGAGAATACTGCCTCAATGATAAATGGGCCTTCCCACTTTGGCTGGAATTTGTCGGCGGTCTTTTGAGTCATGACCATCAGCCTCCGGACTGCCAGAACGAGATCGCCTACCTGGAATTTTCTGATTTTGACCTTCTTGTTGAAGGCTCCAGAGATGCGTGCTTGGTATAGCTCAATTCGTTGCTGAGCCAAGAGGCGCTTTTCATCTAGTGCCTCCAATTCCTGTAGCCGGCGATGGTTGTTTTCGTCTGTCGTCAATTGATGTGTGAGGGCGACGCATAGTGAGGGGATCTGAGTCTCCAAGGGGAGGACTGCCTCACTCCCGTACACCAGGGAGAATGGTGTATTCCCGGTGGCTGTTCGAACTGTGATACGATAAGCCCATAAGCATTCGTCGAGCTTCTCGTTCTAGTCGCGTTTGTTGGAGGAGACAAACTTCTTGAGGAGTTTGATGATTGTTTTGTTGAATGCCTTTGCCAACCCGTTCGCTGCCGGGTTGTACGGTGTCGAAGCGACATTCTGAATATGGTGCTTATCGCAAAACCGATAGAATACGTGGCTTGCAAACTGCGGACCATTATCATGGATGATCCTTCGGGGCAGTCCAAAACGGTAGATGACGTGTTGCTTAAGGAAGCTGATCACGTTTGAAGTCTTAACTTCTGCGAGTGGGACAGCTTCCGCCCATTTGGAGAAGTAATCAGTGATCGCAAGTATGAAGCGATGTCCTCGGGAGGAAGGTGGGGTGATTAGACCAATAATATCCATTCCCCATGCTTCGAATGGCCAGGACGCCACTATCGGATGTAGAAACTCGGATGGTTGGTGAATGAAGTCCAAGTGGACTTGGCAGGCTTTGCATTTTCTAGCATAATCTATTGCATCTGCCACCATCGTGGGCCAATAGTAGCCCATTCGTCGAAGACGATCTTGCAATTTAGGACCGGGCTGGTGGGCCCCGCAGACACCGTCATGAGCTTCTCGTACAGCTTCTTTGGCTTCTGCGTTTGACAAGCACCGAAGCAACAACCCGTCATAGGATCGTCGATACAGCATTTTCGTCTCTATATCGTAGAAGAATCTGAGAGAACGCCGTCTGATGGAGGTGGCTTCCTTTGGATTCTCTGGAAGGATGTCATAGACGACGAAGTCGATGAATGGCTATCTCCAGACTGGTGCTCCGTCGACCGCCTAGACAGAATAGCTCGCCACGAATTGAACGTTGTTCTTGGGGCAGACCAATTCGTGCCCTATCACGTCAACCGAATGACGAGTGTGGTTTGGCACTGCTAAGGAAGCGGCAAGGCCCGCTAAGGCGTCGACTTCGAAATTTTAGAGTCTGGGGACGTGCTCGATGAAGAATCCCTCAAACGATGAGATGATGTTGATCGCTATTTGGTGGTAGGGGATCATGTCTTCATGGCGGACTTTGTATGATCCCCGAATCTGATTGACGATTAATTGCGAATCGCCGTATGCTTCAAGATATTCTACCCCCAGCTCTTTTGTAAGTTAGAGACCGATGACCAGAGCATTGTACTCGGCCACATTGTTAGAGCAGGGCTCCGTGAGGGTGTAAGCGCGGTTGATCACCAATTCGGTAGAGAAAACCAGTACCACCCAACTCCGACGACGATGTTGCCCTTAGGTCCAGTTCTCGAAGCACCGTCGAAGAACATTCGCCATATATCATCGTGAGAGGTTGCATTCGAGTCGGCGACCTCGTCTGGGATCTCTTCATATATTCTGGAGGACTCCGAGCCTGGGTGGGCTGCTAAGAAGTCTGCCATGGCTTGACCTTTGACTGCCTTTTGGGGGACGAAGATCATGTTGCCCATGTAGCGAGGCGAGAGCTGAGTGCCCCTGGTTTAGTCATGAGGACCCTGAGAGGGTTGACTCGTGAGATCACTTGTATCGTTTGCCCGGTGACATAGTGCCGCGTTTTCTGAATGGCGAACACCAGGGCAAGACATTCCTTCTCCACAGCGGTGTATCGGTGCTCTGGCCCAATCATCATTCGGCTGAGGTAATATATGGCTTGCTCATGGCCTGCATCGTTGTTTTGTGCGAGCAGAGCCCCAAGGGAATGTTCCATTGCTCGTACATAGAGCATGAATGGTTTTCCAGAAACCGGAGCCACCAGGACTGGGGGGTTCGACAAATATTTTTTGATGCTGTCGAAGGCGCGCTGGCATTCTTCATCCCATATGAATGAAACGCCTTTCTTCATGAGATGGGTGAATGGTCGACATCACCCGGAAAGGTTGGAAATGAACCTCCTGATGTAAGCTAGCCTCCCTTGAAGGCCTCTGAGTTCACGAAGATTTCTCTGGGGACCCATCTCCATGATTGCTTTCATCTTCTCAGGGTCTACATGGATACCTTGTGCAGTGATGATGAAGCCCAAGAACTTCCCGCTGGATACGCCCAGAAAGGACTTTATATGGTTCATTTTCAAATTATGCGCTCGTATTAGGTCGAATACCGTCCTCAGGTCCTGCAGATGATCTTCCTTACAGCGACTCTTGACGGCGATGTCATCGACATAGCATTCCACCGTCTTGTGCAGGTGTTCTCTGAAGATGATACTTATGGCTCGTTGATACGTGGCGCCAGCATTTTTTAAACCGAAAGGCATGACTGTGTAACAGTATGTGCCAATCGGTGTTCGGAATGATGTGTGCTTTTCGTCGTCAAGAGACATCTTGATTTGGTTGTACCCCGATAATCCATCCATGAACGACATACGTTCGAAGCCGCATGTGTTGTCAATCATGATATCTGTGATAGGGAGGGGGAATTCGTCTTTCGGGCATGCCTCATTCAGATTGCGGAAGTCGATGCAGATTCGGATTTTTCCATTCTTCTTGAGGACGGGTACTATATTGGCGACCCAATCGGGATGTTGCTCCTCACGAATGAAGCCGCTGGCTATCAGTTTGTTGACTTCGGCTTCGATCGCGTCCATGACACCTTGGCGGAAGCGTCGTTGTTGCTGCTTGACTGGCTTTGCATCTGGCCGTATGTTGAGCTTGTGAAGAGAAATATCGGGATCTAACCCTGGCATGTCTTCATAACTCCATGCGAACACATCAATATATTCTCTGATAAGTTCCAACAGCGATTCTCGCTCTTCGTATGTTAAGCTTTTACTGACAAAGATTGGCTTTGGAGAGGATTCGCTGCCGAGGTCGACTTGCATAACATCATCTTCGGTAGGAGGTTCTCTCTGCTCGAACCGCATTTCCCATTGTGCATCCAGCTGTTGGGCCCACGACTCTAGTTCGAGGATTTCAGGAATGTCTTCGTCTTCTTCGTAAGCGTCGACGAATGCCATATTGACTGACAGGACTTGTCTAAATATGTCTCCGATGCTGATATCCGAGTCGGAGGTTGGTGACCCGGTTGAATGTGACTGCCAGTCACACTCTTCATCCGAACTCTCAGGTGTTGTCGTAGGAGTTACATACCCTAGTCCACATCAAGTTTTGCTATAGTAGTCCCGTGGCTTGCCAGCCGGGACTGGAGGCTTCAAAGGTAGTCGTCGTCCGGTGCCGTAGTTCAAGCCTGGTGTAGTCTCCAGATCATATCCCTGTTTTTGCATGAGATATTTGGCCTGGGGACTATAAAGATACAGATGCAGTCTCCCTGCATCTGACCCAAGATCGACTTCTTTTATGGTGAAGGGACGCGGATCGTCTTTCCGGCCGAAGATGATCGGATGATCTCCTCCCTCGATTATGCGGTACGCGTCTTCTACTGGAGTAAGCTGGATCGCGGTATACACATTTATCACCTGTGTGTGTAGGTGAGCGCCTATACCGTGTTCTATAGCATACATTGTACATAGCTTATTGAGCTTGGTGTAGTTCAAAGATAACCCTTTATCGATGAAGTAAGGTATCTTTTCTAGAGGGATTACATCATCTGCGGAGGGAACATCCGTATGGGCGGCCATATAATTGGCTAACTTTGGTTCCTCTTCGGCTACCCCCTGTGTGAATGAAGACTGAGAGGACGTCCTGGGAAGCTTGATTGTCAGTGGTTCAGTTGATGGAGCAGAGCGTGGAGTTGTTGGCAGACTAGCGACCCCCAGTTTGGCATTTGATGTGGAGCGAACAGTGGCCGGTTCGCTAGAAGTGTCAGACCTCGCATCGGGGTGACGACCCTTCTTGGGAAGGCGTATCGTCAGTGGCCTATCGGAGGGATTGAGCTTCTCCGTTTGGGGTTGACCGACTCTCGGCAGTCTGATTGTCAGTGGCCTCGTTGTGGGTCTCGGCACTTGGCCTAACCTCGACAGTCGGATTATCATATGTTCTTCTTGTGCCGAGAGACTGATTGCGTCCTTACGCAAAGTGGCCGTAAGGGGTGCGGACTTGCTTGGCTTGCGAGCCTGGAGGTGGATCGTCAGAGGTTCCTCTGATCCTGTGGCTGTCTTGGCATGAGCTTGCACATCTTCTTCACCCAGGTGCTTCTTTAATTTTTCGTACAGGCAGGAGTCTGAGTAATAAGATTCGACTCCCTTGAAGGGATCGATATCGACAAATTCTGTCCTTACGAAGCCATGCTTATCGACATATTTGAAGCATTGGTACAGCATGGAGGGCACGATCATGTAATCATGTATCCAAGGGCGCCCCAGGAGGATGTTGTAAGAAGTGTCGGCATCTATGACGTAGCAGGTGACTTCTGATTGGAGATCGCCAATCTGATACTTCAGGCGAATCTTTCCAATTGGGTAGCTCCTGCCCGAATTGAAACCGCTGATGGCGGTGCTTGTAGGCGTCAGGCGATACATTGGAATGCGAAGATGATGTAGCAAACCCTTCGGAATGATGCTTATGGACGACCCAGGATCAATGTGCATCCGGTCCACTTTTACGTTGCCGATGTATCCGGTGTAGTATAACGGGCGATCGTGTAGGTTGGTTTTGATGAGCATGTCCTACGGAGAAAAGACGATATTGGGCATCGCTCCCGTACACGCACTGTCTTGGAGATCTGCAGGTTGATTATCTCCCGTGAGCTTGACCTGAGCCAAGTATGCGTCGGCATTTTGGAGTGCGTCGCTCAAGGCTGCGCGGACATCCTTCGAGAGCCTCAGGAGTTCATATAAGGACAACTTGGCCGGTGTATTGGCCAATTGCGCTAGTATATCGAAGTTGTAGGGCCTCTCCAGCCCTTAAGGTGTCTCTTTTCGGAGGGATTTGTCGAAGCGAGTCTCCTTCGGCCTAGGCTTATCGGTCGTCGGAGGTGGAGGGGACCCTGGAGCGTCAATGGTAGCTGGAGGATGATCATCAGTCGAGTTCTCAGCCACAGGTTGGGATTGTGCTCCAGATCGAGTAACGACGGCCGTGACTTCTTCCACATCTGCCGAGATGGTACGGCAGGATCTGACTTTTCCGCTTCTCTTCTTGTGAATGGGAGGCGGCATAGACTGAGTCACCTCGTGGACCAGGTTCGGATGGACCCACATGATTTCTCCTCGCGATGTGGTGAGTGGTACTAGACCAGCAGCTTGATCACAAGTAGGCGGAAGATTAGCAATTTCTATCGTCGCCAGAGGGATGGATATGACACCGTCTTGAGTCTCCGTTGGAGGGAAGCTGCCGAATTATACGGACACCATGTTGGCTGCTACGGTTACCTCCTCGAAATCGATGGCCAGAGCGTTCGAATCGATGAGATTTTGGATGTATCATTTCAGTTGGTAGCAGTCGTGTGTACCATGGTGGACGTAGCGGTGGTAGTGGCAGAACTTTGGATTCTCCAGATCTGCCGGCCGAGGCTTCCGTCTAGGTGGAGGAAGCTGAATTCTGTCTCCTTGTATGAGCATGTCCAAGATAGGCTTGACGTGGCCGTCTTCGAAAGAATAAGTGATTTGTGGCCATTGTTTGTCTGCTGGTTGTGACTCAGGCTTCTGGGCTGTATCGGCCACCATGGCCTGCTTGCCTCTGTTGTCCCGATTGTTAGAGGGGCTACTCCCATTGTCGTTGTTGGTGTTGGGACGCTTGCCCTTGTTCTCTTCCTCCGAAATGTGCAACCCCAATTGGCGAGCCTTTCTCAACCGTTCTTCGGCACTTGTGGCACTGATGATAACTGCCTTCCAGTCCTTGAATTGACTCTCGCCTATCCAGAGACTAATTGTTGGGAGCAATCACTTTTGGCAACTTTCAATTAAGGAAGAATTCGGATTACCAGACGGTAACTTCATTGCGGTTTGACGAAACCGCTCAATATAATTCTTCGTCAGCTCTTTCTCTTCCTGGACAACGTCCATGAGTGTAGACATTGTGATGTCCTATCCTACCTCGTAGAATCTCTCCAAGAATAAGCGCTTGAAGCCAGCGAAGGAGTGGATGCAGTTGTCTGGCAGGTTGCAGTACCAGTCGAAGGCGACTCCTTCCAATGCCCCAATAAATAATCGCGTGAGGATAGCATCATCATGGGGCAGATGGTCGGTGGTGACCTCGAAGTAAGTGATGTACCGACTTGCTGAGGTCTTGCCATCATACGGGTTGATATTGAACGGCTTATATCTTGGGGGGAATGGAACATCCCTCCATTCAGCAGGGTATGGTTGCCGTATTCTGAGGTCTTGAGCATTTTCTCGGGCATGGAACATGGCTCGGAGCTTCTGAACCTCTCTTCTTACTTCTCGGGCCTCATCTGTCGCGGTAGGGGCTGTTATTTTGGGAGGATTGTTGCACGGGTTCGGTGCCGCTGAGTTTGAGTCCGTATTGACCGCGGGACCCGTACTTGTTTGGCCAGGTGTTCCTCCTTTGCAGAGTTGGAAGAGCCACCTTGATTTCATCTACAGACTTGACCAAGGCCTGTAGTATGGCCTCCAAAGTGTCGATGCGTTGGCGATCGCTGGAACCACCTTGATTGCTGTCCGTCATGAACACCGTCCTTATATGAGGAGAGATGGAAGGAACGGTGGAGAATGTGCCCTTCGAGTCATACCCATGCACCGAGAAGTCATCGGGGTAGGTGGGAATGTTCTCTTCGGGCTCGGACTCGGAGGGAACGGTATCCCTAGCCTCAGAGCTTGCTTCGTCTTGAGAGTCATGGATGTCCTCGGGGACATCATCGTCTATTGTACCTGATGGGAGAGTTGTTTCCCCGGGCTCGTCTCCTTGAAACATCGGATTGTTGTTGATGTTCGGAGGAGTGCTACCTCCAGTTTCCATGACCTCCAGCGATGTAGATGATGAATTTCCCATTGCAGCAGATTTCGCCTTTGAACGGGTGTGTTGGAATACTCCGGTGGAGGACAACCGTTTAGACGACAGTTTCTTAGCTGTAGTGGTTGATATCTTGGGGCCGGAGATGCTTGTCTTCTTCCCTCTTCCCTCGGCGATTGAGTGGAATTACAGGAGACAACAGGAGGTGCCTCGTCCTCTGAGCTCGGATGCTGTAGTCTTTGGAAGACTGACGGTCGGTCTTCCGTCACTGTCGCGTTGTTGCAACAGCAGTTGACAATGATTTGGGTGCAGTGACGTCCAAGCGAGGACTCTTTGCACACCGAAGCCCCTTCTCTTTCCTTGCGCTTGTGGAGGATCGCCTCACGCAGGTCAGAGGAACCACTTTGTCCTTTTGCCGCCGGGGGCTGGACTCGAGCGGTTCTATACAACTTCCCATCAGAGGCCCACGTGATAGTCAACGGGACGCCCCGATAGTCAGAGGTTGGGACAGCTGACTGGGCTTGATGAGCCCGCACTGCCCTAGACTTCTTTTTTTTAGCACTTGGGGGTGCGTAATAGGAAGAGTCTAAGTTGAATACCACGGAGTCTGGCTTATCATCCAGAGACCCATCAGGATCAGGACCGTATGAGAGACGGTCGAAGACTGATCGAGAGGAGCGTGGAACGGACGCTATGCGGCTAGGATTGGAAACCGTGCAGGCTGTCTGCATGCGGTTGTCTTCTGCTGTCGGATGAGTTGTGTTTGTGCGACTGGGAGTCACGACCGTGCAGGCTGGCCGCATGCGGTTGGCCACTGTGGCCGCATGGGTTTTCTGCAAGTTATTGACTTCAGTGACCGCATGAGTCTCATCCATGCGGTCGACAACTGTAGCCGCATAAACTATGCGACCGACAGATGTGGCCGCATGAGTTTTCTTCATGCGGCTAGCGGATGCAGCCGCATGAGCTTTCTTCCTGCGGCTAATACCCTTATGCGGCTCGGATCGCATAGAGTTTCTCCCTGCCCCTGTAAGTCCAGCATCATAGTGTTTTTTTCTGCCAGACTTGGGGATAGCAGAGTTGTCTACGGTCTGAAGTGGGGCCGCAGGAGAGTCCTTCTCGCCGTCTTGAGCAATAGAGGGTATCCCATCGAGGGATTGGGGAGGAGCAAATGATTTTGATCTCCACTCTTTACGAGCCTTCGTCGTGCGGGTGTGCTTCTAGACCGGGCCAGCGCTTCCTTCGGAGAGCATCTCTTCAAACGCCTGTTGGTCGAAGCGGACGACCATCTTTTGTTGCGTGGAGCCAAGTTTGGCTGCATCCGACTGCGCCCCCAACTCCTCAGCCGTGGAGAAGTTTGTCCCCAGCAGAGTCGCCATCGTGTTTGCCATAAAATATAAAAGAACAGAACAATTATCGGAGGACCGGACTTTTACTTCACGTTACAAACTCGCTTGTACAAAGAAAGCCTAGGGACGAAAACCTAGGTACAGCAGTCTAAGTACAATTGTTTATTTTAGATTCTGGGGGGTGACGATAGAGGCTCGGGAAGGCGACGGCAGCCCTGCCTTACTCCTAGGATGATCGGTATGCAGCCTTGGCTCCTGTGACGAGATGGATGGCGTTGATGAAGAAATGCTCTCCTTGCTCTCCCTCTACTACTTTTCTGGCTTCTCTCTCTTTGTGTATTCTCTCTCTGATTATTGGGGGAGTCTCTCTGTCTATCTTTTTTTCGCAAGGGAATGGCACCTTGCTTATTTATAGGAGTGGGGGCATCATTAGGGTTTGGATGATTGCCCATTCTCAAAGTGGTGGCGGCTTGATGTTTAATCAATCTGGATCATTAGTCTTAAACGTGAAGGATCTGGGCCATAAATGTGGATAGTATTGAATCCTGTGAATGATTAATGCTGATTGCTTTAAATCTTCATGATTGGTTGTATCAAGCTTGGATCTCTCACCACGTGTCCCATTGGCTTGATTACGAATGATATGCCCTGATCTCATTAAATATGAGGATAACGTTAAATATGGTTATTGGGATCTGGTAAATCTCTGATTGATTTAATACCACGTATCTCATATTCACCCTGTTACCAGCTGTCAAGTCATGGGGGCAATTGAATATCTGCCACGTGTCTTAATGTTGGACCCTGCCAGAGCCGCATGATATCCATGAACCGCATGAGACAGCGTCTCAGTGAGCCGCATAGGTATAGTACTTGCGAGCCGCATGGGATGGTTTCTTGGTGAGCCGTAGGAAGATGATTCCTGCCAGCCGCATGAAGCTGTTCTTCAATTGAACCACATGGGAGTAGCCACGTGGCAATCTTGGATCGTGTCAGAGATTTTCTCCCGTTCCCCAAGAGCCTGTTATTACGACAGGACCATCATGGCACTTTATGCCAAAGTCGTCAGCTGTCAAATTATTGCAGAGCATTAAATAAGGCCATTACTTGATGGCCAGCTGTGTGAAGGGATCCCACGGGGAAACGTGGTATTGATCGAGCCGCATATCTCTGTTGGTCGTTTGTGAGCCGCATGTACTTTCGAGCCGCATGAGGCTGGGAGACTCTTTGAACCGCATGGGACTGTCCCTATGTAAGCCGCATGGATTCTCCTGCTCCGAGCCGCATGAGACTGAGAGTCTCTCCGAACCGCATGGGACTGCCCCTGTATAAGCCGCATGGGGTTCTCCTGTTCCGAGCTGCATAGACCATCATTCTGATATTTTCCATGCTTCTACAATGCTAAGTGCGGACCCTGGGTCAATCAGAATACGATCGACTTTCATGGTGTCTATATACCCCGTGAAATAGAGAGGACGATCATGACGATTATCTTCTAACAACATGTCATCTTGTGCAAAAGTGATATTTGGCATTAATTCAAATACACTATGACAATGTGCACAGCTGACTGGTTCCTTTTCAGGTTTCTTGAGAAGAGTAAGACAAGCGTCAGCCTGCATCAAGGCTTCACTTAACGTCTCTCGAGTTTCTTTTGAGAGACGTAAGAGTTCAAAGATTGACAATCTTGCTGGAGTATTGGCCAATTGAGCCAATATGTCAAAATTATATGGCTTCTCAAGTCAGAGGGATGAGGACTTCTTCAACGCTTTATCAAAGCGGACAGGTTGTTTCCCCTTGTCGACTGTTGTTGGTTTAGAAGGAAATGGTTCGACCACCGACAAGGATGTGGATGGTATATTCTCGCCAGGAGAAGATGATGAAGGAGGAACATCAGGAGATGGAGCAGGGTTCTCTTGATTTACGGAATACTCCCGAAGATAGGGTTTCCCTGATCTAGTGCCCATTAGAATTTCTTCTTCTGTTACTGGTTCAAAGGATACCATGTTACAGTTCTTGGGTTTAGATCTGGAGTGCTTCTTTTGCTTAGAAGAGGAAGACGTTTCAAATTCTGCTACCCGATCTGGGTGAATCCATATAATCTCTCCTCTGTCAGTTGACAGCGGAACAAGACCTTTATTTTGAGGAGGTAGGAGATTCACGATCTCAAGAGTAGTCCTTGGAATGGGGACAACACCATCTTGCACAAGTTGCGGAAGAAAATCACCGAATTGTAGAGAAACTACATTAGCAGTCACCGTTTTCTCGTGCTGTTACAGAGTAATTGCTCCAGAGTTGACCAGTTGTAACGCTCCAGTCCCAAAATACGTAGGACTAGGAACGTAGACATGCCAGCCGTATAGTATATATACATAAGATGTAAAATGCAGTAACCAAGGTACGAAATCTCATCCACAAAGATAAATAATGATATAAAGGCAACTTTGAATTTGTCATGTATACAATCGTTGGACGGAGACAAATCCACTACCAACTATGAAAAGAAATACATAATAAAAGAAAGAGTTTGGCGAGGGAAGCGAAGTCGATCAAAGTGCAATCATCCTCGAAGAAATAGTGACGATCACGGCCACGGCTAGAATTGTCACGCCCCAGAACCAGAATACTAGAGAGCGGGGGCGTACATAGCCAGCTACGTATATTGAAATAGAATACATCTCAACTACACGGTCACGACTGTCTAGATATGAGGGTTTACTACAAGCCAGCGGTCTCTTATGTCAAGCCTATTGTCTCAATCTCAAGCAAGTAATATGATCACAAGATGTTTGACCACCAAATATACAATAAAAGGCGTCCCAAATATTACATATCAGCTGATCATGAAGCTAGTCGTACAAAAAGCTAGGACTAGCAAGAGTTAAGTCATACATGATCAACCCTAGGATTTGTCAATCATGTTTACAGCCCGTAGGCAGACAGTAAGTAAAGTGCATCGAGCTAACAGGTGCTCGTCGGCTAAATGCCTCAAAAGAATAACTTTACAATAGAGTGAGCGAAACAAAATAGAAAACCCACTCGTAGCCCGGGTTCCTTCTAGTCGCCACCATCGGGCTGGAGGTTCGGAAGATCCTCGGGAGCTGCTCCAAAATCTGGCCACACAAAACCAGCTGGGTCAAACCCCAGAAAGAGCAAGTGCCACAAAGGAGGCCACAAAATAAGAACAAAAGCCAGCATATCAGAACATAAGAAAAGAAATAGAAGAAGGTACAAGTAATAAAGAGTGCAACAGGACAATAAATGACTAGTGATGTGGGACCATTCTGGGAGCCAGGTTACAACCCTTAAACCAGACAAGGACCGAGGTTGTAACCATTCGCCTGAACAACACTCTGTCTCTACCCATTTATTGTTAGAGATAAGTAAAACAAGCATGTACAAGAGTTCCAGGTACAAGGGCTAGACAAGACTTAGACAAGGCTGGACTCCATCCATTCATAATACGGCCAAGCAATTACTATGGCTTACTACTTAACTAACTAGGGTTATCACAAGCCTTAATTACTAACAAGATGCAATGAGAATTTCCCAGTCCCAAGCCCTGCAGACCATCCAGTTATCCTTCCGCGGGTTGAGAGTATGGTTGGGTACATCGCCCCGAAGACGATATACCCTTAGGTGACTTAGAGGGTGCAACACATGACAGTGCGCTGGAAATGTGCTCTACTCGTCGGCAAGCTACAAGTCCAATTAAGAGCGCCCAGATAACGAGATTGCCTGTGACTGGAAATTCTCTATGAACTATAGTTTGATCTAGTCATTAGCCTAATCCATATTCAGTATGAATCCCTGACCGTAGGAACCAGGGAGTCACGTCCTAGACATGATGCAACACAAGACAAGTGGATTGCACAAGCAAGCAAGCAGGAACACCCACGGTGTCAAGTTGATTATACGAGTCAAGTTAGCCGTCGCAACAACATCATGATAAATCATGGCAGGGTACTTGTCAGGAGTACGCCATGACGGGCCACTATCATGTCTGGTTGGTCATGTCAGGAGTGCACCACTACGGGTCACTGTCGTGTTATGCTAGTTCTTTGTCATACCATGCCATGTACAATAGTCATTCCAAACATATTAAGTAAAATATCTAATAAAATATCAATATACAGGGCTATAGAAGAGCCAAGCTTAAGGAAAAATAAAACCAATTCTCCATGATTGGACAGATTGCGCAAGGGTCCCTGGGGTCGGGTTGCGCAGGAGTCAAGTGCGCCAGGGGCCAACTGCGCAGGAGTGAGCTGCGCAGAAGTCGGCTTGCGCTGAGTTGGTTGGCGCAGGGGTCAGATTGCGCAGGGGTGGATGACGCAGGAATGGTTGGCGCAGGAGATAGATGGCGTAGGATTGAACTGCGCAGGGTGAAGTGTGCAGGGATGGATGGCGCATGAGTCAGATTGTGCATGAGTGAAGTGCGCGGGGATGGATGGCGTATGAGTCAGATTGCGCATGAGCGGACTGCGCATAAGCAGACTGCACAAGAGTCCCTGCGCGCTGGGGTTGAGCGCAGTTCACCATGGGGCAAGCTGCGATCGGCGCTGCGCTAAAGAGCGCAGGCCGAGAGGAGGATGCGCAGTCCAGCACAGCGCTAAAGAGCGCAGGCTGCAGTCTGCTACTCCAGGCCGAGAGAAACTCTTCAAGAACACCAAAGTTCAAATCTTCATATCATGGTCAAATCAAAACCAAATCTAGATTTCCAAGGGTCTAACTTGAGTAAAATTGAATTCTCTTCCACATGGAAGCATCAAAACCCACAAAAATCCAACCAAAATAGATCAAAACCATGTAAATCCGAAAATAGTTAAAACCTAGATCTAGAACAATGGAGACTCCAAATCACAAAATGTCAAGCACTAATGTTGATCACCATGGCCTAATCTTGCTAATGAACAAATAAAATGTGGTTCTCATATTGTGGCAATGTGCACTTGCCTATGGTGTTTGGTGTTGTGTAGAGGAAGGAAGAAGAAGGAGATGGAGAAAATAAATGAAAGAGTTATGAGGAGAGAGAAAAGGTTGGTAGGGTTTTAATGAGGGTGGTTGTGTTGGAATGAGGGTTGAACATAGGCTAAGGTGTTCCAATGCATGTTAAACCAAACCAAACCAAATCAAACCAATATTCCTCCACAAAATAAACCAAGCCAGGTAAAACCCAATTTCGAGAACCAAAATCTGCAAGTCAAGCCAATTACAAGTACATGCCAAAATCCGAGAAAATAAATACAGGTCTGAAATACATGCAAGCTTGACAAAATACGTATTCAGAATATGGGTGTTATAAGAATACCTGCGAAATACAAGAACACACACCTGGCGAGATAACCAGGTCCTCAGGGGGACGTAACAAGATACAATAAACATGCCATATAAATATTGAATATAAAGTATGCCACAATCAAAGAAAGTGATAAGACATAAATAAGGCAACCCTACCGTACTAAAGTGAATATGCAGTTGAGAAACAATCGTTTCGACGCATGGGCCCTAGCTATAAATGAGATCTGGTATAGTCCCCATTTGGGTACCAGTGACCACAGCGCATGACGTTCAAAAACGACAGTGGCAAACCTGAGAGGCTAATCATACTCGTATCTCCAGCAGAGCTTTCGGGTTACAAGGGAAGTACAATCGAAGCCCATACGTCAGGTATTGTCCTCTCCACCCGATGCTCTTATTTAAGTCGCATCCACGACCATATACCTCTACTAACTGTTAAGTCTCCTAACATGCCTCTGTCAGCAGTTAGCCCTAACGTATGCACATGGGGGATCAGCCCATACGCAAGAACCTCTACATGCCACTCCTCTCACACATCCATGTGGTACAACTGTGTCAAGGTATATGCAATACACTACAACCAGTAGTCTCTTAACTCTAAGTCCATATGCAATCAAAGGATAATAACAAAGTACAGCTAATATCACTGAGCAGGCAGTAAATCAAGAACAGTAAGAACTAGAATTAAATGAACAATGATATGTAATAAAAATACAAATCGACAATAAACAGTATAATGGCAAGGTATCTTGCCTGGTGTGTTGCCGGTTGTGGTGCGATGTTCTGTAAAGTTCCAGTTGACTAATCGCCATATCCGATGGGGAAGAGTCTGAATTCGCGAGAAAATAGGGAAGGATGATTAGTCATGGTAATGGTGATAATCAAGGGAAATTATGGAAATTACGTATATAAATTTTCTAAAATATTTTTCATGTAAATTCTTGAAAATACTTTATATATATATATATATATCCAATTTGAAATTTTACATTGTTATTAGTCAAATATACGTTTAGATGAATTCTTAAAAAATCAAAATTTGTTTTTAGGCTAAACTCACATTTAAAATATATATAATATATACCTTGTAGAAAAGTAACTTTTCGTTAGTCAAAATAAAATATAGGAAAAATAATTTTAGGGCTATTGAATGTTGTCAAAATAATGTTGGAAAATATTAATTATCAAATTTAGAATAATACACTAATAATTCTAATAATAAAAATCATAAACAAAAGTATTTAAAATAATACTAATGATTTAATAATAATAATAATAATAATAATAATAATAATAATAATAATAGTAATAATAATAATAATAATAATAATAATAATAATAATAATAATAATAATAATGATGATAATAATAATAATAATGATAATAACAATGATAATTAATAGATAATAACAGTAATAATAATCTTAATATTAATACTAATAATGGTAATAATAATAATAATAATAAATAATAATAATAATACTAATAAAACTAATAACAGTAATAACCTTATAACCCAGCCATCCCCCCCAATTCGTTCACGAGAGAGAGAGAGAGAGGAGGAGTGAAGAAAAAAAAGAGTTTGTGCGATCGGGACTCACTAGAGGCGGGGGCGCGTCGGCACCGGGGTTTGATGGAGGCGGAGAGCGCCGGCGGTTCTCGCGGGTTGGGACAGAACGACGCTGGTGGTGGCGCGCGCTCAACAGCGGCGGACGGCTCCTTCGTGCGATGGTGGTGTCACGGCCCTATGCGGTGGTGCGGAGGACTCGGTCGAGGTGAGGGTTTCTTTATTCCTCCTCATTTCTTCTGTTGATGGTGGTTGGGTCGGTGATAATGACGAAGAGGGTGCTGGCGCTGTACGGCCTGGCCGGGAGATCGGGGACGGGCACGGTGAAGGCGGTCAGGGATCACCGTGGTGGTGGTCGGATCTTGGTTGGAGGGAGGATGATGTGGTGCTGGTGATAACAGTGGGGTTGATGGCGGTAGCGGGACGAGATGCTGGTTGGGAACGATGCTATTGTCGGGATGGCGTAGGGTTAGGGCTGCATCGTCATGTATTGGAAAACAGTATTAGGTATGGGTTGTGTCGTGTCGAGAGTGTTTGACACGACGGAGATGAATGTCCTGAATTGTCGGACTCTGAAGGAATATTGTATTTGTAGGGGTAAAAGATATAGTAGATGGGGAAGGCACGGACACGATGCACCGTTTGGATGTGGTAGAATTTATGGATGAGTACCTCTCCTTATATAGGAGGTGGGAATTCCCAGTTAGATAGGGATTGGGAGGATTTAAATCCCCCATAGATAATATCATATTAATTTAAAATTTGATTTAAACTTTAATCGTTCAAATCCAAATCAAAGTTAGATAAAACCTTCATTTAATTCAAATTCTCATGAAATCTTTTCTAATTTAAATTATCCAAAATAATTCAAATATTAAATAGAACAAAAACTTAAATATCTTTTTCATAAATATTACAATATAACATTAATTAATTTCAAAAATCAAGGTAATTACTTAAATATTAAATTATAAAGTAGCTTTTTATAAATAACAAAAATATGTTACTATACAAATTTTAAATTCTGCAAATTCTGCAAATATCTAGAATATATGTTATATAAACCAAAAAATTTCAACTCACTATTTAATTTTGAACGACGAACAAAATAACTATTTTTTTTAAAAATAAAATAAAAATATTTATCATATTTATTTGAACATGTACTTTCCTATATAATAAATTTATAATAAAAATATTTTTCTAACATATGTACCTCGACACATATTCGCACTCGTCGAGAAATTACGAAACAAAAATCCCACAGGTTACGTAAATACAACAAAGCGAACTCGTATGCGACGTGCAGATACGAAGTACAAAAATAAAATAAAAAAAATTAAAAAAAATTTTAGTAAAAATTTAGGGGGTTTACATCCTACCAACTTAAAAGAATTTCGTCCTCGAAATTTAGGAAAAATTAGGGTAGGTAGGGTGAAGGAGATAGAAGCAGTATATTTGAATAGATGTACGAGATCTTCTTCGGACGAGAATGCAAACAAAATATTCTGCGAGGAGGTGGGTGACATTTCAATGATAATAGATCAGTTGGATGACTAGGAAAGAATCGATTATAGTATGATTATGACAACCCCTCGATGTCTATAATCCATCATTCACTGTCATTTGTTCTATGGACGTGCAAGCTCCCCAAATAGTTAATAGTCTTCCAATATAAATTTTGATCATTAGACCACTATTCTTGATTCAACATTTCCTTGCGTGTTTTCAATATTGTTAAAATCTCAAATCGTCCTTATCAATTTGCCATTCACTATTGCAATATATTCCGTAACTTTCTTTTCTTCTTTATTTACTTCAATCATTTTCCTCACAAATTTTAAATTCCAAAATGTATGCAATTATTTAATTCAATATTTCATCGTAAAAAATTTCAACAAGTTCAACAAATTTTGAATTAAATGAATCTCTAATATACTTCTCTCACATATCTATATATATCCATTTTTCTCAAAATAGATCTCGTCGTTCACAATCTCTTCAAGAGTAGGTTCTAGATAATCCTTCAATATGTTTAATCAAATGTTAAATCAATATTCTTTGTAGGAAATTCGTACTTATCCTTAAAGTACCAAAAATAAGCTATCACCTTCAATATTTGTTGATCATATCTTCACAACATAATCTTTTATCATTACAATTGAAAATTCTTTACCTATTAGCGTCTTATAAGGGAATTGGAATCCATTGATCTTTTAATTCATGATGGTAAAAATAACCCGTCTTTGCTTCAAACTCACAATCACTTTTAGAAACGTATTCTTAAATAGTCAAAAAATGTACGCACTTTCTTTCTTCAACAATTGCTTATCTTTGAAACCTATTATCTTTATGACACCATATTTTATCGAAGGCAAGTCCACGTTGTCTCTGTCAAGAATTTGCGTTCATCAATTTAATCTAAATTTGGTTCTTAAACCACCAAAACTTTAAAAATTCCTCACTCAATATTTTGTTACCTCGAAACAAATTTTGAAAATTGAGAAGTCTATTTACCTTTGATTGTTTTATCAACACAATATAACATTTCTCCCTTCATCTATTTGGATTTATCGCACATTTTCATTTATGTCCATTCTACACCTTGTAGTCTCGTAATTATCTTAACCAACCGTGTTATTTATCCTTGTTGTGGGGTTCTCCAATCTACCTCTACTAACCCGAGATTGTCATGGTCAAATTTTATTTCGCATAAGGGAATCATACAAGGAACAAGGTTGCATAAACAATAGAGAAATTATAGTGAAATATGAGTAAGCAATTTAATTTAAAGGGAGAAGGGTAAGGATTGCAATATTGAAGAGCGAAAGATGTTATGTGTCTAAGTGAATCGAGATAAGACATGAAACTCAAGCACCCAGAGCAACTCAGACCTTCAGAGAACCGAGAACCGTCGTCAGATCGTCAACGGAGACAACGCATTACCACTCGCTCCATCGGCACAAGGGACCCAGATAAACAAAAGTGTACTCCTAGGACTACGTCTAAGACCTACAATGTAACACTGTTCTGTTTGTATTGAAATTACATCAAAAGATTTTAATGGCAAACAAGCTGGCGACTCTGCTGGGGATCTCTTTCTCCTCCACCGAGAAAACTGTGTCGCAATTCGACGACGTGAATGTGGGCTCCTTCCACAAGATGCTGGTCGTACGCCTCAATCAACAGGCGTATGAGGAGTTCATCTCTGAAGGCAGTGCGAGTCCTTCGAAGCGGCTGCTGAAGCCGAAGAAGACTCGCCAAGTCTGGGTGCACAAGGTCGACGCCTCTGGCACCACTACCGAAGGGGATGCGCCAACGCAGCTCTCCCTTCCTGCTGACGTCCTCAGCAACCAAGATGCGTCCACCGGTGTAGCGCATCTCTCGGGGAAACGTGCGGCTGACCACATTCCCCAGCCATCTCCCTCTCAGGCGAGGAAGATGCGTCGACGGAGCAAGGGCTCAGCTAATGTCCCGCGTATCACCTCTGATGCACCACAGAAGGTCTCTCTCTTTGACAGACTCACTCGCTGTAGTGGCGAGGAGAATTTGAACTCTGAGTACTATACGCCCCAGCGGGGTGATACGAAGAAGTCCAAGGCGGTACGGGCCATGCACCTCAAACGTGCTATGCCGGCAGCAAATCAGAAGCTTGCACTCACAATCATGCGCGGTGCTGATGGTAAGCTGTATAAGGTCGACTCGGGTGCTTCTGTGCCGGAAATGAGTCGACCTTCAAAGTCCTTGTCTCACTTGGGCGCATCTGTTGCGTTCGTAACCGAGTCGAGCAAGGCAAACCCTGTGGTCTTGAACTCCCGTGCCTCCTCTGGTTGTGCGTCTGAGGTTCGTTCAAGTCACTATAATATTGTTCCCCCACTACCGATCTGAGCGCCTGTTTGGTGTTGGATCAGGAGGTGCAGCATTCACTTGACCACCCCGACGCTTGGCCTTGCCATGCGGCTGATAGGGGTGCGAAGGTGGCACTCTCCTCCAACGATCTACGTAACATGATCACTCATAAACGTCGGTCAGAGGAGTCGACTGACAAGCACAATGCACCCATCACAGGTGTCACACCCCAGAACCAGAATACTGGAGAGCGGGGGCAGACATAGCCAGCTACGTATATTGAAGTGCAACCCACCTCGATATACGGTCACGGCTGTCTAGGATACATGAGGGTTTACTACAAGCCAACAGTCTCTTAAGGTCATGAACAAGCCTATTGTCTCAATCTCAACCAACTAATAATACTCACAAGATATCAGATCACCAAATATACAATTGTAAGGCGTCCCAAACATTATATATCCAGATGATCATGAAGCTAGTCGTACAAAATGTAAGGACTAGCAAGAGTTTATGTCATATATGATCAACCTCGAGTTGCCAATCATGCTTACAGCCCGTAGGCAGACAGTAAATAAAGTTGCAAACGAGCTAACACTTGCTCGGCGGCTAAACGCCTCAAAAGAATAATTTTACAATAGAGTGGGAGAGCAAAATAAACCCACTCGTTGCCCTGGTTACGCCTGGTGACCACCATCGGGCTGAAATACAGGGAGATCCTTTGGTGCTGCTCCGGTATCTGGCCATACAAAACCAGCTGGGTCAGACCCCAGAAAGAGCAAGTGCCACAAAGGAGGCTTCACTTAAGAACTAAAACCAGCAATTAGCACAATAATAATAATAATAAAGACAAGAATTTAAGGAAAAGCATAACAGGTGATATACGATGAGATAACCATGGGACTATTCAGATAACCAGGTTACAACCCGTAAACCAAACAAGGACCGGGGTTGTAACCCTTCGTCTGAACAGAACTTGGAACTCTCACCATTTATCGGTAAAATAAATACAAGCATTATGGTCATGCAGTAATCTGGGACAGGATCAGGACAAGACTAGACTGGTTAGACTCCATCCAATCATTTCACGGCCAAATAAGAACTACGGCTTGATACTTTAACTAACTAGGGTTATCACAGTCCTAGTTACTAACAAGATGCAGTGAGATTATTCCACAGCCACAAGCCCTGCAGACCATCCAGGTTACCCAGGTCGAAAGATTAGGGTTGAATTCAGGTGGGTACATCGCCCAGGAGACGCATGTACCCTTAAGTAGCATGAAGGGTGCAACACATGATAGTGTGCTGGAAATGTGCCCTACTCGACGGCAGGCTACAGATCCCAGGTGCGCCCAGGTAACGGGATTGCCTGTAGCTGGAAAATCTCTTCATGACTAATGTAATTAATCTAGTTATTAGTCCTTAGTTCATTTCAATAGGTACTCCTGACCGTGGTACTCAGGAGTCCCATCCTAGACATGATGCAAGACAGGACTGGTTTATTTATACAAGCACAAGCGCCCACGGTGTCCAGGTAATGTATTCTTGCCAGGTCATATCATGTCAAGTAGCCGTCGCAACAGCTTATCAAGATATAACATGTCAGGTTATCAGGTCAAGTGTACTAGTCAGGAGTGCGCCACGACGGGCCACTATCAGGTCATGTCAGGTTACTCATGTCAGGAGTATACCACTACGGGTCACTGTCGTGTCAGGTTAGTCATGTCAGGAGTGCACCACTACGGGTCACTATCAGGTCGTGCTCAATTATCAATTCCAAGCATATTAAATGAATTCATGGTTATCAAATTCATGACAAAAGGCGTAATGATATAAAATGGGCGTAAAATATCTAATAAAATATCAATATACAGGGCTATAGGAGAGCCAAGCTTAAGGAAAATAAAACCAAATCTGACATGCTGACATGAGACCAAGTCAGCCAAAGGCCATACGCTCAGGTCAAACTATGCTCAGGCCAGTGTACACCTTGCTCGCTTAAGCTAGCGTACCAAGGCACGCGTACACTCAAGCTACAGGTCAGCGTACGCTCAAGACTGCGTACGCTTGAGCTAGCGTACGAAAGGGTCTAGGGCACGCTCACGCTAGCGTACGCAAAAAGACACGCTGCCAACAGGCAGCATATCAAGGCTAGCGTACGCTCGCTAAAGAGCAGCGTACCCAAGTCAGCGTACGCTCGCTAAAGAGCAGCGTACCCAAGTCAGCGTACGCTCGCTAAAGAGCAGCGTACCCAAGTCAGCGTACGCTCGCTAAAGAGCAGCGTACGCTCGCTAAAGAGCAGCGTACAGCTCAGTGGCGTAAGCTAAAAAGGTAGCTCACTGTTCACTGTCTTCTCCAAATGGCAAGAATAGCAAGAACTCCAAGGATGGAACCCAAAACTCCAAATGCTCATAACTTGGTCAAAACAAGTCCGAATCCAACTTTCCAAATGTCAAATTGGGTAGAATAAAGTTCTCTACAACATGGAACCATCCAAACTTGAAAACAAGAAAGTTTAATAGATCAAAACCACCAAAATCCGAAAATAGCAAGACTCTAGATCTACAAGAATTAAAGCCTCAAAATAGAAAATAACAAGTTCTAATGTGGTTTAGAATCATGAGGAGAAGCTAATGAAACCATCAAAAGGAGTTCTCTTGTGGAAGCAAGTTGTACTTGCCTATGGTGTTCTTGGTTGGTGGGGAAGAGTAATGGTGGGGGAAGGAGAAGTAAATGAGAATTATGGAAGAGAGAGAAGGTTGGTGGGGATAATAAAGAGGGGGGTTGTGATGGAAATGAAGGAGAAGCATAGGTTAAGGTGTTCCACCCTTGGCCCATGATGAACCAAGCATTGGGCCGGCCGAACCAAGCCAACCCAAACCGAGAGTTAAACCAAGCCGAGAGCTAAACAAGGAATCAGGCAATACAGAATAAAATACGTATACGTATCCCAAAATACGTAATACGAACACAGGCATTACAACAGGGCATGCCTTCACCATCAACTGTTGTTGCAAAATAGCAGTCCCGCCACCAAGGCAGTCGGTGTTCCAGCGGCTGCAATCATCAACATCTCTCCGACGTCGCCTTGGGAAGAAGGTGTCAATTGAAGAGGAACCAGAACTAAAGGTTGCTTCATACAACGTAATCTCTAATTCCTCGTCAATCCGAAAGGCGATTGGTCATTCCTCGTCCTCGTCCAAGAGCCAGCCGAGGAGAACCAAGACAACTGTTCCATCCTCCAGAGTGTTCGAAGGCACTCGGAAGAGAAAGAAGTTCCTGGAGGAAGCTGGAGGTACCCTTGTTGATCCTCCTTCTGAAGACGAAGATATCCTCCAGAGCACAACTGGGGTCGATCTTCATCCTGGAAACGAAGTCAGCCTCCCGGACGTAGCTGGGGGTAGTCTGGCCCCTGCGGATACTTCTCTCGAAGACGAAGAAGTCCTCCAAGACAGAACTGGGGGTAATCAGGCCCTCGCGGATACTTCTCCCGAAGATGAGGGTATCCTCCAAAACATAGCTGGGGGTAGCCAGGACGAAGCTCCAGGAGAGGTAACTCCCCTACAAGAGAGCGAGGTCGAAAGCGAAGCCTCAACTTACCCATCCGACTCCAGCCGTGTCATGATAGTATACATGACTGGGGGTGATACCGAGCCGGATGCGCCGCCAGCAGACCTCGTCCAGCGCATGGCTACCCTAGAGGGGGGACTCAAAACCTTCTCTGCCTCCATGCAAACACTGACTCAAGCAGTGTTTGAGATACGGTCAGCTTTGGCCAGAGCACCTTCTACCGGTCCTAACCCAGGGGCCAATGGAGAATCAAGCATATCCCTTCAACGGGTATCCTTGGATACAGATCGTCGCGAGGCACCACGGACGTCGGAGCCATCAAATGCTCAACTCCAGGCTATACCACCTTTCCTGACTCCCAGCTCCATGGAAGACGTGGTGGAGATGATCAGGGACTTGCGAGAGCGCTTTGAGTCCAAGAACAGGCAAGAGGAGCGCCAGAAGATGGGGATCCCCCAACCCTATCCCCTCGAATGGAATAAAGTGGTTTATCCTCCTAAGTATAAACCACAAACATTGATGCCGAACGATGGGAAGGACTCTCCGCGTCGCTATCTGACATACTTCCAGTCCCAAACGGGACATCTCCCGAAAGAGGACGCTCTACTCACCAACATATTTATCGGAGCACTGAAAGGAGTGGCGTACGACTGGTACTGCAGCCACCCCGATAACTCTATATATTCTTTCGATGACTTGACGCGTCTCTTCCTCGACCGTTTCTACGACGGCGGGAAGGACATGACAATAGCATCCCTCATAGAGATACGCCAGAAGGAGAAGGAAACAGTTCGAGTATTCATCGAACGCTTCCGACAGGCCTGCTTCAGACTGCCCCCGGGCATGCCAGAACACGCACTCCTCTCCTCCTGCAGCATGAATATGCTGCCTGCAGTCAAACTCTGGCTCAACTCCACTCCTCCTCTCGACTGGAGTTCCTTGATCATCGAAGCCGAAGCAGCAAAAAAGAAGGCGTCCAATGCTCGTCTTCTGGGAGTTAGTTTCCTAGCCTTTGAGGACAAGGGGAAACGGCCTACAGCCAACAACCCCGGACGAGAGACGAAGGGGAAACATGCGTTGACTGTCAATGCCTCTAAAGGTGCATCAGCACCTACCCAGAAACCTCCACTTGTACCAAGGCCAAATGAGGTCTATTCTTTCAACGATGAAGACACCCTGCAACTCTTTGAGATACTGAAGCAGGGTGACAAGATAAAGTTGCCGGACCCAAAGCGTTCCGACGAGGTTGGGAAAGTGGACAATCCGAGGTACTGTCATTACCATCGGTTTGTCGGACATCCAACTAAGGACTGGTACATCCTCAAAAACTACATCCAGCGCATGATCAATGCGGATGTTATCTCCGTCGACTACGATGAGAAAAGGGTTTCGGCCAATCTGGTGTCACTCCAATTTGGCACCTTGCCGCCAACCACAACGCAAGATGGCGTCGTCCCCATCCCAAAGGCGACAATGGAGGTGGTCAATCTACCACATACTCGTGACAACGTGAGTGGACTCATCCTACTCACCATATCTCGGGGAGAGGTCTTATGGGTTCACCCTGATCTCGTCTCCAAGGTTACTCAACCGGAGGTACGCTCTGCCTCCAAAACTAAGGGCAGGAAGATCAAGTCTTGCCGCATGGTCTCTTCCTCTGCGGAAGAGGCGCTTCCTGTACAGACGCGTTCACATCAGAACGCCCAATCTGACGAAGCTGCCGTCGAGGTAGTGCCTCCTTGTACCGTCCCTACTGTCCAGGAAGAGGGCCCATCTAAGCCCCCAGCAGCCAATAAGCAGAAGCATGTAGAGGCCCATTTCGACAAGCCTCTGCGAAAGGAGAATGCTTCGGGGCTAGCCAAGCTCCACAACTTTGACATACTGGCACAACTGGCCAGTACTTCTGCCCGTCTATCTCTGTTTGAGCTTCTTCGTCTTTCCAAGACACTCGTGAAGCTCTCTGTGAAGCCCTGAAGGATGCTGAGTCCTTCATCAGTCAGGTCAAGCAGCCTGAAGATCTCCCGATTATATGTGCGCACTGTCATTGTACGGATGAAGTTATCCCTAACATAACCTTCACCCAACAAGACATGCTGCTCAAGCACAATCGACACAACCGGCATCTGTATTATACAGGGTATATCGGTTCCGTCAAGGTGAAGCAGATTCAAATCGATCCAGGGTCTTCCCTCAACATCATCCCAAAGACGCTGCTCTCAACACTGGGGATCCCAATGTACCGACTGGCGCCTTCCAACACAACAATCAGTGGCTTCAATGCTAGCAAAAGCGAGTCGCTGGGCAAAATACGGCTAAAGTGTCATATCGAAAATCTCAGAACCGAGGTGACTTGCTATGTCGTAGACGTTGATGTCAACTACAACCTCCTACTGGGTCGTCCGTGGCTGCATTAGTACATGGTGGTGCCATCTACACTCTACCAATGTATAAAATACGTGTCCACCAATGACATCATCCGGACGAAGTTCGCGAACATTGACCCTTTCCAGGGGGTTGAAGTCTACTTCTCTGATTCCACCTTGTACAAGTTGCCAGACGAGGAGGAAGCCAATGATGCTGACGATGAAACAGAAATGGCAGCAGAGCCCGATATGGAGCCAGAGATGATTCCCGATGCTCCTCTAAAAATTTGACTCAAAGGGAAGCCGCCTTAGACGTTGCCATCCATGAACATCAAGCTACCTGGAAAAGCACCAACTTCTCAAGGTAGAACACCTATTGAAGCTCCCTTGAAGATACGGCTCAAGGAAAAGCCGCCTCAAACATCGGCTCCCCTTGTGGCAAAACTACATGGAAAGGCACCAATCACTGAAGGTGCAGTTGAGGCACCTCTGAAGGTACGTCTTAAGGGCAAGCCGCCGCAATCATCCGTCTCATCCAAACTGCCGAAGAAGGCCCACATAGCCCTCTCGCACCCCAAGATCAAAGCTGTGGTGGACTCTCCTGATCCAATCCCAGTACTCGCAGATGAAAAGCTAGGGGAATATATCTCTGCTGATGTAGATGCACCCTCTCTGGACAATGTAATCCCACGGGACAAAATCTCGTGTTTCATCAATAATAGAGTGTCTTTTAATTATTCTAGTCTTCCACATTGGAATGCCATATATACATTAGATAACGCTCTACGGTCGTTGTAAACACAAATAACGACCGTCCATCATGTAAATCGAGTAGTCCCGTCCCAAGGGGTCTGTTTTGTAGTCCCGATGCAGAATCAAGACGAAGAATCCATCATCTTCGGCAAATTCGAGCGTCATCAAGACCTTCCGCCACTCGAGCAAGAACCAGATATCGGCAGAATACAAGTCTATCGGTACACGGACAAGGCAAAGTATCTCATCTAAAAGATGGGTTACGACCTAAAAAGCAACAAAGGCCTGAACTACGGCAAGGGTCGACGTGTTCCTCTCCGGCTTCCAACACCTAAAGGAAAGCCACAGGACTACTATCATCGAACTCGACGGGGGGTGGGCTATGTCACGCCGCCGTCAACTCCAGAGAGTTCGGAGGCAGAAGAAGTAGAACATTCTCATTCATCCAAAGCATCAACTTGGGATTTCGATACCAGTATCGGATCAGTCTTCAAGAAAGTGCTATCAGCCAACATGACATCTGCACAATCTCTGGAAGATGAAGGCAAAGATCAAACGCCAAAATTCTTCGAAGAAAAACCCTGGGCTCAATGCCTAGGAGAACAGTAGGAGTCTCGTTTTGAATTACGCGAACCCCCTACTGAAGACGAAGTCGATCAGATCGACCTTGGGCATGGATCTTCTTCCAAACCCATCTTCATCAGCAAAGGCCTAAAAGGAGAAGATCGGGAATCTTTAATCCAGCTGGCTAAAGAATATATCGATGTCTTCGCCTGGAGCTACGAAGATATGCCGGGACTTGATCCCCAGATCGTAATGCATAGGCTTAATATCTTACCTGATGCCAAGCCTATAAAACAACAACAATGACGTTTTCGTCTTGACATCATGAACGCTATCGATCAGGAAGTAGACAAACTCCTGACCAGCAGATTTATTCGTAAAGAACAACACCCGGATTGGGTGGCCAACGTCGTCCCTGTCACCAAGAAGAATGGAAAGATACGCGTCTGTATCGACTTCAGGGATCTCAACACTGCTTGCCCGAAGGACGAATTCCCGCTTCCAATCACCGACGTGATGATCGACAACACATGTGGCTTCGAACGCATGTCTTTCATGGACAGGTATTCGGGCTACAAGCAGATCAAGATGTTCCCCGATGATACAAAACACATGTCATTCAGGATTCCGAAGGGTGTCTTCTGCTACACAGTGATGCCCTTCGGCTTGAAGAACGCTGGTGCGACATACCAACGAGCTATGAGCACCATCTTCCGTCAACATCTTTGCAAGACAGTCGAATGCTATATTGATGACATCGCAGTCAAGAGTCGTCTCAAAGGAGATCACTTACAAGACCTTAAGACAGTCTTCGATCTCATGCGAGCGCATCAACTCAAGATGAACCCCGCTAAATCCTTCCTTGGGGTTTCTAGCGAAAAGTTCTTGGGCTTCATTATCATTGCGAAAGGCATTCATGTCGATCCCGAGAAGGCCAAAGCCATCTTTGACATAGACGCTCCGAAGAATCTTCGAGAACTTCGAGGCCTGTAGGATCGTCTGGCATACATCCGAAGGTTTATAGCAAACCTTTCCGGAAAATGTCAACCCTTCACCCAGCTCATGAAGAAGGGAGTCTCTTACGTCTGGACAGAGGAATGCTAAAAAGCTTTCGACGACATCAAGGCTTACTTGACGAGCCTGCCAGTCCTGGTGGCACCTATCGCTGGCAAACCATTTCTCCTCTACGTTCATGCCATGGACCATTTCCTCGGCGCTCTGCTTGCTCAGAACAGCGATACAGGCTATGAACAAGCTATCTACTACCTCAGTAGAACATTGATCGGGGCCGAACACCGGTACAACCCCGTTGAAAAAGAGTGTTTGGCTTTGGTATTTGCCATCCAGAAGACTCACCATTATGTCTCGGGCCAGACAATTCATGTCATCTCCCGAGTCAATCCACTCAGAGTTCTCATGACGAAACCAGGGTCATTAAACTCCCGGCTAGCTACATGGGCAATCCTGCTAACGCCATACAACATGGTGTTCGTTCCACAAAAAACTGTCAAGGGTCAAGCTCTGGCCGATTTTTTGGCTGCACACCCCATCCAAGAGTCCTCCAGACTCTATAAAGACATCACGGATGAGGTCCAAGAATCAAACGTCACGAAGAAAGCTCCGTCTGGCGGATGTTTTTCGATGGCGCTTAAAGAACAGGCCCCAAAGGCCAAATCATCGCAGGAGTAGGGGTAGTCCTAGTCTCCCCCGATCAGCTGGTCATATAGCGTGCCTACTCCCTTTCGAAGCCGTGCTCCAACAATGTTGCCGTGTACAACGCTCTCATCATGGGACTCCATCTGGCGCAACTGCTGGGGGTGGACCATCTGGAAGCCTACGGCGACTCAAAACTCATCATTAACCAGGTCAGAGGGCAATACGAAGTTCGCCATGAAGATCTGATTCCTTACCATGAAGTTGCATTGAACATCATTTCAACCTTTACCAAGTTCTTCATCGAACATGTACCTCGTTTACAAAATCTGGAGGCTGACGCTCTGGCTGGCCTCGCAGCCTCGTTGGCAGCACCCCTCGGGACTCAGCACTATCTCACGGTAGTTGGTCGAGACTTGGTCTGTCCTAAAAACAACCTTTGCTTACAAATAGCCCATGCCATGTCAAGAAGTGCTGGTGTTAGTATCCGAGACTGGAGGTTCCCGTTCATCGACTTTGCTGTCTACGAAATTCTCCCAGAGGACCCGAAAGAAGTCGTCTCAGTCAGGAGGCGCTCCCTTCGGTTCTATTACGATACAGCTACTAAAATGCTGTACCGACACTCCTACGATGGACTTCTCCTTCGATGTTTGTCCAACGAAGAAGCGGCCGAATCCCTTCGAGAAGCTCACGATGGAACCTGCGGGGCCCATCAACCTGACCCTAAGTTGCAGGATCGACTGCGATGCATGGGCTACTACTGGCCAACCATGGCAGCCGACGCTGTCGACTATGCTAAAAAGTGCCATGCGTGCCAGCTTCATGCTGACTTCATCCATACACCGTCAGAACCACTACATCCTACGGTCGCCTCCTGGCCCTTCGAAGCCTGGGGCATGGACATCGTAGGACCGATCAGCCCTCCTTCATCAAGGGGACACCGCTTCATCCTAGCCATCACCGACTACTTCTCTAAATAGGCAGAAGCAGTTCCATTGGCAGAAGTGAATTGCTCCCGGGTGGTCAGCTTCATCAAGCACCATGTCATCTACCGTTTCGGGGTACCTCGGAGGATTATCCATGATAACGGTCCTCAGTTTATCAGCCATGTTTTCAACAGATTCTGTGACAAGAATCGCATTCAAAACGTAGCATCAACCTCCTACAATCCGGCAGCAAACGGATTGGCCGAGGCATTCAATAAGACTATCGTCAGGCTACTCAAAAAGGTCGTATCATCCAACAAACACGACTGGGACGAAAAGCTCGGCGAATGCCTTTGGGCCTACCGTACAACGGTACGGACCCCGACGGGCAACACACCATTCTTCCTGGTCTACGGGAGCGAAGCGGTACTGCCTCTCGAGGTCCAGATACCCTCACTCCGTGTAGCAATCACAAATCAACTCATAGTAGAAGACAATCAACGTCGCCGTCTACGAGAATTGGACGCACTTGATGAAAAGTGTCTCCTAGCTCAACAACGCATTGAACTCTATCAAGCCCGTATATCACAGGCTTTCAACAAGAAGGTCAAGCAGAGGACTTTCCAAGTAGGCGACCTGGTTCTGGCAGTCAGGAGGCCGATGGTGTTGACTCACAAGACACTAGGAAAGTTCGAGCCCAAGTAGGAGGGTCCTTTCATCATAGAGACGGTATACTCAAACGGTGCTTACCGCCTTGCCAAACCCAATGGGACTTGTTCATGATGCCCATCAACGGCAAGTTCCTAAAGAAGTACTATTCTTTACATCCTTCAGACATGTACTTTTATCTTCCCCCAACAAGGGAGTCTGTGGACCCAATTATCAGGGCTCACGTACAATTCCCTTCCACAAAATCATACGCTTCCAGAACCAAGCTGTTTCGTGGCATTCTATCTTCCAGTAGAAGGACAACCACGTCCACATTATCTCTGAATTGTTCCCCTGTACCCTACAAAGCGGAATCTCACACTCCGTAAGACTACGCTACCCATCATGTTTACCACGTCCACATTACCTCTGAGTAAACATCCCGTACAGACAACCCCTGCGTTGTCGTACATTGATCGCAGAACTTCCACGTCCATATTACCTCTGAGTAGTTCCGCGAATCCCCCCAGAGTCATTCCTACCACGTCTATAACACCTCTGAGTAGGAAGATTCTATCATTTGAATCCCATATTTGCCACGTCCACATCACCTCTGAGAAAATATGTCGGTTCTTCCGAACTTATTATCTGTACCTAAGAAAAACCAAGGTGCGCAAAAGATAATAGGTCCACACAAAATCATCAAGTTCATGACAGAAAAATAAACACACCACAAAAAACTATGTATTCTTTATTCAAAAGTAAAGGAATACACCCCCCAGCAAGAGTTACAAATTACACAAAAAAGAAGAGACTACAATCCCTAAACATCCCCGGGGTTGGCCGAAAGCTCTTCAATCTGACGCTCCAAGTCTGCCGCCCGAGTCTCTACGGTCGCCAGGACCCGACGTTCGGCTTCTTGATGCATCGTTTCTATGGCCTCAGGAGAAGTGTCAACCTCATGCTTCTCGTCCAACTATTGCCGCTGCTGAGCCAGGGTAAGAGCCCGGCGGGTGAAAGCTGCTTCCCTCTCCTTAGATGCTACATGTTCAGCCTGGACTCGCTCAGCATCTAATAAAAGTTGGGCCCGCTGGTCTTCAAGGAGGCGAATCTTAGCATTAACCTCCGCTATACTAGCGTCCAACGCAGCTCACAACTCCACCTTCTTCTGTGTGGACTGAGATAGCCTCTCCAACGCAGCCTCAGTTTCAGCCACCTCGCGTTCCCAGACACCCACGATGGCCTGATAAGAGGACTCAGTCTCAGCGACCAGCTTCTCCTTTTCTGCGTCTATCAGGGCGGAGAGATCATTTTGCTGGATACATTGAAACTCGAAAAACAGCTGGTCCAGCTCAGTCACCGAGGCCTCCAGAATCTCGGCCATATGATCATAGCCCTGGTGGAGACGTATCAGTCCGATGTGGGGAAGCGCCATGGATTTTGCCATCGCGAAACTCCCATTAGCATTCATCACTGTCGATACACCCTTCTGCAGCATCTTGTATACTACCTCAATGATAAATTTAACGTACTCATCCGCATCCGCCAGCACTTGTGGTGTCATGGCAGGAGTTGGAGAAGCTGCCCTGGAAGGCGGATCTGAAAAAGACCCGCCGACCTTGATCTGCGAGGATGGAACGTCGACCTCAACAAACCCTCCCGCATCAGGGACTTCAATTCTGCTACTAGCTCGAGATGCCAATAGAGCAGAAGGAGTTGGGTGGGGTGTCGATATCGTCCGCCAAGTCGAAGAAGCAACAGAGGGCTCCTGCACCAGCAACCCCTTGCCCTTTTCCGTCTCAAGGGGATTATCAACATCCGGAGTCGCCTCCTCCACCACCAAGGTGCGACCTGTAACTAGCACAGAGCCTTCCTCTGGCAAGCTAGCGGGATCATCTTTTGTTTCCTGGCGGGGCACATCCTCTGGGGTCGGGCTCGGCAGACGAGTCTCCCCCTCCTCATCAAATCCCTCTTCAGGGATAGAATCTGTCGCTACCTTCCGGTCGACAGCCACCTCAGCCTCCACTGCTGAGCCTAGGGTAGGGCTCGGCAATGCTACAGCCGACCTCCCCTCATCATAACAAGGAGGGGAATCAACCCTCTCCTCTGTTTCAATCACGTCTGTTACCTTCGCAACAGACTCACGCGTCTCTGGAGGAACGTCATCTGAAGACGACGAACTCCACTCCACTTCTTCATCTAGAAGTCCCGTGTCTGCTAGACCCTCAACGTCCAAGGCCCCCACGGTGGCTTGCACCATCTCGAAAACTGCTTCAACATCAGCTTCCCTTTCAACATAATCTGGAGATATTAAAACCTCTGCAGGAACGACATCGTCCGGATTCTCCACCACGGGAGACATCACGATTGGCGGAATGCGCTCTTCAGATGAGCCCGCCACCTCCTTTGGTCTGCTGGCACCCAATTTTGGAGTTTGGGGTCTCCTTTTCAACGGCTCCTGCAAAGAGTATATGTCACAAAAATGGTGGAACTAACCAGACTATGTGAGACTCCTTACCTCCATAGGAACAGAGTCTGTTGACACTGCTGGTGACAATGCCTTCTTCTGTCGCTTCGGCACAGAAGAGCCAGCCTCTGTATCAGCACGTCTCTTCGGCTGATCGCCCGAGGGCTCCGCCCGACCCCTTGTGGATACGGCAGGGGTACCTCGATAACCCGCCTCTGGTGGACGGTACGATCGAGCCTTCGCCAACTGATTCCCTGTTGCCTCTAACTGGGAGCCGACGATAAAACTGGTCTTCCGATCATATCCAGGGGACGCGGCATTCATGGCACAGTAAAATTTGGCGGTGGAGAAAAGAATCGGCGGCCGTAGGTTCTGAACAGGCAACGTAAAACGAGCTCCGGTACATCCGGCATTGTAGTAATGCCAAGCTCGTGCACCATCCAACAAGCTTCAAGTATACCCCAGGTTAATACTGGGGTTGTCCAACATCAACTGAGCATAGCCGAATTATCGTACAAAATGGCTCGACAAATGCGGTTCCATGTAACACTGGTTCCTATTCCGGTACACCAGATGGGACGGCCGGATACTTTGCAACCTGCAAAATCCCCATGGAGGCAGAGTGGTGGCATCTTCACCCGAATCCATTAAGTCTTCGTTGGCCTCAAAACCCAAAAGGACGGGACCAACTTTGGTGATCTCCTACCCCTGAAGGTGGGATAAAACTTTTCTGCAAACAGGAACACAGGTATGTAACCAACTCCTTTGGCGAAAACGGCGGAGGAATGCATCTCCGGCTCTGTGATCTTCTTCCAAGCCCGGGCTCATCACGTTGGAATGGTGCAAAATTAGCCACCCCATCAAGTAATGAAATGGCAGTTCGGCACGGGAAAAGTTGTCATTTCTACCTCGTTCATGAACCACATTTCCAGCAAATTCTCGTAAACCCCGCAGCAGGTTACACACCATTGCAGGAAGTAGAGCCAGGCGACAACCAAAAACCAACTTCACAACTGGCAGGATCAGATTCCGGGTCACTCTCTCCACAGAGCCTGACCCGCCTGAAAAGACGTAATCCCGGAGCCAAATCATCAGATAAGCAGCCAATACTGCTTTGGACGACATCCGATGAGTAAGGTGCCAGAAGCAGCTGTAGGAACGCTCATCCGACACCCGGTCCTCATTTTTTGAGGGATCCTTCTCATTTAGCCAGCTCATTTCATAGAGCACCTCCCTACTGGAAAGCGCTGGCGGAGTTGTAAACCGAGAGGGATCTTCCTTGTCTTGTTTAAAGACATAATCTCTTCAAGCAGTCACATGAGGCTGTGACCCGCCCTTTTCCTTCTTCTGCAAATAATAATGATGACTCGCCACTTCCTTAAAGACGGCCATCATCTCCTCCGCTTTGTCCCCCAGGACTTGGAACTCCTCGTTGGTCGGAAAGTATTCCTCATAAGGTTCTGATCTCCAAGGGATATTTGACACCTCGTACATTTCAAGAAGTGCGAGTCCCAGCTCCCCCGACGGAGTGAAGAAAATCCCGGTCTGGGTGTTAAACATCTCCAAAAGTGTGAGAAACATATGCCTGTTGATCTCGACGCCTGCCTGGGTAGCACGGATTGCGACAGTCAGCCCAATCTCTCGGAGTTCGGTTCGAAACTGCGTTAAAACCCAGATCGTCAGCTTGTCCCACTTGGAAACTTAGTGACACCAACCCTCTGCCCGAAATTCACCTTTCGGGTACGACCGCTCCAACAACAACATTCGATTTGCAAAAGTCGAAGTGCCAAAAGCAAATGTGTTGATGGAAACGTCACTATAAATACTACCAGGACGTAGAGTCCGCCAGGTGAAAGAAGGCCCAGCCCGTACGGCGGTAAAAGTATCCCTCTGATTGGATGTAGATTCGATCTTGATGATGCTTGCCACCGCTCCCCCATGAGATGGGGTTAGCTCCCAGGACATCCTCCTCTTGGAAGCAAGATGACAGAAAGCCGTCAAACGCAATTAACGTTCAAGTTGCTTAACAGTCATATGCACCCCTTTTGCTTTAAAGAACCAATCTTTCTTGACCTTTAATACCTTTGTTTCAATAGAAGTAAGGCGGTCCCCAAACAGGAACTCAGGCTTCAAGAAAATCACATTATCAGAAGTGGCAGATTTTAAAACGCCACGCTCCATCATCCGTTGGAGGAACCCATGCTGTTGTTCCCGGATTTGAGTCATTCTTTCGGGAGGCTGATCCAGCATAATGGCAGCTTGGGCAGGGTTTATCACCTCCTCATTATAATCCACCCCATCTGACAGAGGGCAGCGTCCAGAAGCATTTCATTCAAGAGCGAGACAGTCATCGATACTGGTGGTCAACAAAAGAAGGCAAAGATTCAGAGATGTTAGAAACAATAAAAGAATCTGAGCCACGTTCTCATCAAAAGTGCATAAGGCCCAGGCGCATCTGAAAAGAAGCTTCGGCACATCATCAGGGTCTAAACCCATGCACGTCAGCAGAGGAGCTTCGGCACATCATCAGGGTCTAAACCCATGCGCGTCAGCAGTGGAGCTTCGGCGCATCATAAGGGTCTAAACCCATGCGCGTCAGCAGTGGAGCTTCGGTGCATCATCAGGGTCTAAACCCATGTGCGTTAGCAGTAAAACTTCGGCGCATCATCAGGGTTTAAAACCATGCGCGTCAGCAGAAAAACCTCAGCACATCATCAGGACTCAAGTCCATGCGCGTCGGCGTACGTGAGTTCAAAAATGATGGTAAAGAATGATGAAACCTACCAATCACCGCCGGCCGAACGTCGACGGGCGGCCGGGGGACATCATCTACGGCAGCCTCTACAGGCTCTTTCCCTTTGCCTCGTCCTCGGCCAGCACCGCCACGAGGAGTCTTGGGAGCCATTTCTTGAAAGAAAGAAGTTAGGGTTTTTTCAAAGAAAGAACTCTAAAAAGAAAGAAAGCAAAGAGAGGAAGAATTCTCTCTCTCTTCATCTCATGCCTATTTATAGGCTCAGTCGCACGCGTAAACCGATGAAGTGTGACCTCAGCCGCCGTCTCGGGTTCTGTGAGGAGATAACTGCATATAAATCCAAAAAAAGATCATCATTAATCTTTTTTTGATTATCGAAGCGTTATCATTTGCATTAACTGAGAGGAGCATGCGCCCCATCACTGATGCGCAGAGTAAATCATGCACCCGAACAGTTATGTGCCCCGTAGAAGACGCCACCATGATTCTTATTCAAAGTATTCCAAAATTTGGTGAAACGTTTTGAAAACTTTGAAGGGGGTCTTGTAGAAGCATAGAATTTTAGGACCAGAAATCCTATGCGCCTAAACATCACATGCGCCCGGGAGCTCAGAGGAAGTACTTGGCACAGCAAAGCAAAAGTATAGACATTAAAAGAGGATTTTTATTTCATATAAAAGTCTATTACATGTCTAAAAAAGAGCTGTACAAAGGAGAATTTCTACAAAGAAAAGACCCTAAGTCTACAGCTAGGCGCAGCAACCACCATGTGCTCTCAAACAGGCGCATCCCGCTATATGCTCTCAAACAGGCGAATCTCGCCATACGCTCTCAGCCAGGCGCATCTCCTCAGCAGCTCAGTTATGTGCATCCTCAGTTATGTGCATCCCTTCAGCAGCTCAGTTATGTGCATCCCTTCAGCAGCTCAGTTATGTACCGCCCTTCAGTGCCCCACAGGCGCATCATGAAGTCTCAGCATATGCGACATCAAATGCTTCGACTAATGAAGCATTTATTGAGCAGAACGAGGGTGGCAATCAACCCTCTAGCTGGAGGAAGAGCTCCCCAAACCAAGGAAGAGGAGAGCACCGTAATCAACCTGCGGCTAAAGGAGCAGCTTTAAACCCAACCAGAATGGGCAACACCCACTCTAGCGAGAGGAGGAGCTCTCCCAAAGCCCAAGGAAGATGATCGGAGCACCGCAATTTAGATCTGCGGCTCTTCTAGCATAACAGAGATGAGGCTCGAGCATCCCAATCTTTGGATGCAACAAGCACCTTCTGCCTGCCTGAGAAGCCCTCGACTCCGACTTTTGGATGTAACAGTCACCTTTAAGTGCATCAATGAAGACAATGCGTCGCATCTTCACCCTCGGGAGCATATCATCAACAGAATGTGCTCGAGCAAACAAATTCATTTCGGGAGGACGTGAGAGAACGAGAAGCAAACTCTCTCTCCATGCCACTACTTATAGGCCGGGCAAATCAAACCCATGCGCTAAGTGGCTGGCTCTCCGAATCCTGTGCAATGAATTTGCATTAAATGGTGATAAACCTGACGCTTCGAATTCAGACAAGTCAAGACGGCTATTTAAAGCACTCGAAGAACGTAGCAGTCGGGCCCATAAAGACGTGTCATGCAAAGCGGATGCGTCAGCCAGACCGTGCATCATACTGACGCACCTATCAGCTCCAAGCGCCTCATAAAGATGCGCCCCCATGCGTCCCCATATGCCTAGTAGAACGCCGATCGATGCGCCCACTCAACAGTCCATCACCTGTCAAGAATATTAAATGCTGAAGTCATACAAAGTTGGCAGTACGTCCTCCGAAGACTGAACAGTTAAAAGCTTTTTCAGAAGGCGAAGCGTCACCGACGTCAGCATCATCATTACTTTCTTCCGGCGGTTACAAGCTACGTGGCCTCCCAACCATCTCGCATGCGCCTCCGCAGCCATGCGCCCAAATCTCTACATGCGCCTCAAAAGCTATGTGCCTCAGACTTTTCTCTGATCCCTAAAGACAGAAGTAAAGTCACTACTAAAGCCCCGCATGTGCCTCAAAAGCCATGCGCTCCGACTGGTTTGTGACTCCTGAAGGTTACGAGCCAAAGCCTCTCCAAGCATCCAATCCCAGGCACATTCTATCAGATCACTCCCCACCAAATCCGAGATCTTTGAGCCATGGACCTACGACACGTGTCCTTTGACTTGATTCAGCCTATGAAGGGGTGCTAATTATCCAAGATCTCAGCAACTGAAAAATCCTCTCCATTGCTACGTGTCAGCTCCACCGCAGCCCACGACAGCAACAGGAAGGGTTCAACTCCTCAATCAGAGCGCATCGCTCATGCACCTCCATCAGCAACCACCACGTGGCATCCCCGCGTACAGGCGTATCCTACATACGCGCATGAGCAGCCAGCATACAAAGCTATAAATAGAGGGATCACTTCCTTCTTACACACACAGACATCGTACAACCACCAACAACATATAGAGAGAGGCAGACACTCAACGTCTTCTTCCTCTCCGCAAGCTCCAGCACCCAGAGCAACTCAGACCTTCAGAGAACCGATAACCGTCGTCAGATCGTCAACGGAGTCAACGCATTACCACTCGCTCCATCGACACAAGGGACCCAGATAAACAAAAGTGTACTCCTAGGACTACGTCTAAGTCCTGCATTGTAACACTGTTCTGTTTGTATTGAAATTACATCAAAAGATTTTAATGGCAAACAAAGGGAACGTGTTTTAGTGGGACATGATATACCTACATGAAGGTGAGCTTGTCTAGGTCTTGCATGTAAAATTTATGGGAAGGAAAAGTCTAGTGTTATGCTCCAAATATCAAAGTCACGATGGGGAACGCCAAATGATCAAAATAGAAAGTGGGTTTTCATAAGGTACTAAATAATGCACAAAAATAAAAGGTTAAAGCACGAAATAAAGATAATTTAGAAAAACTCGTAGATCAAGTTAAGATAAGTTAGAGACACAGTTTCTAGAGAGAAATAGTCTCATAGATAAGGATATGGTCAAGGGAGTGATTCTAATCATTTCTAAGTTTCAAACAATTAGATGTCACGAATAAAGATCTAGATTTGAGGGAAGGTCGAGTAAGTCAAAGATATGTTAATCGGTTTGGTCGATGACTAACTATACTTGTGTATATGCAATATCATAATCATAGGTGGTATGGCAATTTAATGTGAAATACTTCTATCTCACTAGGATGGCCTTACTTATTTCTTGGTCCTTCACCAATGTATGATCAAATCTAAAATTTTAAGTTCCTCAAAAGTTTATCAATAAAGTTTCCAAGATACTCCGCCAAATTTTTTTAATTATCTTAGACTGTCAACTTTAATCAAAATTTTAAATCTCTAGTCAATCTCGAAACAACCCTTGTATATCTTAAATCGAATAATCATTTTTTTCTTCAAATCTTAAACTCAACATTTAATAAGTTTATCAGCCGAATTTCATACTACAAAATGGAACATTTAAATAACTCCCGAATTTAATTATATATCCTTCAAATGTGTATATCTAGCTTCCAATAAGTCACAACTACTCTTCAAAGGTAATTTTTTTTCTAAAATTTAAATATCCATAATCAAGGTTTTAAACTTGAAATCTAAATAACTTTATAAATCATAGATAATATGACGTAATTTAATTCAAAAACATTTTTACCAAAATTTATCAATCATCCTCAAATTTTGGTCAATCATACTTCCACATTTAAAAATTTTATGATCCTTTTCAAATCAAATTTATATCCCCCAAAAGATGTATAGCTATAACCCAATAAATCATAAATATTCAAAGACCTAAAAAATCAAAACGCAAAATCAAATCAATTTATTTTCTCGATCTAGCTATCCTCTTGTGTATACCACCTTGTAATATCAAAATAAAATTCCAACTATCTTTTGAAAGCGGTAATATGCTACTATCCAACTTGGAATTAACTAACCCTTAAGATCATATTTCTAGGAAAATAAATACCTTTATAACTCAAATAAAATCTCAATGCATATTAATTGTCATTGTACCCTTCTAGCCATGTGTTTAACCCATGAGCATATACTAGTGTAGTCATCTTACCAAGCACGAAACTAAGAATTTACGGTATAAGGAGTCAAGCAAGATGCAAATCAAGGAGGTCGGACGAGAGTTTGAAACAAGGAAGGAGGTCAAGCTTGTGGATGAGATTCCTGGACACTAATCCTATATTGCAGGCCCGTTCGGTACAGTCATGTAATCGAAATGGCAAACTAGACCGGCATGGGCCACCACAAAAATATGTAACGTCCAGTCCCAAAATACGTAGGACTAGGAACTTAGACATGCCAGCCGTATAGTATATATACGTAAGCTGTAAAATACAGTAATCAAGGTACTAAATCTCATCCACAAAGATAAATAATGATATAAAAGCAACTTTGAATTTGGCATGTATACAATCGTTGGGCGGAGACAAATTCACTACCAACTATGAAAAAATACATAACAAAAGAAAGAGTTTGGCGAGCGAAGCGAAGAGGATCAAAGTGGAATCATCCTCGAAGAAATAGTGACGATCATGGCCACGGCTAGAACACCTATGAAATACAAGAACACACACCTGGCTAGATAACCAGGTCCTCAGGGAAACGTAACAAGATACAATAAACATGCCATATAAATACTGAATATAAAATATGCCACAATCAAAGAAAGTGACAAGACATAAATAAGGCAACCCTATCGTACTAAAGTGAACATGCAGTTGAGAAACAATCCTTTCGACGCATGGGCCCTGGCTGTAAATGGGATCTGGTATAGTCCCCACTTGGGCACCGGTGACCACAGCGCATGACGTTCAAAAATGACAGTGGCAAACCTGAGAGGCTAATCATACACGTATCTCCAGCGGAGCTTCCGGGTTACAAGGAAAGTACAATCGAAGCCCATACATCAAGTATTGTCCTTCCCATCCGATGCTCTTATTTAAGTCGCATCCACGACCATATACCTCTACTAACTGCTAAGTCTCCTAACATGCCTCTGTCAGCAGTTAGCCCTAACGCATGCACATGGGGGATCAGCCCACACGCAAGAACCTCTATATGCCACTCCTCTCACACATCCATATGGTACAACTGTGTCAAGGTATATGTAATACACTACAACCGGTAGTCTCTTAACTCTAAGTCCATATGCAATCAAAGGATAATAACAAAGTACAGCTAATATCACTGAGCAGGCAGTAAATCAAGAACTATAAGAACTGAAATTAAATGAACAGTGATATGTAATAAAAATGTAAACCGATAATAAACAGTATAATGGCAAGGTATCTTGCCTGGTGTGTCGCCAGGTATGGTGCGATGTTCTGTAAAGTTCCAGTTGCCTAATGGCCATATCCGATGGGGAAGATTCCGAATTCGCGAGAAAATAGGAAAGGATGATTAGTCATGGTAATGGTGATAATCAAGGGAAATTGTGAAAATTACGTATATAAATTTTCTAAAATATTTTTCATGTAAATTCTTGAAAATACTTTATATATATACATATATATATATATATATATATATATATATATATATATATATATATATATATATATATATATATGTATGTATATAATTTGAAATTTTACATTGTTATTGGTCAAATATACGTTTAGATGAATACTTGAAAAATCAAAATTTGTTTTTAGGCTAAACTCACATTTAAAATATATATAATATATACCTTGTAGAAAAGTAACTTTTTGTTAGTCAAAATAAAATATAGAAAAAATAATTTTAGGACCATTGAGTGTTGTCAAAATAATTTTGGAAAATATTAATTATCAAATTTAGAATAATACATTAATAATTCCATTAATAAAAATCATAAAAAAAGTATTTAAAATAATACTAATGATTTAATAATAATAATAATAATAATAATAATAATGATAATAATAATAATAATAATGATGATGATAATAATAATGATAATTAATAGATAATAACAGTAATAATAATCTTAATATTAATACTAATAGTGGTAATAATAATAATATATAATAATAATACTAATAAAACTAATAACAGTAATAACCTTATAACCCAGCCATCCCCCCCCAATTCGTTCACTAGGGAGAGAGAGGAGGAGTGAAGAAAAAAAAAGGGTTTGTGCGATCGGGACTCACTAGAGGCGGGGGCGCGTCGGCGACGGGGTTTGATGGAGGCGGAGAGCGCCGACGGTTCTCGCGGGTTGGGGCGGAGTGGCGCTGGTGGTGGCGCACGCTCAACAGCGGCGGATGGCTCCTTCGCACGCTGGTGGTGTCGCAGCCCTGTGCGGTGGTGCGGAGGACTCGGTCGAGGTGAGGGTTTCTTTATTCCTCCTCATTTCTTCTGTTGATGGTGGTTGGGTCGGTGATGATGATGGAGAGGGTGCTGGCGTTGTACAGCCTGGCCGGGAGATCGAGGACGGGCACGGTGAAGGCGGTCGGGGATCACCGTGGTGGTGGTCGGATCTTGGTTGGAGGGAGGATGATGTGGTGCTGGTGATAACAGTGGGGTTGATAGCGGTAGCGGGACGAGATGCTGGTTGGAAACGATGCTATTGTCAGGATGGCGTAGGGTTAGGGCTGCATCGTCATGTATTGGAAAATAGTGTTAGGGATGGGTTGTGTCGTTTCGAGAGTATTTGACACGACGGAGATGAACGTCCGGAATTGTCGAACTCTGGAGGAATATTGTATTTGTAGGGGTAAAAGATATAGTGGATGGGGAAGGCACGGACACGATGCACCGTTTGGATGTGGTAGAATTTGTGGATGAGTACCTCTCCTTATATAGGAGGTGGAAATTCTCAGTTGGATAGGGATTGGGAGGATTTAAATCCCCCATAGATAATATCATAATAATTTAAAATTTGATTTAAACTTTAATCGTTCAAATCCAAATCAAAGTTAGATAAAACCTTCATTTAATTCAAATTCACATGAAATCTTTTCTAATTTAAATTATCCAAAATAATTCAAATATTAAATAGAACAAAATCTTAAATATCTTTTTCATAAATATTAAAATATAACATTAATTAATTTCGAAAATCAAGGTAATTACTTAAACATTCAATCATAAAGTAGCTTTTTATATATAACAAAAATATGTTACTATACAAATTTCAAATTCTACAAATATCTAGAATATATTTTATATAGACCAAAATTTTCTAACTCACTATTTATTTTTAAACGACGAACAACATAACTCTTTTTTAAAAAAAAAAAAAAAAAAAATATTTATCATATTTATTTGAACATGTACTTTCCTATATAATAAATTTATAATAAAAATATTTTTCTAACATATGTACCTCGACAAATATTCGCACTCGTCGAGAAATTACGAAACGCAAATCCCGCACGTTACGTAAATACAATAAAGTGAACTCGTATGCGACGTGCAGATACGAAGTACAAAAATAAAATAAAAAATTAAAAAAAATTGTAGTAGAAATTTAAGGGGTTTCCACCAGTTCTTGGATTTTTCCTTTGAGCACATATCATGCTCTGGTCGGATGCCCTATAAATCAGTGATAAACACAGTTTTTAGGGTGATCAATTTTACCTACTTTTTCTGGCTGTTTTGCTTCTGGAAGCTGAAGCTTATTGCTTTTGATGAAGCAATCGAAGATGCTTAAAGTATCATCTTCATCAAAAGATTACTCGTCTTTTGGACGAGTCGATTTCTATGGTGGTGCTGATGGAGTGGATACCGTCTGAGTGACGTTGACAGCCAAAGACTCTTTGCCTTTAAGATTGATAGCCAGTGTTTCTTTACTCTTGCGGTTATTCTGGCGAATACTACCCCCGGGTGTAGAATGTTCATCTTGGTTAGGATGAGTCATTTGGCCTCCTAACTGCTTGAACTTTTTGACACTGACCTCAGTTGCTTTGGCATTGACAATAAAAGAAGGCAAATCCTGGAATTGTGTAGATCCTGTCCACATACTGATAAAAGACAACAAGTTTGATTTGCAAGTGTCTATTGTTACAGCAGATAGAGTTCCTAAAGGCATTTTGAGTGCCTCTCGGCAGAATCTTTCAATAAAACTCTCTGTGGATTCATTATACCTCTGTTTAATCTTAATGAGAGCAGACATTGTCATGTCGTTGACTCCTTCGTAGAATCGTTCCAAGAATATTTGCTTGAAACCAACAAAAGAAGTGGTGCAGCCATCAGGCAGGCTACGATACCAGTCGTATGCTGCGCCAGCTAAACAACTGACGAACACTCTGGTAAGGAGAGCATCATTTGGCTGTAATTGATCAGTCATCACTTCAAAATGATTGATGTACTGACTTGGAGAAGTGCTGCCATCAAACAACATAATGGTTGGAAGTTTGTACTTAGGAGGAAATGGAACTTCCTTCCACTCTGTAGGATATGGTTGCTTTATACCCAGTCTTTGTAGGCCATTTTTCTGCTTGAAGGCCTCAAACTGAGTACGTAAGAGTTTCACAGCCTCATTAGCATCCCTTGATGTTTGAGAATTGGTAGGCTGGTTAGAAGTGCTAGGAGGAGGAACAGCGTGGTAATTACTACCCCCTGCACCAGACTGACTGGGATCAGCTTGAATTGGCACGAAAGCGACCTGAGGAGTTGGTACCCCCAGATTAGCAGGTACGGAAGATGCTATAAGCTCTGGATTTGTAGCTGGGTTTATAATCGGTGGCACTATATGTTGAGCCACGTTTATAGTATGCATGCTTGCGACCATCTCTGCCATGGTCTTCAATTTGTCCTCCAATGCAATAATCCGTTGCTCTTGACTGGTTGAAGTAGAGGCATCTTGATCTTCCGTAACGGTATATGCCATCACTTCTCTTGCTGCTATTGATGAGATAGTTCGTTCAGAACTTTCACTATCTGCATCAAACTCTGAGAAAGAGTCTTCTCCTACATGAGCGATGGAGATATCTTCTTGATTAAAGATACCTTGGTTCAAATGTCGATTCCTCGATCTAGTGTATTGAAAGACACCTTCATTGGATGTATGGATCGATCTAAGTATTGCTGACTAGGATTACGGGATGCATTACGTCTTGGACGTTTCCCACCCCAGTGTCTTGAGAAGTCATGTTGACAGAAGCATATAATAGCTCATCTTCATCTTATATTATATGTTCAGGAGTTGAAGTATAGTTCAGACGAACGAAGACAGATCGTCGAGCCGATTGGCAACAACAGTTGATGACGACTTCATGAAGACAGTGGCGATTTGAAGCACGATTTGGAGGTGAGGGAGACATCCCTGTAATTTCTCGTCTTTGTGTAAGACGTTGCCGTAAATCAGTTACAACTACAGGACGAGAAGAAGTCGGAGGAACATATTCCTTAATGATATTAGGAACATGTCTCCTATTCTTCAAATGTTTAGTTCCCTGAGTGTACAAAGATGTACTCAACTCATTAGCATATGTGGTTGGGTCTTTCTTTTCAAACTTTGGCTTTTGGTACAGATTGGCCTTTGGCATAGGGTTCTTACGTTTCACCAAAGTTGAGACTGGTTGACGCCTATTGAGATAAGTGTGTAAATCTGAAAATTCTGCTCCAGGTGTCTCTATTTGTGATACCCTTAATTTTTCTTGCTTGGATCTTGAAATTTATAAGGTAGGAAGGTCTTGACCAAACCCCATAGGGGTAGGTAAGATACCTCTTTGGTCAGTATTCTTTCCAATATTAGAGATCCGAGGACCTATGTTTAAAGGAATAGAATCTGACAGATCTTTCTCTGAGTCATAGACTATGAAAGTTTGAGAAAAGACCAAAGGGTACTTTCCTTTATTTTGTGAAGGATCAGCTAAGAAGCCTTTTCCTTTGTTCTGTCTAGCGTTAGCACCAGAATATTGATTCTCCAAGTTCAGGACTTGAGAATTAGAAGAAGGATTAGCCAAAAGACTAGTTCCCTTGAGTTGCGCCAGAATAGCAGACTACGCCTGAAGTGCTGATTGCTTGGGTTTGCACCATAGTCCTACTGGCTACTGATGGCGCCTTGGCAGCAACTTGGGTAGTAGACTGCGCGCGAACAGTAGGAAGAGTGGATTGTGCCCTGGCAGAAGAAGCATGCTGTGTCGGAGCCACTAAGGCGGATTACGCCTTGGCCACTGAGCACTCAAGTTGCGGCTGGGCAACAGCAACTGCAGAAGATTTTGGAATCCATACAGTCCTGTTCCTGGCGATAGCTACAGTGCGCTTGTTGCTCTTGGCATTGATCATATTCTCGTAGGCTGTCTGGTTGACTTGAACAACCAAAGTCTTCTGCGTCTTGCCGACCGACGCAGTGTCATATTAAGCTGTCACCTTCTCGTCGGATGAGAAAGTCGTCCCCAGCAGAGTCGCCATTTTGTTTACAAAAACAAAAAAGTTTATTCCAAACTTGAAAAAAAGAATTAGTACAAAATACAATGAATTTTGGGGAAGTACAACTGTAGAAATCTGATCAGAAGACGATCACTTTATCCCTTGGACTATGTAAACTTGAAGACTGTAGCCTCTGGAGAATGCAGCAGCAATTTTGCAAGAGTTCTTGATCTCTGTGCGTATGTATCTGATGATTTCACAATGATTGGAAACTCTATTTATAGAGTTCAAGAAATAACTGTTTTAGCAGTTATTCTGATGTGTGCAAGACTGGATTGCACAAAATTGGGTTGCGCCAACCTCCTGTTGCACCAACTTTCATTCAGTTGTTAAGTCGTGTACTAACTGTATTTAGATGCGTGGCATCATGTGATTGAGATGCGCGTAGTCGTGTACAGGATAGTAGATACGTCTTTAGATATTAATGGCATGTGTGCCACGTTATCCTGTTTTAGAATGTAAGTTATCTCAACTTTATTAGGTTGTGCGAGCTTCGGTCAACTGCGCCTGATTGAGCCGCGCCTAGACACGTGGCAGATTTTGAGCAGAAGTCATTCAGATTGTGCCTAGGCGCAACTAAAGATTTTGTCTGGATTACGCCTAGGCGCAACTTACGAAGTGTGCACGACAGCTGTCTACCAACTCCCCTTGAGCGACACAATTCACGGAATTCGAAAAAAATTTCCTCGTTCACTGTGGTGTCAGTCGTCAATGCTGTCAGGAAATGATGGCCATTAAGTGTCAGACGCCACGTAGATTTTAGTACAACAAGACTGGACGCAGTCTGATATTGGGCGCAACCTGATCAGTGGCACAGCTTGTTCTCTGAGCTTCATATTAGTGGCACAACCTGATCTTTGGGGCACAACTTGATCACTGATTAGTATATTCAGGATGCAACTTGATTTTTAGGCCCTACACCAGCCTCCGGTACCGCAGCCCCAGTTATGCCAGCTGGGGTGGGTGTTTCAGCTGTATTCGGAGGAGCCCCTCCACCAGCTCGCAGGCAGAGCCCAGTCATTCCGGAGATGCTCCAGTAGCAGCAGCTGCCTTCAGGATCGTCGACGTAGTCCAGCTGTTCACTTTCTTCCAGTAGTTCATGAAGGCCCAGCAGGCCCAGCAGCAGCGTCAGACGGTAGAGTTCAGTCAGAGCATCGATCTGGCCCTGACGAAAGTTGAGAGGGCTACAGCTCAGCCTCCGGCAGTTCAGCAGCAGCATCAGCCGCAGAAAAAGAGCATACAGGATTTCCAAAAGATGCACCCACGAAACTTCAGGGGTACAGAGGGTATCCTGTACGCAGATGAGTGGATCGAGCACATGGAGGAGATTTTCTGGCTGGCAGAGCTTCTAGCGAGACTGCAGATTGAGGCAACGGCTAGTATGATGCAGGACTTGGCTCGCACGTGGTACCAGACAGACCCGAGGGTTGATACAGTTGGTCAGACTTGGTCAGCTTTCAAGAAGCTGTTTAAAGAGAAGTTCTTCCCCAACGCAGTATTTGGTGCCCTCGAGACGCAGTTCAAGGCATTGGTGCAAGGCAGTCAGACTGTCGAGGAGTACGTCGGGGAGTTCTGCCATCTGAGCAGATTTGTTGAGGGGCTTTCTGAGGCGACGAAGGCCCGGAGGTTCAGGAAGGGGCTAGTCAAGGAGATGAAGTCCTATACCAAGAGTGCCCGTAGCGCCACTTTTGAGGAGATCCTGGTGGGTGCCTTAGCAGCAGAGGATGATCTTGAGCTGAGGCTCAAGAGGGGGCGAGACACTCAGGGAGCCAGTGGTAGCGGAGGACCGGCCAAGCGGCCGCACTTTCAGCAGCAGCATCAGTAAAGACAGTTTCAGTCGCAGCAGTTCCAGCAGCCGAGACTTCAGCCAGCTCAGCATCTGCAGCCGAGGCAACAGTAGCAGGCCCCGAGGCAGCAGTCTACTAGTTGTACCTTCTACAGAAAATTGGGGCATGGATGGACTGAGTGCAGGAAGAGGCTGGGGAAGTGCCTTCTCTGCGGTTCATCAAAGCATCAGCTGAGGGACTGTTCCCTCTTCGCAGGCAGAGCAGCACAGGAAACAGGAGCCAAGGCTCCAGTAGGACCGCTGAAGGGACCGCTGCCGACTCAGCAGCAGCGGTTCATACAGCATCAGCAGCAGGCCATAGTGGCCAGCAGGGGCGAGCTTTCGCCATGGCGGCCGAGAATGCAGTGGCTATTGAGGAGCTTATTGCAGGTTCTGTTCTTCTCGATTCCATTCCAGCTTTCACCTTAATTGATTTTGGGGATTCCTACAGTTTTATGTTTGTATCATTTGTTGTTAGACACTGTCTTGTATACGAAACATTGCCTAGGACCTGCAAGATCACGACCGGGTGTGGTATTATCCTCGTGAGTGATGTTTATAGAGGACGGAGTGTTATTTTGGAAGGCCGGAAGTTGGAGGTGAGTCTGTTCGTAATTCCACTACCGAACTACAATATTATATTAGGTATGGATTGGAAGGCCGGAAGTTAGAGGTGAGTCTGCTCGTAATTCCACCGGACAGAGAAATTGAGTTCTCGATAGACTTGGTTTCCGATGCGGAATCGATTTCTCAGCATGTTTATCGAGTGAACAACAGTGAGTTGGTGGAATTGAAGAAGCAGGTGGATGTGCTGCAGGACAAGGGCTTCATTCGATCGAGTTCTTCACCTTGGGGTGCACCTATACTCTTTGTACCCAAGAAGGATGGGTCGGTACGGATGTGTATCGACTACAGGGAACTCAACAACCTCACAATCAAGAACAGATACCCACTGCCGCGGATTGATGATCTCTTTGATCAGTTGAGCGGAGCTCAGGTTTTCTCGAAGATTGATCTGAGGTCAGGTTATCATCAGGTAAATGTGAAGATGGAGAATATTCCGAAGACCACATTCAGGACACGGTATGGTAAGTTTGAGTTCTTGGTTATACCGTTTGGGCTGACCAACGCCCAGGCGGTATTCATAAACTTGATGAGCAAGGTCTTCCACCAGTACTTGGACAAGTTCGTGGTGGTGTTCATCGATGATATCCTGGTGTACTCGAAGACTGAGAAGGAGCACGAGGAGCACTTGAGAGTGGTTCTGAAGACACTCAGGAGGGAGGAGCTTTATGGCAAGCTCTTGAAGTGTGAGTTCTTTCTGGACAGAGTTGACTTCTTATGTCATGTAGTGACTGGAGATAGAATCTTAGTGGACCTAAAGAAGATCACGGCAGGTGAGGCTTGGTCGAAACCGAGTTCAGTAGCAGAGATCAGGAGCTTCGTGGGATTGGCAGGCTATTACAGGAGGTTCGTGCAGGATTTCTCCCGAATTGTAGAGCCATTGACTAGGCTGACTCGGAAGGATGCAGAGTTTGTTTGGTCAGAGGAGTGTCAGGTCGCTTTTGATGAGTTGAAGAAGCGGCTGACGACAGCTCCGATTCTGACATTGCCATCAGGATCAGGAGGGTTCACTATCTACAGTGACGCCTCAGGGAAGGGTTTGGGTAGTGTCTTGCAGCAGCATGGGAAGGTGATTGCCTATGCTTTCAGACAGTTACGTCCCTATGAGAAGAACTATCCTACCAATGACTTGGAGTTGGAAGCAGTGATATTTGCTTTGAAGTTGTGGAAACACTACTTATACGGAGAGAGGGTGGAGATCTTCACAGATCATAAGAGCTTGAAGTATGTCTTTATATAGAAGGAGCTCAACATGAGGCAGCGTAGGTGGTTGCAGTTGATGAAGAACTTTGACATATCACTACAGTATCACCCAGGGAAGGCCAATGTGGTTGTCGATACCTTGAGTAGGTATCCGAAAACTATGTGTTTGACTATGGATCGTCACTTGCTAACAGATTTGGAGACCCTGGAAATTGAGGTGATTGTGCCAAGAGTTCAGATACAGATGTGGGGCCTTCAGATTCAGTCGGACTTGATTGAGAGGATTAAATCGACGCAATTCGAGGATGTTGCTCTGTGGTGTATCCGGGAGCAGGTTCGAGCAGGACTGGTGGATGATGAGTTTACTCTTGTAGAGGATGGCGCTTTGAGGCACAGTTTCAGGCTGTATGTTCCCAGTAGAGAGCTCAGGGAGCAGGTCATACAGGAGGCCCACCGATCTCAGTACTCTATACATCCTGGTGCCAACAAGATGTATAGGGACCTGAGGGAGCACGTCTGGTGGTATGGGATGAAGCGGGAGGTAGCTCGTTTCGTAGCCAGATGTTTGGTCTGTCAGCAGGTCAAGACAGAGAGGCAGAGGCCAGAAGGTTTGTTACAGCCATTGTCCATTCCAAAGTAGAAGTGGGAGTACATCATGATAGATTTTATTTCTGGATTACTGTCACGACCCGCACCCTAGAGTAAGGGCACGAGACGTGGGTACGTCCAGCCTACGCCGCAGTGTCGGTGGTAGAACGCTGTCCTAGGTCAAACATCTAACAATATAAAGGTACCTGTACAATATATACACTCCGAATGGAGGTGACATAGCAAATACAGTCTCAATCACATCTAAGGTAGAGCATGATAAAAGATAGATAAAACATGAAATCCACAAAGAGATATAGCAGATAGAAGTCTAAGTGTCTAACATACACAAACCCAGAAAACATCTCAAATCTCAAATACAGTAATCCATAGAGTAAATACAACTCAAGACAACTGAAAATAAGCTATAAGAAAAACCCTAGCTATCTATACAACCTCTACTGTGTCTCCTCTAGGCTAGCAGGAAACCTCCAAGCTATCTGTAAAATTTATCAACAGGTCCAGTCAGGACAGGAGCGAGTACAGTACATCTCAACAAATTATAACAGGTTAGGAAATATAAATATGCTAGAGAGTAAAATACAGGAAACTGAAGAACAACATGATGTAAAAGAGAGAGACTGTAAGTAAATAGCTACAATATATAGAGAACTATCAGTGACTAGTGATTCAGAGCACAAGATGGTTATGTAATCGGCACGATATTGTACACGAGTAATCTACAGAGGTTGTATATGAGTAATCTACTGGATTGATTACATAACCACTTCTACTCTTCCGCCCCAATCAATACACAAGGATCTAGCCAAGATATGTTATTGCACACGAAGTATAGTCGTACATGAAGATCATGTGAGCACATGAGTATACACGATTTCACACGATTTGTACACGAAAAGCACGAACACAAGGAGTACACGATGCTCATGATAAAGTACACGAAGACGAAATACCCGATATATCCGCTAAGGGGATAACATCGCACGACAAGATCCATATAGTACTAATCCTTGTTAGCAACGTGTCAGCATCAAGTAAAGTAATCTAAAGCAGGAAATATACTCCTAAACAGGATATGAAATGATCACAGAATGTACTCGCCTGGTATCCTGAATATTTGAAGAGAATATACTGTCCGAGGAGTGGTGTCTGGCTCCTATAGAATAGTACAAGTCACTACATGTCCAAAATAGTAAAATAGACTGCTACAATGCATTCTACATGATGTTTTGGTCAATCTAGGCTAAAGTCAACCCTTGGTCAACTCTAGTCAACTACACTAGTCAAAGTAGGTCAACTAGGTCAAGTCCTAGCCCAAACAAGTCTAACAAGTCTCACTAGGCCTAACCAAGCCTAGGCTAGCACTCACACAATCACAAGGCAATATGAACCACAACAATGTATAATATAAAATAGATAGTATGTATAAATACATACCTTCATACGTATATGCATATCCACATTACATACATATTTAGATATACAGGCATATGTTACATCATGCATATTTACATAGTCACATAGATATATACATTCATGCACATTTACGCACATACTTTTATACATTATATATGTTAACATTCATTATAATGCACTATATTTTACTTATACCTTTGATTTATTCATTCATTCATATATGACATTCATTCATGCATTTATATATTCATTCATTCATGTTATCACTATATACATATTTGATTCATGTATCCACACATACATACATGGATACACAACATACAAGTATACATTCATACATGCTTATATTGCATACATGCATACATATATATCATGTATACATACATACATTGCATACATGCCTACGTACGTATCATATATGCATACTTGCATTCATTCATGCACATTACATACTTACATGCATCTATATATTATATACATTGTATACAACATGTAAAAATAGAAGAAGGAAAAAAGGAAAAAACTGAAATGGAAAGGGAAGGAAGGAAAAATGTAAGAAAAAGAAATAACAGTGGACATATACATGCTTGCATCATATATTTTATATTACCATACATGCTATCATTATATATTGTATTACATTATGTATACATTATACATTCATATCTATCATTACATGTATACCTTGTATTCATATCTAGCATTCATTATATACTTTCATGCATACATTGTATATCATTCTTTCATTCATGCATTTATGCATTGCTTACATACATTATATTGATTGCATTCCTACATGCTTGCATTCAACCATATATATACATTAATGTAAAGAGGATACATATCATATTTATATTATTTCATTCATCTAACATATCATGCATTACATACTCTACATTTATTTAATATCCATACTACATAGGCTCAAAGGTTACACAAAATGTCTATATCGTATAGTCACTCTTCTACTTAAAATTAATACTGTACCAATAGGGCCTTCATTAAATTCTAGGATTAAAGTATGTCGTAGTCCTTCATGTTAGCTTTCCGAAACTTCAAACGGATCGCATTTTCGTGTCCGGAAGCTCCCGGAATCGCAAAAATACCGAAACATGTTCGTCTTTCGTACAACAGACACTCAAATAATTTTACAAAAAGTTCCAGAATGATTTTGGCTTATTAAAATATATATTTGGAAATCTAACTTTGATATGCTTCTTTTAAAAAAAACAGAAGATTAAAAGGAGTTCTAAGCTAAAAGTTATGACATTTCTAAGTTGCTTTAGTTAATAAAAACGTGGATGAATATTATGACGAATTTGAGTTATTTTAGACAAAAGAAACACATGTAGGCCAAGATACTTGGATACCAACATAGGTATCCAAATGAAACTCATTCTAACCATCCTAACTAAGATCAATCCACTCTCTAACCATTCTAAAATTGAATTTAAATATTTATTTAAACTATTAACATACAAACATACACATGGGGTGTCCTAATTTGGGATCTATCAAGTAGGACACAAGATACATATCTAAAATCCTCAAGAGAGCTCCAAATGGTCTCAAATTTGAATCTAAAGGGGACACATGCATGAGGATGGATCCTACAGATTTAAAACTAATTTATATGCAAAGAAAATCAATTTAGAGGATGGATTTTACCTATTGGGAGTGGAATCCCAATGAAATCCTTTAGGACACGGCTCCGATACGAAGATCCCTCAAAGTGGACACTCCTTCTTGTACTTCTCTTCCAATCCTTGGTAGCACTCTTTCCTTTGAGAATGGAAATGATTGAGGGAAGATTTGGTGAAGGAATGATTTGATTTGGAGATCAAATCAAAGGGAAGGCTCTCTAAAATTAGGGAAGAACAAAAGAAAACTAAAAGAGGCAAGATTATATGAATGAAACAATCATTCTCCCCTAAAGGTAGCTGCCATAAAGAGTCCATTAGGGCTAATGGAAAATGTCCTAATTGCCCCCTCTCTAGTCTCATATGGTTAAGTCTAGACTAGGTTCAAGTTTGGGGTCAAAATGATCTAGTTTGAGTCTCTAACTTAACCATTCTAACATAATAAAAATTAGTTTAACTAACTAACTTAAATGTTGGATTTTGTGGGCCATGCTTAACTTAATATTGGGTCCCATCTAGAGTTTAAGCTACCCGGGTCACAATACAAGTTGGAACGAGACGAAACTCAAACCCGACTAAACAAATCCAATAAAAACAATATTAAAAATATAAAATTTTCCCAAAATATTAAAATATGAAAAATAACCAAAATCATAATAAATCAATTTAAATATTATTAAAATAATCTAAAATTCACCAATTAATTAAAATCCTAAATAATTTAAAAGTCACAAAATGACCAAAATACCCTTAGCCTAAAAAGTTGTAAATAGTCATTCTAATTACATGGTTAGGTCCCCATGGTCATGGTTAGTCTCTAGGCTCAAAAGTTCTAGGGTTCACTAGCTAACACATCAAAATTATAATTCACCAATTTTAAATAGTATTAAATTAATTAAAAATTCCCATAAATCATAAATCCTATTATTAAATAATAAACTTTTACAAAAGTTCAAAATACCCTCATTTTAGAAAAGTGGGTGTTACAAGTCTACCCTTCTTAGAAAACTTCGTCCTCGAAATTAAGATGGTCGTACTTCTTCTAGAGTTTCGTCCCCAACAAACAAAGTCTCAGAACTTAACTAAATCATACAATTTAAAAGAATGACATACAGGATCATGGTATACGGTGGCAGTTAAAGTCTCATCTAGGTGTACTAGTCACACTAGACCAAAACAATCACAGGGTATCAAAATACACAAGCAATCTAGGGTGCTAAACTAGAAAAGATATAGAAATAACTAATCATCAAATTCACTACACCAAAATAGGTGATTGCCAACGGTTATTACCGTGACAAATAATTTTTATCACGGTAATAACCGTGACGAATTGGCCATGACTAATATTTGTAACACTTTTCGTCACGGTTATTACCGTTACGAAAATAAATACTTGTAACGCTTTTTGTCACGGTTATTATCGTGACTAATTTTATTTTTGTAACAGTTATTACAGTTACAAAAATGTACTATTGCGTTACTTATTTTTCTCTTTTGTAACGATTATAACCGTTACCAATATATATTTTTCTGAAAAAAAAATATAATAATAATATTATCCATTAACCTATATTCAATAGGCTTAAGAGCAATAGATAACCGAACATGAAGTCTTATCAATATGCACATAAATTTAAATTCATATTGCAATAGTTGTATACAACTCATAACATTACAATATTTAAACCCTCAAGATGGACACAAAGGAGAACAACCATTCTCTTCTCAACACAAACACAAAAGAAAAAAAACATTCCTCTATTATAGATACACTAACTACTCTCTAGTTTTTATGATGAGCCTCTTCAGAGAAGTAGCAGTCCATTTACAAGATATGCTTCTATCCCAACAGCTGAGCTAGAATGGAGATATGTCAGCCCCTTTGCCGTTCGAAGTGCTGGGATAACATGATAGGTTCAGTAATCAGCACCAAGGGTCAGAAAATTAGCCATATGAAGATATTAATATGAGTAGAAGAACTGGTAACACTATCTCAAAAAAAAAAGACATAACAGATGGGTAACTACATATTCCACTTATGATTCTGATAATCTCGATGACAATAAGAAATTACCAGGATAGTCGAGTTCCTTCCAAATTATTGTTGATTAACAGTGAATGATACTATACTGCAACATATTCTCACCGTGCTTCACTCTCCAGTTCATGACACATACTATTCTATATAAAAGTACAAAATATTACCACCTAAAAGTTATATTCGGTTAACATCAATTCGAGAGCTAGCAGCTGCAAATGAATCTGAAGCTATCGCTATCAAAAAGATGAAAGACGTTGATATCGATGAATGGGCAATGAAGAATAGAGCTGCTACTTTGTCTATGAAATCATGTACCATAACCATCTCTAAAGCCGAGTAAGAGTACTGATAAATAGTACAACATCTGCATAAGTTGTTGCTGACAAGAAGGTAGAGGCGAGTCGAGCTTGGATAGAGGCATTGAAGGCGGAAGGACAAGAGATATATACTAACGAGACGTGCAGTTATTGAGAAGAAAATTAAAGAGCTTATACTTATTGAAAAGGAAGAGCTTCCCAAGACGGAAGAACCATTGATAGATCAAAATACAACAGAAAATAAAATAAGGAATTGTAATGTCCCAAATTCGTGATACGTATTTAGTGTACGTATACGTGTTTTGGACCCATATTTTATTTAGTCATGATTAGTTATCTTGGTTTATTTTGCACTGGCTTGGTTTTATTGGCATTGATAGTTTAAAAGGTTTTAATGGTTCATTAGTTTATTTTGGATTAGTGAGGCTTGGTTTATTTCATGATTCATTTAGTTTAAATTGCTAGAGAGAGAGTTTATTGGCCTTGACTTGGTTCACCTTGGTTTATCTTGGCTTGGTTTATTCCTTGGTTGGTTCGGCATGGCTTGGTTTTGCCTTGGTTCATCATGAACCAATAGGAGAACCACCTACCTACCACCACCACTATCATTTATTAACCCCCTTCTCCTCTCTCTCTCTTTATTAATCATCTTCTTCTTCCTCATTTACTCCTCACCTACCAGAGGGAGAGAGAGGTCTAGGCAAGTGCAACTTGCTTCATGGAGGAACTCCAATTTTATTGCTTCATTCTCTTCTTTAGTGCATTCTAAAGCACATTAGTACTTGACATTTTTAATTTCCATGGCTAGATTCTTGTAGATCTAAGTTATTTCATTTTCAGATTTCTTGGGTTTTGATCTACTTAATCTTGTTATTTCTATGTTTTGATGGTTCCATATTGTAGAGCATTTCATTCTGCCCCATTTTGACCTATAGAAGTTTGGATTTGGACTCCGGATGAAGGTTTCATGGAGCTTGGAAGCATGGATTCTTGGCGTTCTTCTTCTCGGAAGCTTGGAGAAGAAGAACATTGCTAGACTTGACCACATGAATACTTTATGCGGCAAGTGATTCCTGGCCGCATGAGCCTTCATACGACAGTTCTGGCCGCATGGGCTTGACTTGGCCGTATGACAATTCATGCGACAAGTGACTCTGCTGCATGGGACTCTCAGCCGCATAGGCTGGATCCCATTCCTGGCCGCATGGACTTCTCTCCTAATTGAGCCGCATATGTGCCCATCATTTCCTGGCCGCATAGACTTCTCTCCTAATTAAGCCGCATATGCGCCCATCATTTCCTGGCCGCATGGACTTCTCTCCTAATTGAGCCGCATATGCGCCCATCATTCCTAGCCGCATGAACTTGCTTCCTCCCAGCCCCATGAAGCCCCTCCCTTCCCACTGGCCACCTGGGGATTGGCTTCCTAAACGCATGCGCCCTTGCACTTCCAGCCGCATGCGCTCCTTTGTCTTGGCCGCATGAGATCCAGTGACCCTGGCCGCATGCGCTCTCCTAATTGGGCCGTATATGTCTTACCCTTTCATGGCCGCATATGCTTTAGCCGTATGGCTCTTCTATAGCCCTGTGTATTGATATTTATTAGAATTTTATGTTCATGATTGAATGATAAACTGATATGACATGATAGTGGCCCGCCGTGGCGCACTCCTGACAAAGTACACTTGATATGATAACCTGACATGATTATCTCGAATAGCTGTTGCGACGGCTACCTGACATGACATGACCTGTATAATTAATCTGGACACCGTGGGCGATTGTGCTTGTACAAATAATCCAGTCCTGTCTTGCATCATGTCTAGGAGGGGACTCCTGAGTACCACGGTCAGGAGTACCTATTGAAATGGACTAAGGTTAAAGACTAGTATAATTTACTAGACATGAAGAGATGTTCCCCAGTTACAGGCGATCCCGTTATCCCGGCCGTAAATGTTTGGACTTGTAGCCTGCCGACGAGTAGGGCACATTTCCAGCCCACTGTTATGTAGGGCACCCACCATTGCCACAGAAATGATTGAACTCTATTGTCACTCTAATGTATTATACTCTCTAAATTGTCACTATAATGATTGCCTGGATAACCTGGATAGCTGCAGGGCCTGTGGCTACTTGGAGCATCTCATTGCATCTTGCTAGTAACTAGGATTGTGATAACCCTATTTAGTTAATGTAGAAAACCGTAGGCAATGATTGGCCGTGATTGATTGGATGGAGTCTAGTCCAGTATAGTATTGTCTAGAAGTGATTGATTGCAAGATTGTACCAGAATGATTGAATGATTGTCACTCCAGATTGTTACTATAATGATTGTACTCTATTGTCACTCTAGCGTATTGTACTCTTCATTGTCACTTTTATCATTGTGCTTTCTCTCATTTTCACCGTAATGATTGTCACCTTTAGCAATAAATGATCAGAGACTAAGTTCTGTTCAGGTGAAGGGTTACAATCTCGGTCCTTGTTTGGTTTAAGGATTGTAACCTGGCTTCCGGAATAGTACCTTCATTTTCTCTTCATATATTGCCCAGCTATATTTTATTTAGCATGATTCTCCAGTTATCTTATATCAATGATGCTTCACTTCATTATTTTCTCTGATTGGGACAAGTGCATTGGTAGTGCACAAACCTCAATCTGCGTTATTTATTGTTGTTTTCTTACATGTTGAATGCTAATGATTTGTTGACTTTAGTTCTTAAGTGAAGCCTCCTTTGTGGCACTTGCTCTTTCTGGGGTCTGACCCAGCTGGTTTTGTATGGCCAGATACCGGAGCAACACCAAAGGATCTCCCTACTTTCCAGCCCGATGGTGGTCACCAGGCGTAACCAGGGCATCGAGTGGGTTTCTTTTGTTCTCCCACTGTAATATTGTAAATTATTCTTTTGAGACGTTTAGCCTACGAGCAAGTGTTAGCTCGATTGTACTTACTTACTGTCTGCCTACGGGCTGTGACATGATTGACAAGCCCCGGGGGTTGATCATGTATGACTGAACTCTTGCTAGTCCTCACATTTTGTAACGACTAGCTTCATAATCATTCCAAATATATAATGTATGGGACGCCTTACTATTGTGTATTTGGTGGTCTGACATCTTGTAACTATTATTAGTTGGTTGAGATTGAGACAATAGGCTATTTATGACCTTAAGAGACTGATGGATTGTAGTGAAACCCTCACATATCTAGACAGCCGTGACCGTATAGCGGTGTGGATTCCATTCCGTATACGTAGCTGGCTATGTCTGCCCCCGCTCTCCAGTATTCTGGTTCTGGGGCGTGACAGGAATGCAGATGAAGATGAGTGATTAAACCTTGAACAACAGGCTAGGACACCAAGAGAACCCGTTAAGGAGAATAGAGCATCAACTACAACAAGAAGAACATCGAACATACGAAGATCATCTGTCTCTCATGCAGTTAGCCATCATGCTAAATCTCCATCCTTTACTATTAAGAAGAGAACAATAATGCCCAATTTGGTTAAGTTTCTTAGCAACAGTAGCACTATAACACATAAGTAATGGTGAAAAAGAAGCATCTACATATCAATATGATGGTGCTAATTAAAAGGTAAACTCAGTTCTGTTAACTTCTGGAATTCTTCTTTTGTTCTTCATCAAATTCATATATGTTATGACTATGATACTCTTTTTCTATATTCATACACTTTGTACTATAAATACATGGCAGACGGTGACCAGTAGTCTACCACTTTGCTAGGTACCAAGGCTTACTATATAGTCCCTCATACTCCTGAAATATATGTTTATACTTGCATGGATCAAACCCAAATGTTTCTCATAGAACCAAAAAAGGGTAAAATTGTCATGCTTGACTTATTGCTGTTATATTTAGATAATAGTGGAATTATATGAGTTAAGCAAATGCCTTTCCAGGTGATGCAGCAAATGGGATCCTAATAGGAAGTGATTTTGATGTATGTTTAGTGGTAAATGAAGTAAGCAGCAAACCTAAAATAAATAGAGAATCATTTATTTATCCATTTGTTGCAAATAAGAGAAAGTAGTTATAATGAATGAATTAACTAGACTACCTGTTGCAAGAAAAATCTTCTCTTGAGTCATTCTGGTGGATTCTCTTCCACTTGGGATGGATTGGCCCCATTCCCTCATCCTTAAAGCTATCCGACTCTTGCCACACACCTATAGAACACAATAAAGAATCAAAAAGGTTCCTGATATGAAGATAAGTTAGCGAGAGAAATATGGAGGGGTCAATGACCCCTTCCTTGGTCATATTTACAATCAAGATTGTGAACACTTGTGTGCCAAGCCATTATGTTTGAAGTCAATGTAGCCCAAGCCATTACTGATGTGAAATTCTAAATTGTTTGCCTCTCCACATACAACTAGACAGCTAGTATATATGAATCAGAAAAAGGTTCCAATGAGACAACTCAAATTGTTGCAAGCATGTATGAAATTCTCCATTTGATTCAAGAAAAAAAAAGTTTATAGTAGTTTTCCAAGAATAGAGCGTGCCTTTAGTTATTTTAGAATGGAACTTTCCTCCAACCTCCACAAGCTTCTTCTTCCAATCCTCTTATAGGGTCAAAAAGAATCTCATTTATACAAAGGTACCAAGGTATTAACAATACAACAGTAAACGATTGGTAGTGTCATGAAGATGGGTTTTAACATCAGTCTTATAGGGAAGGAAAAAATAGGCTAAACAACTTTTCTTGGATGAAAATAAACTCTTAGACATTTACTAAGTGACTATGGAAGAAAAGAGCATCCTTTATTGCCTTGACAATACTAACCTTTAGCTCATCCATTCAAATAATAGAAAATGCAGTATGAATGCAAGGCAAAAGCACATGTGCATACACCCATAGAGATTAAGGTGTCTTCATTTCTACACATCAATTGTAACAATCATACTGTTATAGAAAAAAGAAGCTATACCATAACCATGGCCTTGCTCAGTTCACCAGCTACATCAACTTTCAGGTCCTCCAATCTTTCACTACTATATGACTTAGATATGATAGTATTTTGGTTTATTTCAATTGTTTGCTGGTGATTGTTACCTGCAATTGGTTTTGCTCATAAGGCTCCATTCTTTGGTACAACATTGACCAGTGATGAGGATCCAGGTAGAACACATTCTGGTCTTGCAAGTTTACATAGCTAGAACTCTGACATATCAAACTCAAAAATCCAGACCATCCTCTCAGCCCTGCACAAAATCAAATAATGAAGTTAGCTCACCAGACATAGCAGAAAAATAGAAAATTTGAACCTGAAACCTTCCTAGGATTTTCCCAACAGGCCCATCAAGGAGAAAAGTGAAATAAACCTGTAAATGGTGACCGACTGCCCATCAAATGCTAGGAGACATCAATGATGATTCACTAGTGACCGCAGACTCTGGTCTAGGACACATGTAAGGTACAAAATCATGTACAATAAGCAAAGCAATAACTGAAAACTATTTTACAGCTGAAACATTAAATGGACAATGAGCATTTTTCCAACAGTCCCATTAATGAGAGAAGTTCAATATTCCAGAAATGGTAGCCAATTACTCATTTAGCACTCAAATGCTTGTGGACTCTAGTCTGGGACATGTGCAACATACTCCATCTTGTACATTTAAGCCATCAAGGTATCAACCATGGAGGTAGATAGGTTCCAAAGAGTTAAATAGGGTGGTATCTGCATATTCCAAAGAGTTAAACAGAGTGGTATCTGCATATTTGCATTGTTCAGATCAGGTGACTATAAAGTAGGCATGCGACTCTTAAAATGCGAAGAAATCTAGAACAAACCTCATGACAACACATAAAAGTATAACATGGATATGATTGACCCATTGTGAGTTTGAGGGGCAAGGGGTTGTTAACTATAATACAATTACCTTAGGCATATTCATTTTTAGCTTTTGGTTCTTTTAGCTCTTATATATCATAAACAATCTGCAAATCTTAAGGTGAAACACTTACGTCTGAAATTTGGGCCCCTATCACTACAACCATAGTAGAGATATGAAAACTCAGACTTCCATATATCAATCGGTACTCTGTAACCACCCTGCATACAGTGCAAATACAAGAATAAATTGAAGAAGGAAAAAAACTTCGAAAGAACCGTCACTACATCTCATCGGTATTATTTGGAACTCGTTGACAACTTTAGCATCATTGACTTTTCTTATCAACAAATACAAATAGCACACAGAAAACCTTCAAGCTCCATATCCTCTTTGAAACTTTCTGGATTCCTAACCTACGGTTACCTTACCTTATTAAGTCACACATACAACAACATCCCTTGAAGGGGTTCTTTGACAAAGACAATATCAACATTCCTATTATAAACACGGGTTCTTTGTCACAACAGCATCAACATTCCTCCTATGAACCCAATCAAGTCATACAAGGGCAAGCAAAGTAATAAGCTTCTGCATTAGGTGTTACGATAAGAAGACATAATAAAAACTCAAAAGAAATTGTAGGATACTGATGATCAAGATTATGTTTTCTGACAATTGAGCGATGAGCTAGGAAGAAAAGGCACTCCAAAAATGTGGGCCATGTCATGTCGGACATATCCCGGACACTCCAAATTCTAAAATACATCAAGACACAAAAAATATGTGTCGTGTATGTGCCATTGTGTCCTTATTGTGCTGTGCTGTATATGTGTCCGTGCAACATAGGTGATGATAAATGGATGTGATATATGCATCACTCAACATTGGAGTCAAGCTAGGCATTGCTGCAAAAGCTTGTCCATGGACGGATTACATTCTAAAGAACAAGTGCTTTGAGATGTAGTCTCACTAGAAAGAAACTATCTTTCTGAAACAAGGTTCAAAAAACTTGGTTTAGGTATCAGTTGCGGTCAGAGGTTCGGTGGTTTTCAAATGGACGGTTTCAGTATCTGCTGGATAAGCAACTTAATAATAAACATGAGCTTTCTTGTACAAATTTTAGAATAATATAACCATAGTTGGCTAGGAAGCACCGACGCTCCAAAAATTTGGGGTGTGTTGCATCGGACACATATTGGACACAAGGACACACCAAACATATAACGTGTCCGTGTTACTGTGTCTTTTCGTATTTGTGTCCTAGCAACATGACAGTTACTCTAGCTTTTCATTGGGGGTATCTCGGGGTTGTCAAGCTACTAATTTATGGGGTTTCTTGTAAGCTACAACCGAACTTCGGTTGGTCATCTGTGAAGCTCACAACTTCGCATACCAAATTGCCACTTAGAAGAAGTCAAAAAAAAAATCACAACCAAACAACACTTCAACTGGGGTGTAAAACAGAAATCTTTCCACTCACTTTTCACATCCAGTTTATAAGCAGCGTAAAATAATATGAAAAATCAAATTTTGATCAGTAAGAAAAATGTACCGTTTTGGAACGCCAGCGGCCTCTGAACTGCGACCACTCGATAACGGACGCAATATGGCCGGTCAGGAAAGAGATGATGCCGAGGGAGAAGAGCACTGATCCCAGAAGCAGGGACCGAGAGAGTGCCTTCGGCGAGCTCCATCCCGAGCGGCCGATCCTCTTCCTCGAGACGAAGTCCGGGGAGTGGAGCTCGACGTCCTGCGCCATCGCCATCGCCATCGCCGATCCCTCTCCGATCTCAGCCCATTGTGGGGGGGGAATCGATAAACCCTAGCTTTCAAATTGGGAACACAAACCCTAGCTTTTGCGTACAGGCGCTGCTGCTGCTGCTGAGAGAGCGCTTGTAGTACGAAAGGGGGAGAGGGAATGGTAGTTTTTTTTCTCTTTGAGATGCGGGAATGGTAGGGTTTAGGGAGAGGTCGTTCTCTCAAGCTAGGGTTTAGGGAGAGGTCGATGTAACATCATTCAGCATCGAACACGAAGGAGGTAGGGCGGACATGGAGGAGTTGGACAACGTCGCCGGGCGGAGGTAAAAGGAGACTCCCTTGGCTCGTGAAGGATGAGAGCCCTAGCTCGGGATGATTTCAGTTTGGCAACACTCTTCTATGGAAAATGGAAAAATAAAGGAGGGGTATGAAATTAAAGGAGGGAAATTGAAAATTGTAGTAACACTTTCTTTTTCATTTGTCACGATTATTTCTGTTATAAAAAGTAAACAAAAATATAAATTATATAAAAAAAATAGTAACGGTTATTTAATTATTGTCACGGTAATTATCGCGACTAACTTGTAACATTTATAAGTGTTACGAATGAGAGAAAAAAAGTGTTACAAATTGTATGTTTTGGTGTAGTGAAAACTGTAAGGCAGTCTACCATCCTATATAAAAACTGGTACTTATCAAAAAATAAAATAAAGATAACTACTAATTATCTATAAAGGGGTACTATTCAAAGAAAAAAAATCACAATCAAAAGTTAAAGAATGAAAGTCAATTGCATTGAAATCCAATCACAATATATATATATATAGAGAGCACGTTAGAGAGGGAAAAGCTAGCATTATATAAAGTTATATAGTTTGTGTGTGTATGGGTATATGTGGACATGTTCATATGGTTAGATAGTAGGCATGTGTGTATGTGAAATATACATGAAAGTGTATAGGAGGATTTGTGTTTCAAAACAATAGCTATCTGTTTGCCATTGATTGTAAAAGAACAGAACAATTATCGGAGGACTGAACTTAGACTCACAATACAAACTCGCTCGTACAAAGAAAGCCTAGGAACGAAAACCTAGGTACAGCAGACTAAGTACGATATTTTATTTTTGATTCTGGGGGGTGACGATAGAGGCTCGGGAAAGCGACGGCCGCTCTGCCTTACTCCTTGGACGATCAGTATGCAGTCTTGGCTCGGGGAAGATCTGCTCGACGTTGATGAAGAAACGCTCTTCTTACTCTCCTCGGATTGCTCTCCTGGCTTCTCTCTCTCTCTGTGATTATCAAGAAGGAAGGGGAAGCTCTCTCTGTGTAGATCTCTCTCTTCTTATTTCTTTTGGTGCCGACCTCTCTCTCTCTTCTTCTTCTTCTTTTTTTTCACAAGGGAATGATGCTGGCTATTTATAAGAGTGGGGGTGATCATTAGGGTTTGCTAATGATTATCTGTTTGGAATGTCGGCGCTCCTTCATTCTATCTGAACCCTTGATCCTGATTATAGTGAATCTCGGCCATTAATGCGGATAGCATCGTATCCCATGAGCAAATAATGCTAGCTGCTTTAAATCCTCGTGATTGATTATGCTAATGTCTGATTGCTCGCCACGTGTCCCATTAGCTTGATGATGAATGATATGCCCTGATCTCAGTAATTATGACGATGATGTCAAATATATTTGTTGAGATTCGATTAAATCTTTGATTGATCCCATGCCACGTGTCTTAATTGTGAGTCCTGTCAGAGCTGCATAGGATTGACTATCCTCGAACCGCAGAGAGATACTCTTTCTGAGCCGCATGAGACAATGCCTCATCGAGCCGCAGGGGACGAACCTTCCGTGAGCCGCATATGCATAGTCTTTGCGAGCCGCATGAGCTAGCATTGTATTGAGTCGCAGGGATTGAGCTCTCGGTGGCCCGCATATGGCTGATTTCTGCTAACCATATAGAGTGACTTCTTCGTGAGCCGCATGGAGCTGTTTTCCATTTAAGCCGTATGAGAGTTGCCACATGGCAACCTAAGATTTCTGACGGTTCGGGTCAGAGATCTTCTTCCTTTCCCGAAAAGTCTGTCATTATGGCAGAGCCATTATGACACTTTATGTCAGAGCAGTCACAGTCGCCAAGTCGTGTCAGAGCATTAAATGAGGCCACCCCCAAACGTCCAGCTGTAGGGAAGGATCACACATGGCATCCATCGAGCCGCATATGCCTTGCTGAACCGCATACGCTTCCGAGCCGCATACGATTGAGAGTCTTCTTTGAACCGCATAGGGCCGCTCCTGTGTGAGCCGCATAAGCTTCTTACTCCGAGCCGTATGGATCATTATTCTAATATTTTCCATACTTCTACAGGACCCCCTTCAAAGTTTTCAATTTGTAAAAATTGGAATACTTTGAACAAGAAGCATGGCCCCGTTCATGTCGCATAGGATTTTTCTGTCTGCCTGAGCTTCCTAGCCGCATAAGTGCCTTAGCCGCATAAATTCATCTGGCCGCATAAACTGGTTGCCACGTGTCCTGAACACGTGTGCAAATCTTCATTAAGTGCCTTTGATTTGATTTAACGCCGCCTTTTGGGGGAGGATCCCAAGAGTCGGTTTTGCCTTGACCGAAGTATTTTGCCTTTATTCTTTGGGGGCGGCACGTAATCCGAGGCATACTCCGAGACGTCTGTTCGTTTCGTGGGTCTCTTTTGCCTATAAATAGGAAGCCTCTTGGGGTTTTTCTTTACCTTCTTTCTTTGCTCTGAATCTCTATTTGCTGTCTTTGCTCTTCGTCTTTTAGCAACCGACAATGGCTCCCAAGAAGGCTGCAGCATCGAAGGCCGCCTCATCTTCTACGGCAGCGAAGGGCAAGAAAGCCGCGTCTTCATCGACTGCGGCGGCGAACATGGCGGCTCCTCCGTTGACTGACGTACCCGCTTTTCATCCCGACGTCCACCCGTCTATCGCTGGTAAGGGTCCCTTAATATGAACTGCCATGGCTACGCCGCATATTTTATGCGCGAGCCTATATTCCAAAGTACACTGTGTGTCCGACTCATGTCTGGGCCGCATGGGGTATGACCCAGGTTTCAGCCGTATGGAAGTGGTTGCGTAACTACTTCTTTAACAGGGCCGCATAAGCTCATCCTCGCTGTACTGCATAAGCTCATCCTTGCAGGGCCGCATAAACGTTTTCGGGCCGAACATACTCCTTTTGGACCGCATAAGTTCCTCCGTACTGAGTCGCATGAGTTTCCTTCGAACGGAACCGCATGATTTTACTTGGACTGCATGGGCTCTTTCAAACTGAGCCGCATAGGCTCATTTGAATTGACCTGTATAAACCGAGCCGCACCAATGCTGAGCCGCATAAGCATCATGTGTTTTTGTCGTTTCAGCTATCATTTTGACCTTGTTTCTTTTGCCTTTCTTCAGTGACTCTGCCCGTGAATCCTGCTGGGGAACTTATGATAGGCTCGCGTCAGTTTGCCCCGGGCGTTCATCGGGATGACTTAGTTCGTCAAGTGTCCGAATAGCTAGTTGTTGATGAACCTCTGGAGCGACTAAATGCCATCAGGGTTCAATCCTTTCAGTTCCTTGTTGATATGATAAGCTCTGGGCAGTCTGACGGAAAATATCTGAAACCGATCTTTCTCTTTGGGGATGCGTTGGTTGTAGAAAACTCCCGAGTGTTGGATGTTTCGGAGAGTTAGGATTTTGACCTGGACGGGATGACGATTCACATCCCTATTATGAAGCGCCATTTCCCTTTTGAGTGGTTCAATATGATCGTTCTGGATAGGCAGATGCCGAACACCCTCACTCCAACCAGACCGGGGATGTTTGTTGGTAATATCCGTTATAACAGAGCCACTGGGTCAGTGCGCGCAGTCAAAGATCCGGCCAGTCGGTCCGTGATGGGGTTAGTTCCAGGTACCTTCATCAACACCCCTGGTCCTAACTTTCATTCTTCCAGGCTGATACCTTCATGAGTCAGCTTGCTCGCAAAGGGTCCTATCCTATTGGTAGGTTGGTCCTGCCGAGCTGGGTACACCCTATTTCTCCGTGGGCTAATCTGTCCTCATGGATCCTACGAAAGTATGAAGAGTTTTTGCGGGGAGTCAACCTTTATGAAGCTATACGGGGTACCAGCCACGGGTTGCCCGTTAATAAGCCACTGTTTATGGCCCTTTTGGAGATGTACAATCATCGAACGGGGACCTTTTTTACCCCTATTGGAGAATTAGGGCTCGCTCTTCACGAGATGTATGCTATCTCCAAGCTCCCTTGGGGGGATGAACCCTTCGAAGTGTATACGCCGACGAATGAGGAGCTCCAAGATTTGGATCAGCGATTCCCCGGTTTCGTCACCGTGTATCAAGAATTATTATGCCATCATAGCACCTGTCACCGGACGACTATCCAGAAAAATGATAGCTCGGAGGGGGACTCTCCCCATACTAAATCTTGGGTTGCATACCTTTTCAAATTTAGCGCGGCTGGCCGGGTTACTTCCCGAGATCGTTTAACTCCTAAAGAAGTGGAGGTCTTGATGTCGACTGCCCGGAGGTCGAAGTCTCAAAGTGACAGGTTCGGGAGCTAGATTGACTTTTTTAGCTACTTTCGTTATGGCACTCGACGGTTGTCCGAGAAGGCACTCTTGGCCGAATTTTTAATGGTGTGGCTGCGGAATTGCGTGGTCTCAGGAGGGGCAGGCTCTATTGAGAGGATCAGTCGCCACTTCATTCTTCCTGCCGTGAAGTTGGCCTTTGGGGTCAGGCTGGCCCTCCTTCCTGCCATGGTGTGCAGTATTCAACATGGTCTTCGCGCCTTCTCGTCCAAGGTCATTGCTCGTGACGTGGCAATGGATTTTGAACGTGTAGAATCGCCTTACCATTACTTGCTGGGATGGCTATTGCTGCATTATCAATCCTTGATGAGACCCGGGACGGGAGATGGTGTTATAGGTGATGATGCGTTTCTTTTCAAGTATCACCACCAGCCTTGGGAATGTAGTACCATGCCGGCGTGTCGGAGGATGCTGGCGAGGGTGGATGGGTACAATTTCTTCGTATCCGTTCCTCGTTTTACTGATCAAGAGGTGAGGAGTGTTCATGTTGATGGGGTCGGACCTCCTCATTTCTTGCCTGAAAAGATGCGTTTTTGGCTGCGCAACATTCGCCCGGCGCATCTAGTTTACCGGAATCGCACCACTGTGTATTTGGAGCCCTACTTGCCTAGTAGGTTTGCCCGTCAATTTGGGTATAGTCAGCTATTCCTTGAGCGCCCCAGTTCTCACCTGGGATTTGAAGGCAGCATTCTTGATGGTATCAGAGCATGGAGCTACTATGACACCTGTCATACTCGGACTAGCTTCTTGGTCCCAGCCGCAAATGTGACGGATGAAATCCTACATATGGCAGCCCTGTATCATGTCACGGCGAATCCTCCTCCCCTCGATTTTGACTTGAGGACTAGCTTCATTGTGGGCACTCGCCTAGCGGAGAAGGCTATAACGTCGAGAGCAAAAAAGAAAAGGACGAATAGGGTTCCCTCGCCCGATTCCGAATCCTTCGACACAATTGAGGAAAATAATGAACGGGACGGCGAAGACTCCTTTTCTTCGGGTGATGGGATAATGGCGGGTCAGCCTCCCGTTATGGCGGCTGAGATGGCGACGGGACAACCGTCGGCCATATTTGACGAAGCAGTGGGCCCGTTACCGTCTGCGTCGGAGGAGGCACGGGTAGATCTATCGCCCGCCATGCCTGGTCCTTCGCGTAAGCGAGGCAGGCATGAGCCTACCGGCGGAGAGGTAACTTTTTCTGTAAAGAGAGCGGCTGTCGGTCCCCGTAGGCTGCTTATTACGGAGAAGGGTGAAGGTGCAGACGATGTTCCGGAGGTAAGTCCAAGTCGGAGTTCTATCTTTGTTGTAGCTTTCTTTCCTCTCGGGGATATGACTTGATCATTTTTCTTTGTAGGCGTCTGACGAACCAGGCTCTCCTGAACCATCTGCTGCTTCAGTAGTTGATCCGGCCCTTGCCGCTTTGCTTAGCGACACGTGTGCCGCGGTCCTCTCTGCGGGGGCTCTCTCAGCGGCGACTAAGGACTCCCAAGCTGCTGAGGCCCCAGCCCAGGGTGACGAGATTTCTGAATTTCAACGAGATGACGCCATCCTCGGTGCATCCCCTCCCGAGGATGCAAGAGCAGATGAGTCCTTTATTCCTGACTCGGAGGCTGTTGGTGAAGAGGTTGTGATGGCTGTAGGCGAACCTCAGCCTCCACATTCCTCCACTGGTAAGCTGAGCCACATATTGACCACCGAGGGGGCTTATTTGCTCTATCAGCATGTCCTTCGAGTCAAGTCGATTCATGGTTGTCTTGGCCGTGCAGGTCCTGACCCTTTATCTCCTGCCGCTGATGTTCTTGGGGAAGGCCCGGTCTACCGTGATCAGGGAGAAAGGAGCGTTTCCTCCCCTTCGTCATCGCATGTTGAGGGATATCCTGCCAGCTCTGGGCAGATGGGGATGGAGTTGGTGCTGGCCCCGGCCTCGTCTTCGGCTGCTTATACGGCTCCGGAGATTGACTTCTCGACCCTGCCGAGCATCCAAATTCTGCGGCCCGCTGAAGAGGAATTAGCCGATGTTCAAGCGTCCTTCCGCGCGAAGTTGGTTTCTCTTGTAGCAGGAGCGGCAGATTCCGTCGCGTCTTCTTTCGTGCTACCAGCCACACTCCCGTTGACACCGGTTTCCTCGGAGGCTCTGGACGAGGTGACGCAGGATGTGGTTGACAGCTTCTATCGCCACTTAGGGAGGGGTGTAAACGCTGCCGTGGAACGGGGGGTCCCTTTTTCTCTATCTCTACGGGGAGCTCGGGGCCAAATTGACACTCTGAAGGGTCTTCCTGGCGGGCTGGGGTTAGCAGCGCTCCTGGAGCCTAAGTTGACAGAGGCTGACCAGCTTGTGACCCAACTGCTGGCAGTACGGCAGGCTGGTTTGCCTGCTGCGATCGTACGAGAGCGGGGCTTCCTGGTTGCTGCTCGGGACAGGATCAAGCTCGCTCGAGAAACTGTCGGGCCAGCTATGCAGGGGGATCTTGACAAGTTCTCCGTCTCCTATGACCGACTGGGTCGTCGGAGTCAGGCTTGTAGGGCCCGGAAAGAATCTGCCTCTCGTGGAATAGCTGACACGAAGGAGCGGATTCTCGCACTCCAGAAGGAGTTGGCCTTCTTAGAGTCAGAGCGGGAGGCTGCTCATACAGAACAGGAGTCGATTGCTCGGGAGGCCGAGAGGGTTTCCCGATCTTCTGTCAACTTGGAGCGGGCCTTCAAGAAGTTTGAGGACAACTGGCAAGCCCATGCTCATCTGGAGGATGCGGCGGTGCTGAACCAGGAGGCGGAGCGTCGAGCCAAACAGAGGCTTGAGCGGTCGGTTGCCTTGTTAAAGGACCGTCTCATGGCATTATGTGCTCCAGAGCAGTGATCCGTCCTCTGTCTTCTCTTTTTTTTCTTTTCTCTTTTAATTTTTGTAAGGGATGTGATCCCCGCTGATGTAGCCCTTTGATTTTTGAATAAATGAGCATGTTTCAACTCATCTTTTCTTTCTTGTACTTGCGGTGTTTATGGAACCGAATTTACTGGGGGATTATTTGTGGACCTGTTACCCTAGGCGTACCTTGGTTTTAGGTATGGATAACAAGTTTGATTAGGATGTCCGGGACAGCCATGGCAAAATGGTCATAGATGTTCTCGGTACTGGGGGAAGGAATGCCGTAGAGCAGCTGGGCTCCCGGGGCATGGTAAGATGGTGGATTAATGCTAAGAAGCTTAGCAAGGGATATTTGTGGGCCTATTATCCTTGGCGTACCCTGGTTCAGGATACGGATAATGGGATGAAAGGAAACCAATCATATTTACTCAGAGGTTATGATGACATGGCAAACATGAAGGTTTTATCGTGAAATCTTCCTGCTCAGAGATAATGAGAACATGGCAAGAGAGACTTTATGGAAGCTATTTGTGGTCAACAGAGGACATTTGTGGTCAACAGAGGACATTTGTGGTCAACAGAGGACATTTGTGGTCAACAGGAGACATTTGTGGACCTATTATCCTTGTCGTACTCCGGTTGTGGGTACAGACAATAGGTTAAAAGGGGATCGACATACTTGCTCAGAGGTAATGTGGACATGGCAAATATGACAATTTTTTCGACGGAGCCTTCCCACTCAGAGGTAGTGAGGACATGGCAGGAGTGGGCTCAATGAAGATTGGGTACATAGAACGACTCAGAGGTAGGAGAACGTGGAAGTTCTATGCGAGGGGGTGGTTTGTTTTTGGTGGAAGTGAAGACGACTCAGAGGTAATGAGGACATCGTCGTTTCGGAAATTGGTGGATCGACTACCCTTTTTGTGCACTGGGAGTGCGGGTAGTGAATCCTTGAGGGAGGATCTCTGCCAGGAAGAAAGTTCAGAGGTATAATCATACTTGACTTACTATCTGAAAGAGTGACCGAAATGTAAGTTTAGAGGCACCAGCTGGTACATAACTTGGTAATTTGGACTATTGAGGGAGTGAGAGTACAGCGGCACCAGCGGGTGCATGACTCCATAATCTGAAATAGGGTGGATGAGAGTTCAGTGGTACTAAAGGGGTACATGACTCGATAATCTGGAGAATGATGGATGCGAGTTCAGTGGTACTAAAGGAGTACATGACTCGATAATTTGGAGAATGATGTTCAAACATAGTATTTCTTCAGGAACTTGCCGTTGACGGGCAACATGAGCAAATCTCCGTTCGGCTTAGCGAGGCGGTAGGCGCCGTTGGAGAACACGGTCTCGATGACAAATGGACCTTCCCATTTCGGCTGGAACTTACCGGTGGTCTTGTGAGTCAGGACCATCGGTCTTCGGACTGCCAGAACAAGATCACCCACTTGGAATGTTCTGATTTTAACTTTTTTGTTGAAGGCTCCTGAGATGCGTGCTTGGTATAGCTCGATCCTTTGCTGAGCTAGGAGGCGCTTTTCATCTAAAGCCTCCAACGCTTGTAGTCGTCGTCGGTAGTTATCATCCGTTGTCAATTGATAAGTGAGGGCGACGCGGAGTGAGGGGATCTGAGTCTCCAAAGGGAGGACTGCCTCGCTCCCGTACACCAGAGAGAATGGTGTATTCCCGGTAGCTGTTCAAAGCGTGGTGCGATAAGCCCATAAGCACTCGCCGAGCTTCTCATTCCAGTCGCGTTTGTTGGAGGAGACGAACTTCTTGAGGAGTTTGATGATTGTTTTGTTGAATGCCTCTGCCAACCCGTTTGCTGCCGGGTTGTATGGTGTCGAAGCAACATTCTGAATGCGGTGCTTATCGCAGAATCGGTAGAATGCATGGCATATAAACTGTGGACCATTATCATGGATGATTCTTTGTGGTAGTCCAAAGCGGTAGATAACGTGATGCTTAAGGAAGCTGATCACGTTTAAAGTTTTAACTTCTGCGAGTGGGACAGCCTCCACCCACTTGGAGAAATAATCAGTGATCGCAAGTATGAAGTGGTGTCCTCGGGAGGAAGGTGGGGTGATTGGACCAATGATATCCATTCCCCATGCTTCGAATGGCCAGGATGCCACCGTTGGATGCAGAAACTCGGATGGTTGATGAATGAAATCCGCGTGGACTTGGCAGGCCTTGCATTTTCTGGCATAATCTATCGCATCTGCCACCATTGTGGGCCAGTAGTAGCCCATCCGGCGAAGGCGATCCTGTAGCTTAGGGCTGGGTTGATGGGCCCCACAGACACCGTCGTGAGCTTCTCATACAGCTTCTGTAGCTTCCGCGTTCGACAAACACCGGAGCAATAATCCGTCGTAGGAGCGGCGATACAATATTTTTGTCTCTGTATCGTAGAAGAATCTGAGAGAGCGCCGTCTGATAGAGGTAGCTTCCTTTGGATTCTCTGGGAGGATGTCGTATATGATGAAGTCGATGAACGGCTGTCTCCAGTCCGGTGTGTCGTCGACCGTCTGGGCGGAATAACTTGCCATGGCTTGAATGTTGTTCTTGGGACAGACCAGTTCGTGGCCTATTACGTCAACCGAATGATGAGCTTGGTTCGGCACTGCTAAGGAAGCGGCAAGGCCTGCTAGGGCATCGGCTTCGATATTTTGGAGTCTGGAGACGTGTTCGATGAAGAATCCCTCGAATGATGAGATAATGTTGATCGCAATTTGATGGTAGGGAATCATGTCTTCATGGCGAACCTCATACGAGCCCCTGATCTGATTGACGATTAGTTGGGAGTCGCCGTATGCTTCAAGGTATTCTACCCCCAGCTCTTTTGCAAGTTGGAGGCCAATGAGCAGAGCGTTATATTCGGCCACATTGTTGGAGCAGGGTTCCGTGAGGGAGTAGGCACGATTGATCACCAGTCCAGTAGGAGAAATTAATACCACTCCGACCCCGACGACGATGTTTACCTTGGGTCCGGTCCTTGAGGCGCCATCGAAGAACATTCGCCATATGTTATCGTGGATGGCTGTATTCGAATCGGCGACCTCGTCTGGGATCTCTTCATAGATTCTGGATGACTCCGATCCTGGGTGGGCTGCCAAAAAGTTTGCTAGGGCTTGACCCTTAACAGCCTTTTGCGGGACGAAAATCATATGATAGGGGGACAGCAATATTGCCCATGTGGCGAGGCGAGAGCTGAGGGCCCCTGGTTTAGTCATGAGGACTCTGAGGGGGTTGACTCACGAGATCACATGTATGGTTTGTCCTGTGACATAGTGCCGCGTCTTTTGAATAGCGAATACCAGGGCGAGACACTCCTTCTCTACGGCGGTGTATCGATGTTCTGGCCCGATCATCATTCGGCTGAGATAATATATGGCCTGCTCGTGGCCTGCATCGTTATTTTGTGCTAGCAGGGTACCAAGGGAGTATTCCATCGCTCGTACGTAGAGCAGGAATGGTTTTTCGGGGACCGGGGCCACCAGGACTGGGGGATTCAACAAATATTCTTTGATGTCGTATAAAGCACGCTGGCATTCCTCGTCACATACGAATGAGACTCCCTTCTTCATGAGGTGTGTGAACGGTCGGCATCGCCCGGAGAGGTTGGAAATGAACCTCCTGATGTAAGCTAGCCTCCCTTGGAGGCCTCTGAGTTCGCGGAGATTTTTCGGGGGACCCATCTCCATGATTGCCTTCATCTTCTTAGGGTCTACGTGGATGCCCCGTGCCGTGATGATGAAGCCTAAGAATTTCCCGCTGGATACGCCCAAGAATGATTTCGTAGGGTTCATCTTCAGGTTGTGGGCTCTCATCAGGTCGAATACCGTTCTCAGGTCTTGCAGATGATCTTCCTTATGGCGACTCTTGACGGCGATGTCGTCGACATAGCATTCTACTGTTTTGCATAAATGTTCTCGGAAAATGATACTCATGGCCCGCTGATATGTAGCGCCAGCATTCTTTAGACCGAATGGTATGACTGTGTAGCAGTATGTACCAATCGGCGTTCGGAATGATGTGTGCTTTTCGTCGTCGGGAGACATCTTGATTTGATTGTACCCCGAGAATCCATCCATGAATGATATACGTTCAAAGCCGCATGTGTTGTCGATCATGATGTCTGTGATGGAGAGGGAAAACTCATCCTTCGGACATGCCTCATTCAGATTACGGAAGTCGATGCAGATTCGGATCTTTCCATTTTTCTTAAGGATCGGCACTATGTTGGCGACCCAATCAGGATGTTGCTCTTCACGAATGAAACCGCTGGCTATTAGCTTATTGACTTCGGCTTCAATTGCGTCCATGACGCCTGGGCGTAAGCGTCGTTGTTGCTGTTTGACTGGCTTTGCATCTGGCCGTATGTTGAGTTTGTGAAGAGCGATATCGGGGTCTAGCCCCGGCATGTCCTCGTAAGTCCACGCGAACACGTCGATATATTCTCTGACGAGTTTCAGCAGCGATTCTCGTTCTTCGTTTGTCAGGCTTTTACTGATAAAGATCGGTTTTGGAGAAGATTCGCTGCCGAGATCCACTTGTATGACCTCATCTTCAGTAGGAGATTCTCTCAGTTCGAACCATTTTTCCCATTGCGCGTCTAATTGCTGGGCCCATGGTTCTAGCTCAAGGATTTCGGGGTTGTCTTCGTCTTCCTTGTAAGCGTCAGCGAACGCCATGTTGACTGACATGATTTGTCTGAACACATCTCCGATGCTGGTATCTGAGTCGGAAGTCGGTGATCCGGTTGAATGTGACTGCCAGTCGTATTCTTCATCTGAGCTTTCAGGGGTCGTAGTAGGCGTTACATACCCTAAACCGCATCGGGTTTTGTTATAGTAGTTCCGTGGTTTGCCCGCCGGGGCTGGCGTCTTCAAAGGTAATCATCGTCCAGTGCCGTAGTTCAGTCCTGGCGTTGTCTCTAGATCATATCCCTGTTTCTGCATGAGATATTTGGATTGAGGGCTATAGAGATACAGAGGCAGTCTTCCGGCATCTGACCCGAAGTCGACTTCTTCCATAGTGGGGGGATGTGGGTTGTTCGTCCGGCCGAAGATGATCGGGTGGTCCCCTCCCTCGACTATTCGGTAAGTGTCTTCTACTGGAGTAAGTCGGATGGCGGTGTATACGTTTGTCACCTGTGTATGTAGGTGAGTGCCTATACCGTGTTCCATAGCGTACATTGTACATAGCTTATTGAGCTCGGTGTAGTTCAAAGATAACCCTTTATTGATGAAGTAATGTATCTTTTCTAGAGGGATTACATCATCTGCGGAGGGGGTATCGGAGTGGGCAGCCACATACTTGGCCAATTCTGGTTCTTCTTCGGCCACCCCCTGTATAAATGAAGACTGGGAGGACGACCTAGTCAGCTTGATCTTCAGAGGCTCAACTGGCGGAGCAGATCGTGGAGTTGTTGGTAAACTAGCAACCCCCAGTTTGGTACTTGATGTGAGGCGAGGGGTGGCTGGTTCGCTAGAAGTGTCAGACCTCGCATCGGGGTGAAGAACCTTCTTGGGAAGGCGTATTGTGAGCGGTCTGTCGGAGGGATTGGGCTTCTCCGTTTGGAGCTGACCGACTCTCGGTAGTCTGATGGTAAGTGGCCATGTTATGGGTCTCGGCGCTTGGCCGGACTTTGGCAGCCGGATTCTCATCTGTTCTTCTTGTGCTAAGAGACTGATTGCGTCCTTACGCAGAGTGGCCATAAGGGGTACAGAATTGCCCGGTTTGCGAGCCTGAAGGTGGATCGTTAGAGGTTCTTCTGATCCTGTAGCCGTCTTGTTGTGAGTTTGCACATCTTCTTCGACCAGATGCTTCTTTGATTTCTCGTATAGACAGGAGTCTGAGTAATAAGATTCGACCCCCTTGAAGGGATCGATATCGGCAAACTCTGTCCTCACGAAGCCGTGCTTATCGACATATTTGAAGCACTGGTGTAGTGTGGAAGGCACGATCATGTAATCGTGTATCCAAGGCCGTCCCAGAAGGATATTGTAAGAAGTGTCGGCATCTATGACATAACAGGTGACTTCTGATTGGAGATCACCGATCTGACACTTCAAACGGATCTTCCCTATTGGGTAGCTCCTGTCCGAATTGAAACCGCTAATGGCGGTGCTTGTAGGTGTCAGGCGATGCATCGGGATGCGAAGATGATGTAGCAGACCCTTCAGAATGATGCTTATAGAGGACCCAGGATCAATGTGCATTCGGTCCACCTTTACGTCGCCGATGTATCTAGTGTAGTATAGCGGGCGATCATGCAGGTTAGTTTTGATGAGCATATCTTGCGGAGAGAAGACGATATTGGGCATTGCTCCCGTACACGCACTATCTTGGAGCTCTGCAGGTTGGTTATTTCCCGTGAGGTTGACCTGAGCCAAGTATGAGTCGACATTTTGGAGCGCCTCACTTAAAGCCGTGCGGACATCCTTTGAGAGCCTGAGGAGTTCATATAAGGATAATTTGGCCGGGGTGTTAATTACGCTAAGATGTCGAAGTTGTAGGGCCTCTCCAGCCCCTGAGGTGTCTTCTTCCGGAGGGATTTGTCGAAGCGAGTCTCCTTCGGCCTAGGCTTGTCGGTCGTCGAAGGCTGAGCCGGTCCCGGAGCATCATTGGTAGTGGGCGGATGATCATCAGTCGCGCTTTCGGTCACCGGTTGGGCTTGTGTTCCGGATCGAGTAGTGACGGCCGAAACTTCCTCTTCTTCCGCCGAGGCAGTACGGCAGGATCTGACTTTTTCACTTTTCCTTTAGAAGGTGGAGAGGGCTGAGTTACCTCGTGGACTAGGTCCGGATGAACCCACATGATTTTCCCTCGTGATGTGGTGAGGGGAACTAGACCAGCGGCTTGATCGCGAGCAGGCAGCAGATTAGCAATCTCCATTATTGCCAGAGGGACGGGTATAATCCCGTCCTGAGTCTCTGTTGGAGGGAAGCTGCCGAATTGTACGGACACCATGTTGGCTGCCACGGTTACCTCTTCGAAATCGATGGCCAGGGCGTTCGAATCGATGTGGTTTTGGATATACCGTTTCAGTTGGTAGTAGTCGTGTGTAGCATGGTGGACGTAGCGATGGTAATGGCAGAACTTTGGGTTCTCCAGATCAGCCGGCCGAGGCTCCCGTCTTGGTGGAGGAGGCTGAATCCTATCTCCTTGTATAAGCATGTCCAAGATAGGCTTGACGTGGCCGTCTTCAAAGGAATAAGTGATTTGAGGCCATTGTTTGTCTGCTGGCTGTGGCTCAGGCTTCTGGGCTGTATCGGTCACCATAGCCTGCTTGTCTTTGTTGTCCCGATTGTTGGAGGGGCTACCCCCATTGTCGTTGCTGGTGTTGGGATGCTTGCTCTTGTTCTCTCCCTCCGAGATATGCAACCCCAGTTGGCGAGCCTTCTTCAATCGTTCTTCAGCACTTGTAGCACTGATGATAAAAGCCTTCCAATCCTTAAACTGACTTTCGCCCATCCAGAGACTAATTGTTGGAAGTAGTCTCTTTTGGCAAATTTCAATCAAAGAAGAGTCCGGGTTGCCAGATGGTAACTTCATTGCGGTTTGACGAAACCGCTCAATATAATTTCTTGTCAGTTCTTTCTCTCCTTGAACGACGTCCATGAGGGTAGACATCGTCACGTCCTGTCCTACCTCATAGAACCTCTCCAAGAACAAGCGTTTGAAGCCAGCGAAGGAGTGGATGCAATTGTCTGGCAGGTTGCGGTACCAATCGAAGGCGACTCCTTCCAATGCCCCAATGAATAACCGCGTGAGGATAGCGTCATCATGGAGCAGATGGTCGGTAGTGACCTCAAAGTAAGTGATGTATCGACTTGCTGAAGTCTTGCCATCATATGGGTTGATATTGAACGGCTTATATCTTGGCGGAAAGGGAACATCCCTCCATTCAGCAGGATATGGTTGTCGTATTCTGAGGTCTTGAGAGTTTTCTCGGGCATGGAACATTGCTCGGAGCTCCTGAACCTCTCTTCTTACTTCTCGGGCCTCATCTGTCGCGGTAGGGGCCGTTATCTCGAGAGGATTATTGCCCTGGTTTGGCGCCGCTGAATTTGAATCTACGTTAATTGCGGGACCTGTGCTTGTTTGGCCAGGTGTCACTCCCTGCAGAGTAGGAAGTGCCGCTTTGATCTCGTCTACAGACTTGACCAAGGCATGCAATATGGCCTCCAACGTGTCGATGCACTGGCGATCGCTGGAAACGCCTTGATTGCTGTCTGTCATGAATACCGTCTTCACATGAGGAGTGACGGAGGGAGTGGTGGAGGATGTACCCTCCGAGTCGTACCCATGCGTCGAGAAATCATCTGGATATGTAGGGATGTTTTCTTCAGGTTCGGACTCGGAAGGAACACTACCCCCAGCTTCGGAGCTTGCTTCGTCTCGAGAATCATGGATGTCCTTGGGGACATCAGCATCTGTTGTACCCGATGGAAGGGTTGTTTCTCGGGTTTCGTCTCCTTGAAACGTTGGATTATTGTGGATGTTCGGAGGAGTACTACCCCCAGCTCCTACAACCCCCAGGGTCCGGGACGATGAGTCTCCTGTTGTAGCAGATTTTGTCTTCGAACGGGTGTGTTGGTATACTCCGGTGGAGGGTAACCATTTAGCCGACAACTTCTTAGCTGTAGTGGCTGATATCTTTGGACTGGAGATGCTTGTCTTCTTCCCTCTCCCCTCGGCGGGGACCTTCTGAGCGGAATTGCAGGAGACAACAGGAGGTGCCTCATCTTCTGAGTTCGGGTGCTGTAGTCTGTGGAAGACGGACGGACGATCTTCTATCACTGCTGCGTTGTTGCAGCAGCAGTTGACGATGATCTGGGTGCAGTGACGTCTTTGTGAGGATTCTTCGCACGCCGAGGCCCCTTCCCTTTCCTTGCGTTTGTGGAGGATCGCCTCACGCAGGTCAGAGAAACCACTCTGTCCGTTCGCCGTCGGGGATTGGACTTGAGCGGTTCTGTACAACTTTCCATCAGAGGCCCGCGTGATAATCAGCGGGACACCCTGATAGTCAGAGGTTGGGGCAGCTGTCTGGGCTTGATGAGCCCGCGCTGCCCTAGACTTCTTCTTTCTAGCACTTGTGGGTGCATAATAGGAAGAGTCCAAGTTGAGCATCACAGAGTCTGGCTTATCATCCAGAGAGTCATCAGGGTTCGGACCGTACGAGAGACGATCGAAAATTGATCGAGAGGAGCATGGAGCAGATGCTATGCGGCTGGGAGCGGAAACCGTGCGGGCTGTCTGCATGCGGTTGTCTCCTGTCGTCAAACGAATTCTTATGCGGCTAGGGGTCACGACCGTACAGGCTGGCCACAAGCGGTTGGCATCTGTGGCCGCATGGGTTTTCTGCAAACGATTGACTTTACTGGCCGCATGAGTCTCATCCATGCTGTTGGGAACTGTAGTCGCATAAGTTATGCGGCTGACAGAAGTAGCCGCATGAGTTTTCTTCATGCGGTTGGCGGATGTAGCCGCATGGGCTTTCTTCTTGCGGTTGGCGGATGTAGCCGCATGGGCTTTCTCCTTGCGGCTAATGCTCTTCTGCGGTTTGGTCCGCGTAGAGTCCCTCTTTGTCCCTGCAAGTCCAGCATCATAATGTTTTCTTCTGCCGGACTTGGGGACAGCAGAGTTGTCTACGATCTGAAGTGGGACCGCAGGAGAATCCTTCTCGCCGCCTTGAGCAGCAGAGGGCATCCCATCGAGGGCTTGAGGAGGAGCAAATGACTTCGGTCTCCATTCTTTGTGAGCCATCGTGGTACGGGTGCGCTTCTGGGCCGGGCCAGCGCTGTCTTCAGAGAGCATCTCTTCGAACGCCTGTTGGTCGAAGCGGACGACCATCTTCTTTTGTGTGGAGCCAAGTTTGGCTGCATCTGATTGCGTCACCAACTCCTCAGCCGTGGAGAAGTTAGTCCCCAGCAGAGTCGCCATCGTGTTTGCCATTGATTGTAAAAGAACAGAATAATTATCGGAGGACTGAACTTAGACTCACAATACAAACTCGCTCGTACAAAGAAAGCCTAGGGACGAAAACCTAGGTACAGCAGACTAAGTACGATTGTTTATTTTTGATTCTGGGGGGTGACGATAGAGGCTCAGGAAAGCGACGGCCGCTCTGCCTTACTCCTTGGACGATCAGTATGCAGTCTTGGCTCGGGGAAGATCTGCTCGACGTTGATGAAGAAACGCTCTTCTTACTCTCCTCGGATTGCTCTCCTGGCTTCTCTCTCTCTCTCTGCGATTATCAAGAAGGAAGGGGGAGCTCTCTCTGTGTAGATCTCTCTCTTCTTATTTCTTTTGGTGCCGACCTCTCTCTCTTCTTCTTCTCCTTTTTTTTCACAAGGGAATGATGCTGGCTATTTATAAGAGTGGGGGTGATCATTAGGGTTTGCTAATGATTATCTGTTTGGAATGTCGGCGCTCCTTCATTCTATCTGAACCCTTGATCCTGATTATAGTGAATCTCGGCCATTAATGCGGATAGCATCGTATCCTATGAGCAATTAATGTTAGCTGCTTTAAATCCTCGTGATTGATTATGCTAATGTCTGATTGCTCGCCACGTGTCCCATTAGCTTGATGATAAATGATATGCCCTGATCTCAGTAATTATGACGATGATGTCAAATATATTTGTTGAGATTCGATTAAATCTTTGATTGATCCCATGCCACGTGTCTTAATTGTGAGTCCTGTCAGAGCCGCATAGGATTGACTATCCTCGAACCGCAGAGAGATACTCTTCCTGAGCCGCATGAGACAATGCCTCATCGAGCCGCAGGGGACGAACCTTCCGTGAGCCGCATATGCATAGTCTTTGCGAGCCGCATGAGCTAGCATTGTATTGAGTCGCAGGGATTGAGCTCTCGGTGGCCCGCATATGGCTGATTTCTGCTAACCATATAGAGTGACTTCTTCGTGAGCCGCATGGAGCTGTTTTCCATTTAAGCCGCATGAGAGTTGCCACGTGGCAACCTAGGATTTCTGACGGTTCGGGACAGAGATCTTCTTCCTTTTCCGAAAAGTCTGTCATTATGGCAGAGCCATTATGACACTTTATGTCAGAGCAGTCACAGTCGCCAAGTCGTGTCAGAGCATTTAATGAGGCCACCCACAAATAACCAGCTGTAGGGAAGGATCACACATGGCATCCATCGAGCCGCATATGCCTTGCTGAACCGCATACGCTCCCGAGCCGCATACGATTGAGAGTCTTCTTTGAACCGCATAGGGCCGCTCCTGTGTGAGCCGCATAAGCTTCTTACTCCGAGCCGCATGGATCATTATTCTAATATTTTCCATGCTTCTACACTATCAAGCTATACTACTCATAGCATATTGGTTAACAATCTACAATGCACAACTAATTTACTCATAACATGCATGGTTAACCATATATATATATATATATATATATATATATATATATTATATATATATATATATATATATATATATATATATATATAAAGTGGTAGAGATTTAGTTATGTATCTATATACATTATAACATGTATGCATAAATTCTATATATATCTATATAGATATATGAACATAACATAGAGATTAAACCCAGTTTTAGTTCAGCATTTACATACAAAATCTGACAATAAGCTAACATTTAAACCAGTATAATATTAACATAACGCAGTTTCAGATTTTTGGGGTTTGAAACATCACAACCAACTCAATGCTCCCAACACATCCTAACATGATGGAGATGAAACCCTAACATACTATCTATACATTTAGCTAGGCATACAGTTCAATATTACATATCAAATCTGAAATTGAACTAAACATTCGAAATCAATGTAAAAATGTTAACATGTATTCAGTTTTAGGATTTTGGAGAAATTTGAACATCAATCCAACCTAATGTTCATCACAACCACAACCTAACATGTAAGAATATAAAACCTAACATTATATCCCTACATACAACAATGTATATAGATCAAAATATTACATTAAAAAAACACCAAATTGAACTAACATTTGGAATCCAGTATTAAGGGTTAATATGCATACAGTCTCAGATTTGACAAATTCAAACACAAAACTCAACCAATTTCTTTAAGAATTGAAACCCTGTATATAACATACATGTGCAGTGATGTAAACAAAACTAATAACATGAAATTTATATTCAAATTACGAATTTAAATAGGAAAAAGCAGAGAACCAGTCTCTGATACTGTGCTGTATCAGAAATATTGGGGTTTTGAGAATTTAAACATCAACAACATATTAATATGTATTTAGATAGGTTGGTAATCAAAGTGTAGCATGCATACGTGTCAAGCAAAGTGTCTGTGTCCACTATATATATATATATATATATATATATATATATATATATATATATATATATATATATATATATATATATTCTCATGTCCCAATATACAAATCAATTTCTATATCAAGACCAACATTTAGATTCCTGCCAAGATTGCAAAGTAGGTGATTGATGTGATCAAGACAGTTTTATTATTATTATTATTATTATTATTATTATTATTATTATTATTATTATTTATAATAATACAAGAAATAATGGCAAGAAGGAAATAATGATAAAATTTGTTCTGCTTATTTGTTTAAAAGAAGGAACCATTTTGAAACCAGAGCTATAATATCAAATCCAAGATAAGGTCTAGCAAAATCATCGATTCATTGTATTATGAAGAAATTCATAGCAAGAAGTTACACAAGGTTTATAATAACAGCCCCCATTTTGAAACTCGTAATTTATGTACTCTCATACTCATGGAGCCCCCATGTTTATATTCATGTGCACCCATTTATGGGCCCTCATGTGAAATCATGTACAATAACATAACTTGAACGGATCCTTGTGTATTGATTAGGGATGGGAGAGTAGAAGTAGTCATGTGAATATTTCCAAAGTAGTGTAGCCATGTACAACCTCTCATGTTTATTATCAAGCCGTTCACATGTCTATCTTATACTCTAAATCACTAGTTCACTGTAGCTCTTTACTTATAAAAGATATTTCTATTACAGTCTTCTCTTTATTTCATGTCCTTTCTTTCAACGTTTCATGTATTTTACTCTATTGTATATTTTATATTCCTGTCATGATATGAACTGCGTGAGATGTACAGTGCTCGTTCCTGTCCTGACTGAACCTGTTGAAAATATTACAGAGGACGAGGATGAGGCATGTTGCACCACTTACTATGGGACCGCACTAGAGGACACCAGTGACTTGGACTTCCAGCAGGATTTATTACCTGCTGACGACACTCCCTTCGTTTAGTTTCTTATTTCAGTTGTATCTCATCTGGATATTTGTATTAGAGATTATGATGATGTGGATTTGTGGATCTTGTTAGATGTTTATCTTAGACTTAGACACTTTAGATTATCTCTTTATCATATTTCATCTGTGGATTTTGTTGATATTCTTATCTATCTTATGGTACATCTTTCTTAGCTGTGATTGAGTTTGTACTTTATATTATTCCTCCATTCGGGGAGTATAACTGTGCAATGTTCCTTATAACTGTTAGATGTATGTGAATTAGGACAGTGTTCTACCGTCGATACTGTGGCGTATGCTGGACGTACTCACTTCTCGTATCCTTATACTGGGTGCGGGTCGTGACAGTAATAGTAGCCCGTCGTAAGAGCGTCGGTACAGCATTTTGGTAGATGTATTATAGTAAAATCTGAGGAATCGCCTTTGGATAGACACTGCTTCCTTTGGGTCCTTAGGAAGGATTCCGTAGATGGCATAGTCTATAAAAGGAAATCTCCAGTCTTTAACATTGACCTTTTTTTCTGTTGCATAACTGTGATAAATATGCAAGGCATCTCTCACACAGAATAGCTCTCGACCAGACACTGTGATCGAATGCTAAGTATTGGTAACGACGGTCAAGGAAGCAGCAAGACCGGCTAAAGCATCAGCTTCTATATTCTGTAATCGAGGCACATGCTCGATAAAGAATCCAACGAAAGTAGAAGCCAATTCGATAGTCGCTTTGTGATATTGGATGAGATCTTCGTGACGAACTTCATAATCCCCTCGGACCTGACTAACTATTAGGTTAGAATCGCCGTAAGATTCTAGATAGTCAACCCCCCGTTATTTTGCCAGTTGAAGGCCGATCATTAGGGTGTTATATTCGGCCACGTTGTTAGTACAAAGTTCCACGAGAGAATATACACGATGTATAACCAGATGGTCGGGTGATACAAGTACGACGCCTACTCCGGCCATGATATTTCTTTTAGGTCATGTTCTTGATGCACCGTCAAAAAACATTTGCCAAATGGGGATTTCTTCAGTTACGGTATTAGACTCCACTACTACATCCGGGATTTCATCGTAGAGTTTGGAAGATTCTGGCACCGGATGAGCTGCAAGGAAAATCTGCTAACGCTTGGCCTTTTACTGCTTTCTGAGGGACGAACAGTATATCGTATGGAGTCAACAACATTGTCCATTTAGCTAAACGGGAATTAAGAGAACCTGGTTTAGTCATGAGTATTCTTAGAGGATTAACTTTAGATATGATGTGGATAGTCTTCCCAGACACATAGTGGCGTATCATCTGGATAGCAAATACCAGTACGAGACATTCTTTTTTCACAGGTGTGTATCTGTGCTCGACACCTACCATCGTGCGGCTGAGATAGTAGATTGCATGTTCATGGCCACCTTCATTCTTCTGAGCTAATAGGGCACCAAAGGAATGGTCCATAGCACAGACATATAACAAGAAGGGCTTTCACGTTATTGGAGCCACTAATAACGGAGGGCTTGTGAGATACTTCTTGATGTCGTCAAATGTGCGTTGATATTGTTCAGTCCAGACGAAAGATACTCCCTTTTTCATGAGCTGAGGAAATGGTTGACACCTTCCAGAAAGATTTAAAATGAGTCGTCTGATGTACGCTAGCCTTCCTTGAAGTCCGCATAGCTCTTTGAGATTTCTTGGAGGATGCATATCGAGGATAGCTTTCACTTTCTATGGGTCAAGATGTATACCCTTTGAAGTGATAACAAAACAAAGGAACTTACTTCTGGAGACTCCCAGAAAAGACTTGGTTGGATTCATCTTGAGTTGGTGTGCACGTATTAGTTCGAAAACCGTTTTCAAATCTTGGAGGTGGTTGCCCTTGAGACGACTTTTAACTACGATATCGTCTACGTAGCATTCTACTATTTTTTGCAAATGATCACGAAAAATTGTGTTCATAGCTCGCTGGTATATTGCCCCTGCATTTTTCAATCCGAAGGGCATCACCGTATAGTAGTATACCCCCAACGGTGTTCGAAAAGATGTGTGTTTCTCATCGTCGGGGAATATCTTGATCTGGTTGTAGCCTGAGAACCCATCCATGAAGGACATTCGCTTGAAGCCGCAAGTATTGTCGATCATTACGTTGGTGATCGGTAGAGGGAACTCATCTTTCGGACATGCAGAGTTCAAATTGTGGTAATTAAAACAGACTCGAACTTTACCATTCTTTTTCATAACTAGCACAATATTAGCGACCCAGTCAGGGTATTGTTCTTCGCGAATGAAGCCTTTTGAAATAAGCTTCTTGACTTCACTCTCGATGGCCTCCATGATATCTGGTCGGAATCGTCGTTGCTGCTGCTTCACTGGCTTAGCTTTGGACAAGATATTTAGGCGGTGCATAACAACTTTAGGGCCCAATCCTGGCATATCTTCATAGCTCCATGCAAAGACGTCAATATATTCTCTTATAAGCTGTATAAGAGATTGTCGTTCTTCCCCAGTCAGACTTTTGCTGATGAAGATTGGTTTAAGAGATAATTCACCTCCAAAATTAACTTGGACGACCTAGTCTTCAGTAGGTAAACGTAACTCCCACCTAGTATCCATCTTTTGAGCCTATTTTTCAAGCTTGATCGATTGGACATCGCCTACAATTTGGTCAACTGACACCATGTTGACAGACAAAGTTGCTTTAAACATGTCTCCAATACTGGAGTCTGAATCCCAGAGGCAGGAATCAGAAGAATGAGAACAACGATCCGCTTCGACGTCTGATCCTTCAGGAGTTGTTGGAGGAGTAATGTAACCCAAACAAACACCGTTTTATTGAAAATAGTTCTCGGGTTTATCGGAAGGAGCAAAGTGACATATTGGCAATCGTCGTCCCTGACCGTAGTTTAGCTCCTGGTCGCTTTTTATATCATATCCCCTATTCTGTATGATATTCTTGGCCTGCCAACTATATCGGTAAAGTTACATTTTTCAGAGTCATACTCAGCTTCAGTGTTGTGATTGGGAGAAGTAGAGTCCAGAACGAACTTTCTTTCGCCAATTATTTGACCGAAGATGATCCATTCTTCACCCTTCTTTCTAGCTGGGGAGATGAAGTAGTGGATATCTTCCGGCCAAACTTTTTTTCGCAGACGAGGCGTCGTGATCGACATACAGAGATATGGTCCTATGCCTTGCTCTAGGGCGTATATCATATCTATGTACTGGTTTACAGATTGGTAGACATTGGAGTAATTCAAAGATAAACCTTTACTTAGAAAATATGCAAGTTCTTCTTCAGGGATAACATCATCCACTAAAGGTACATTATTTTGAGTATTGATATACTCATTGAGGGGATCATTGTCTGGAACAGGAGCCACAGACTTGGCCAAGTTCGCCACATAGGATAACTCTTCAGGATTGGGAGGACGGACTTCAGCAGGTTCTACCCGAGGTATTCTACGGAGATTGATGGTCAATGGTTTGACCTTATCAGGATTCTTCTTTTTAACCCAGATTGTGAGAGACTTTGGAGTACTTTTTGGAGTAGTACGTCCTTTGACTCAAATAATCAGGGGACCATCACTGGCGGATGAACGCACTTCAGCTTTATCGTCAGCTTCATTGCCGTCATCTTTGGAGGGCTAAGATTGGTAAAGTACCGAATCTCTATAGTAGGCTTCAATACCCTTGAAAGAATCGACATCGGCAAACTACGTCTTTATGATGCCATCGCTGTTGACGTACTTGAAGCACTGGTGAAGGGTAGAAGGAACGATCATGTTCTCGTGTATCCATGGACGTCCTAACAAGACGTTGTAGGACACGTGTTGGCGTCGATTACATAGCAAGAAACCTCCGTTCGGAGATCACCAATCTGGCACTTGAGACGAATCTTGCCCAACTGGTGGCTTCTTCCAGCATTAAAAGCTATGATAGTTGTATTGGTTGCAGATAGCTAGTGCAGAGGGATACCTAAAATTTGGAGTAAATTTCTAAGAATGATGCTGAGGGAGGAACCTGGATCGATATGCATCCGATCCACCTTAATCGCCCCGATATACCCTGTATAGTACATAGGTCTATCATGACAATTATTTTTGAGTAGCATGTCCTTCTGTAAAATGGTGATGTTGGGCACCACTTCCATAGTATTGTGGCAGTAAGGACAGGAGACGGGATCTTCAGTGGGGGCTTTGACTTCATCGAGGTAAGAGTCGGCATGTAGTAATGCCTCACTTAAGGCCTTTCGTATCTCTTTAGAGATTCACAATAAATCGAACAAAGACAACCTGGCAGGTACATTGGCCAGCTGTGTCAGTATGTCAAAGTTGTAAGGCCGATCCATGCTTTCAGAAGTTGGTGCCTTCAGAGACTTGTCAAATTGCGTCTCCTTCTGCTTTGCTTTGTCGGTAGTAGAGGGCTTAAATGGACCGGCTTCTAAACTTGTGGTGGCAGCAGGAGCTTGAGAAGGTATTGCCTCTTCTTGTGCGGGGTCATAAGTCCGTAGGTAAGCCTTTCCAGATCGCGTCTCGCCAGATAGAACTTCGTAAATGGGAGAAGACACCATATGACATGATTTGTATTTCTTGCCCCTCTTTACTTTGGAAGATACCACCCCATATATTATTTCTTGTACAATATCTGGATGGACCCACATGATCTTACTACGTTCAATCGTGAGTGGCACCAAGGTTGAGTTGTAAGCCGGCAGCAGGTTGACGACTTCCATTATTGCCTTGGAGATTGGGACTACGCCGTCTGGGACTTCTGTGGGAGAAAAGTCACCAAATTGAAGAGAGATCATGTTAGAAGATACGACCTTGTCTTCAGCTTCGAGGTTGATCACTTGGCTGTCGATAAGCTGTTGTATCTTCTTCTTCAGGATAATGTAATCCTTGGTAGAGTGGTACACATACTGATGATAAAGACAGTACTTGGGACCGTTGAGTTGGTTCGTCTCTGCAGGACGTCGTGGTGGAGGCAATGTCAGTTTATTACCCTTCATTAATGTGTGAAAAATGGTAATAACATCATCTTCGTCAAAGGAGAAAGTCTCATTAGGTTTGTCAGGAGCGCCATGAGAATTGGAAGCTCCCTTGGAAATGTCGACCTTCAAGTCTTCTTTCCCTTTACCCCCACGGACAGGGATAGTTTGAGGATGCTTGCCTTTGTCGTCAGATTTGGGTGTCTTCAACCCCAGTAATTTCAGATTAGGATCGTCATTTTCGGCAGCATCAGCGATTCCAATAAAAGAAGGCCACGTATCATACTTATGTATACCCAGACAGAACTTCACTGTAGGAAGGAAGTTATGTCGACAAGTATCCATAAGTTTTGAGTCTGGTATACCGAAGGGCATCTTCAATGCTAGTCGCCCGAAGCATTCGATAAAAGCAATAACAAACTCAGCCCTCCTTTGCTTGGTCTCGATGAGGGTGAATATACTAACATGCATGCCACTCTCATAAAACCTATTGAAGAAAAACCTCTCCAAACCTTTAAAGGAATTAATACAACCGTCAGGCAGACTACAAAACCATTCAAAAGCTACCCCCTGTAAGGTGCTAATAAATAGCTTTGACAAGAACGGATTGTCCCTGGGTAAGTGTAGAGTCTGCGTGTTGAAGTATGTCATGTGTTGGTGAGAAGAAGTCATCCCGTCAAATGAATTTAGCGTCAGTGGCTTGTAGTTAGAAGGGCAAGTAGCATTCTCCCATTCATGATGATAAGGTTGAGATATCCCCATCTTCTGAAGCTCGTCTTTGCGTGAGATGGTATCGAGATGGACAACAAGGGAATCAATTCTATCATGTTGATTGAGCAGAGGTTGAGAAACGGCTATTGTACGATTATCAGGCATCGTTGGTGAAGGACCACCCCCAGTATTTACAAGATTTGGAGGAGGCACAATGGAATGATAGTCCTTCTGTAGAGAAGGATGGTTGTTGCTATGAGCCGAACTAACATGTGCTGAAACGTTTGATTGTGGTGGAGAAACAGCTCCAGCGGTTTGGACTGCCATGATACTGGTAAGCATATTAGTTGTTTGCAAAAACAAAAGTGTTATTTATTTCACAAACTTTGTAAGAAGATTACAATAGAATTCTGGAAAAGTACAACTGTAGGAATCCGATCTGAAGACGATCGCTTTATCCCTTGGACGATGTGAACTTTGAAGACGGTAGCCTCTGAAGAATGCGGCAGCACTTTGGCAAGAACTCTTGATCTCTGGTGATGATCTTGAATGATCTGGGCCTCATAATGAAAGACTTGAAACTCTATTTATAGAGTTCTGGAAATAACTAATTTTTTAGTTATTCTGGATTGCGCAGGATGGATTGCGCAGACATTGGACTGCGCAAGCAGCAAACTGCGCTGGCAGTTACTCGATCGTGGACCAACTGTATAAGACGCGTGGCATTATTTGATTGAAATACGCTTGGTCGTGTACAGACGGTTGCCACGTGGTGAGCAATTGATGGCATGTAGGCGACGTGTAAATTGTCAGTTGTCTTGATGGAGTGTGCCACATGAACTGCGCTGGCTTCAGACTGCGCTGAGATTGAATTGCGCTGCAGGGAATTTGGCAGACTGCGCTTCGATTGGGCTGATAGCTTGTGCTGCATGTACAGCTGTCCTCGAGCGCTGTGCTGTAGGAGAAACGAACAGTTTCCTCGTTCTTCGAGCTGTCAGCTGTCAGAAGGTCTGATTTTCTGTCAGATAATGATGACGCGGCTACGTTAGCTAGCGCGCTTGGATGTGTGCTCAGTTCAGCTTGTGCAGTTGAGTTGTTGTGCAATCTGTTTCCTGCGCAGTTCACTTGAAGGATGCACAATTTGATTTTTATTGCTTCTTTGATGGGTGCAACTTAATTTTTAGGACCTACAAGACCCCCTTCAAAGTTTTTAAAATTTGAAAATATTCAAAGTTTCGAAATACTTTGAATTTTGAACTTAAAATCAAGTTGCACAAGTGATGTCTTGACTGCACATTTGGAGAAATCAGCTCCTAATTTCTCGACGCAATCTGAGGTGACTGTTACTTAGAAAAACTATAAATAGTTTCCTTTCATCTTTCTTTCGTTCTTTACTTGTTTCCGACTGTTCAAAAGAGAAAAAGCTCCTGTGCCAACTCCGAATTTCACGTCACGAAGTCGGTCACCCTGCGCTGCGAGGTAGATGATGAACTTTGATCAAAAACCCTTTTTAGGGTTCTTTGACATTATCGAATCTCTTTTTAGAGATTTGACGGGATTGTGCCACCCTGTTTAGGGTTTTGGTTGCACAAACACAATAGTTTTCATTTTTATGAAAACTATATTCTTGCACAATCGGTTAGAAAGCGCTGGCAAATGTTCAGCGCATTCTATCGATTTGCGCAAGTCTGTCCAGCGCAAACTGATGCCTTGTGCAAGTTAATTAGCGCAATCTGATGACTTGCGCAAGTGGATGAGCTAGCGCAACTGGATAATTTGTGCATGTAGGCTATATTAGCGCAATCTGATGCTATGCACATAGCATAATCTGACACTTGCACAATTTGCTAATTTTTTTGAACAAAATCTTTGATTTTGTATGTACTGAATTCTGTCTTTTTGGTTGATGCAGTCAACCTCAGGGAAGACCCGAATTATGAAGTCTTTGCAGGGACTTTGGCTGAGCCTGAATTTAAGGAGGATTTGTCCCATGTAACATTTCCTCAGTATGCCCTGCCATCTTCTCGACAGGCCATACTAATAGCACAAGACAATAAAACATTGCTGAGTCTGATGAACGGACAGCCTCTGCAAACTGCCGATGCTATTACTCATAAGTTTCTGTTTGGTGAGGCTCTTGATAAGAGTTCTCAGCCGAGATCTCGAGTTGAACAAAGACTCTTTCAGAGAGGCGAGAAAAGGATATTGTTACCAGACATTTCCAGGTGTCTTCCCCTATCTCGCTATGCTCATGCGAGCTATCCCAGGAAAATAGACTGGGATATAACTCCTCTTCAACAAGCCAGAACAGGGAACATTTGCGTGAAGAAAGGACCAAATAACAAGGACATATTTTACAGCTCCTCGGAGCGTCACAGCTCCTTGCTCAGAGGATTGAAACCTGGGTGCATCCCACCAGAGAACTCCTCCCTGCTGCTGCCAGTCAGGACGCCGATGTTCGTAAACGAGTTTGCGAAGGTTGAAGGAAGATATCCTGATCAAGATATCCGATTAACAGGTCTTGTTAATTCGGATAACAAAAGATGGAATTGTATAGCCAATTGGATATTGGCTCAATTCGAAGAGAAGCTCAAGGAGATTGAGCTGTACCAGCCGATATATTCTACGGTTTACGGCTTTCAACCCAATCCTCACATATTCCTTGCTTTAGCAGAAAGGTACAACTTCAGGACATGGACTTTTATGATGCCCTGTGGGGAGATCGGACTGGCTCTTCACGCGATGAAGTACATCTCGAGTCTACCAATGGGGAATATCCCTTATGAGGAATTTGTCCCCACTAAGGACGAGTTGGACAAACTTCGTCAGGAGAACGCTGATATGGTGGCCGTCTTCGAGGAGCTCTTGTGCCACTACAAAATCTGTTCTTTGTAATACAAGAGCGGTTCGTCAGGCACCTGCTATTCGGTGAAATGGTTACCATATATGTTCCTTAACCACATTATAGAGAAGAAAGCCAAGGAACATGACAATTGTAAACCCAACTTCTTCAAACCACTCAGCAGCAGTGAGGTGATTGGGTTGATGGAGGAAAATAAGGAGATGGACATCATGATCGATGATGATCTTCAATATCCTCCTTTCAAGACAGGAGATAATATTAAAAGTTTCATGAGGATGGGCTATAGGCCCATGTCAAAGGAAGCCCAGCTGGCGGGTTTCCTCACCTACTGGCTCCGACGATTCGTCGTCCCTGGAGCGAGTGCCGTCGATCGTTTCCATTGAGGCATGCTATTTGCTACCGTCCGCTTAGTCTTTGGCTATCGGATGGATCTTTTGTCGGCAATGACCTGCCGAGTGAACGCTGGCCTCCGCCTGTTTGTAGATTCGATGCTTAAGGGGAAAGGCGAGAAAAGTAGCTTTCTGCGGCTAGAGCTGCCATATACATACTTATTCGGATGGTTGCTTCTGCACTATCCTGCTCTGATGAATCTCGACATGGGAGCGGTAGGCGGCAGCTTCTTAAGGAGATTCTCCAGAAGTAAATAGATATACACCAGCTTAAGAGATTACAGACGTGCTCTGAATCTCGGGAAAGGGTGGAACTTCTACTGTGTTCCCCCTCCGACTGGCTATGAGCACATGGCTTCAAATCTGGTCGACTTGGGGAGACAGCCTTTGGGTCATGCAGTCTTTGACTGGCTGAGGACAATCAGGCCGTCACACCTGGTTTATAGATTTGAAGATGAATGTTATTTGGAACCCTATCTTTCCAGCCGTTTTGCCCGTTAATTCGGCTACGACCAGTTTCATGTAGGCAATGCAATCACGTGCCTACAAGGAAAAGGCTATCTGATTGATGGAGCCCGGACATGGACTTATTATAATGCTCGAGATACCAGAATAACATTTTTGATGCCGATGAAGAGCGACCATGGTCCGAGGATGCTGTACACATATTCAATCTTCTATACATCCGCGAATACATTCGCCGAGAACTTCAGTCTCGCGGACAGCTTTACAACAGCGGCCAGATTAAAGAAAGGAGCAACTGTTGTGTCGGCTCCTGGCAACGATGAAGAGCGTGAACCGGCCGATGTACCGTTGAAAGCTTCAAGGGAAGTCAACTTCCCGGAAGAAGTCAACGAACCATTACGCATTTCTTTGAAGGTTGTCAAATCTCCAGCCAAGGAGAGGATGAGGAGGATAGAGGAACCTTCTTCTCCTGTTGCTAAGAAGAAGCTAGTCTTGGAATCGTCAGAAAGGGTAACGACCCGATCACAATCTTGGCAGCAGGCCGAGTCAACTCAAAGAGAAGAGGCGGCAACCCCAACCTCTATCCAAAGACCGGTAAATGTTATAGATGTAGAGAGTCCAGAGAGAACTCTACACAGAAAGAAAATGGTCTTCAGAAGAAAGAAGGTAGTTACTCCAAGACCTATGTCATCGGTCGTGGCTAGTGCTGCCGCCGGAATCACAATGTCATCTCCTACACCCGCCCCTGAACCTGAAGCTTTCAGCCCAGAAAGGAGGGATGAGGAGGAAGCCGTGGAGAAAGAAGATGAAGTAGTGCGATCTCCTACACTTGCAGTGGAGACTACCCAGCTTCCGGCTACACCGAAAATACTTCGTGATGAACAGGATCGATTAATAATCGATGCTCTGAACGACTGTGACTTCGGCCTCCAGGATGATGTGGATCAGATCGCAGCAACTGATAGTGGAGCACAAGAGATGAAGTTTCATCAGCAGAGGCTGTTGATGATACTCTAAATCTAGAGGAGGACGCTGATGTCCATATATCCCCAGAAGCTGTTGATGACACATTGAATCCAGAAGAGGATATTGATGTGCATGTATCTCTAGAAAAGAATGTGGGTGAAGAAGTAGCAGCTGAGGAAATTACTACTGCTGATCCCAAAGGTATTGAATGATATTATCAATCTTCTTTTCATAGATTAAATGGCTGACATCTATATTTTTATCGATGCAGAAATTGAATCTTCCCCAATTCTTCCAACATGTACTGATATAGTGCCAATAACGGTGATAGCCAGCGGTAGCAGGCATTTTTCGGGCGGCTCTGAAGCAGGTAGTAGCCAGGCAGTAATGTCGAAGGCTACTTCTGCGAGGTTGCAACTCGTGTCGACAGAGGACAAACTTGTCCCTGTACCTAGCAATGGTAAGATCACTCGTACTTTTGATCCTTCTTGATAGTAGCTAATGACAGCCGACTGATGGTGTTTGTTTGATTTTGCAGAGGAACACCTGGGAGGGGCGACTAGCTCTACCATGGCTCCATTATCCAAAGAGACTTCCACCCATATGCAAGAAGCTGAACGTCTATCTGCACAGGCACCTGCTGCTGCTTCGACGTCCATGGGAGTATCTGCTACTCCTGGTGCCATTGCCACCAACAGATTCATAATCAGTTCCTTCACCATCCTTTCCTTCAATTCCCTCGGACCCTTAATAGAGAGGGTAATGGGGAAAGAAGAGGTTGGTTTCATAACTGTTAGGGGTCCAACCTCTTACCTGATAGCTGCCATCCGGAGTCAAGGTGATGAAGCGCAAGCTGCTTACCTTGAACACATCTTGGATGAGCTAGAGGAATCGGTTAAGATCTACAAAGATCTGAATCGGAGGGAGGTGGAGCCTTTGGTACAGGCCGAGTTTGAGAGGATGTCACAAGAAGTTGCAGTTGCAAAAGTTGATCTCTAGATTATCTTGGACACTTTCACTGCTAAGTCTTCAGAATATAACTCTCAAATAGAGATCATAGCATCTGCTGCCGAGGAGAAGGAGAAGAAAGTTGCTGAACTAAAAGCAGAATCTGCCCGTCTTCAAGAAGAGTAGAGACTTGTTCAGCTTGCTCTAGAAGATGAGGCCACACAACATCAAGTTACAGTTCAGCAACTGGACGTCCTGACCCAGGTTACAGAGTCTGCTTCTGCTTCTGCTGCTTCTGCTTCTGCTGCTGCGGGTACGTCGGGATCGAATGCTGAACCGACGTTACTGAGGCCGCCCGCCTCGGAGTTCCAATGGTCAAACTTCTAGCTGCTGGGGCTGGAGCTGATGATTGGTGCATCTGACTGTGGGACCGCTTCCTACCTCCGGTCCTATCCACGATCCTCTGGGAGGTGTACTCATGTCTCCTAGCTGCCCTCAAAACTGTATCGAACGTCTGGTTCTCGAACTGCTCGACTGCCAATAAGATCTCCAATTGCAGTCCCTGCTGGAACCGCTGGGCCCTATCAAACTCGGTCGCCACCAAGGTGGGGGCAAACCTACTGAGCCTAGAAAACTCAGATGCATAACTGTCGACTGTTCTACCTCCTTGCTTCAAGTTGGTAAATCTGGTCTGCAGGTCGTACCGAGCCACAGCATCGAAATACTTCGTCTGGAATCTCTCTCTAAATACTGCCCAAGCAATTGGTGCTACTAATCCCATGGCCTGAGTCGCCCACCAACTGCGAGCCTAGTCCAGCAACTACAGGCGTACCACCGCCACTTTCTCATTCTCAGGTGTCCTAGCTGCTTACAGAACCACCTCGGTATCCTGAAGCCAAGCGTCCGCGGTAATCGCATCTTCGCTGCCGTCGAAGAAAGGAGGGTTAAAGCGCCTGAAGCTGTTGGCCGTGCTGTTCCCTGGATGACCGCCTCTGGTCAAAGCATCTGCCACTGCCTGGTATAAGGCGTCTCCTCTGCGATCTTGAGAAGTTATCAAGGTCCTGATGAGACCTACCAAGGTACCATCATCAAGTTCCTCAGGCTGGACGGGCCGAACTGGGGGTTCTCCTCCAGTAGGTATAACTCTGGAGGCTACTCCGGAGTGCTGGGCTTGATCTCCAGGTTGCTGCTGATCCACGGGAGGTGCTCCGCCTTGCTGATCGGCAGGGTCAGGTACAGTGCCGCTGAGGAAGACGACACAGGGAAACAATAAGGAAGGACCAGGACAGATCAACGATACAAGCATGTAATCAGGGCAAGAATTCCAGGGATTTAAAAATACGGGCGGAGATCAAGGGCGAATACTGATTGAGACATCTATTCGGTAAACCCTCACATTTCTTGATTGACAAGACCTGCATGGACCACCACTTAAACCATGTCACGCCCCAGAACCAGAATACTGGAGAGCGGGGGCGTACATAGCCAGCTACGTATATTGAAATAGAATACATCTCAACTACACGGTCACGGCTGTCTAGATATGAGGGTTTACTACAAGCCAACGGTCTCTTATGTCAAGCCTATTGTCTCAATCTCAAGCAAGTAATATGATCACAAGATGTTTGACCACCAAATATACAATAAAAGGCGTCCCAAATATTACATATCAGCTGATCATGAAGCTAGTCGTACAAAATGCTAGGACTAGCAAGAGTTAAGTCATACATGATCAACCCTAGGATTTGTCAATCATGTTTACAGCCCGTAGGCCGACAGTAAGTAAAGTGCATCGAGCTAACAGGTGCTCGTCGGCTAAACGTCTCAAAAGAATAACTTTACAATAGAGTGAGCAAAACAAAATAGAAAACCCACTCGTAGCCCGGGTTCCTTCTAGTCTCTACCATCGGGCTGGAGGTTCGGAAGATCCTCGGGAGCTGCTCCGAAATCTGGCCACACAAAACCAGCTGGGTCAAACCCCAGAAAGAGCAAGTGCCATAAAGGAGGCCACGAAATAAGAACAAAAGCCAGCATATCAGAATATAAGAAAAGAAATAGAAGAAGGTACAAGTAATAAAGAGTGCAACAGTACAATAAACGACTAGTGACGTGGGACCATTCCGGGAGCCAGGTTATAACCCTTAAACCAGACAAGGACCGAGGTTGTAACCATTCGCCTGAACAGCACTATGTCTCTACCCATTTATTGTTAGAGATAAGTAAAACAAGCATGTACAAGAGTTCCAGGTACAGGGGCTAGACAAGACTTAGACAAGGCTGGACTCCATCCATTCATAATACGGCCAAGCAATTACTACGGCTTACTACTTAACTAACTAGGGTTATCACAAGCCTTAATTACTAACAAGATGCAATGAGAATTTCCCAGTCCCAAGCCCTGCAGACCATCCAGTTATCCTTCCGCGGGTTGAGAGTATGGTTGGGTACATCGCCCCGGAGACGATATACCGTTAGGTGACTTAGAGGGTGCAACACATGACAGTGCGCTGGAAATGTGCTCTACTCGTCGCAAAGCTACAAGTCCAATTAAGAGCGCCCAGATAACGAGATTGCCTGTGACTGGAAATTCTCCATGAACTATAGTTTGATCTAGTCATTAGCCTAATCCATATTCAGTATGAATCCCTGACCGTGGGAACAGGGAGTCACGTCCTAGACATGATGCAAGACAAGACAAGTGGATTGTACAAACAAGCAAGCAGGAACACCCACGGTGTCGAGTTAATTATACGAGTCAAGTTAGTCGTCGCAACAGCACCAAGATAAATCATGGCAGGGTACTTGTCAGGAGTGCGCCACGACGGGCCACTATCATGTCAGGTTGGTCATGTCAGGAGTGCACCACTACGGGTCACTGTCGTGTTATGCTAGTTCTGTGTCATACCATGCCATGTACAATAGTCATTCCAAACATATTAAGTAAAATCAAGTTCATGACAATAGTCTAATAAAATATCAATATACAGGACTATAGAAGAGCCAAGCGTAAGGAAAAATAAAACCAATTCTCCATGATTGGACAGATTGTGCAAGGGTCCCTGGGGTCGGGTTACGCAGGAGTCAAGTACGCCAGGGGCCAACTGCGCAGGAGTGAGCTGCGCAAAAGTCGGCTTGCGCTGAGTTGGTTGGCGCAGGGGTCAGATTGCGCAGGGGTGGATGGGCAGGAATGGTTGGCGCAGGAGATAGATGGCGCAGGGTTGAACTGCGCAGGGGTGAAGTGCGCAGGGATGGATGGCGCATGAGTCATATTGCGCATAAGTGAAGTGCACGGGGATGGATGGCGCATGAGTCAGATTGCGTATGAGTGGACTGCGCATGAGCAGACTGCACAAGAGTCCCTGCGCGCTGGGGTTGAGCGCAGTTCACCATAGCTGCGCGGTCGGCGCTGCGCTAAAGAGCGCAGGCCGAGAGGAGGATGCGCAGTCCAGCACTGCGCTAAAGAGCGCAGGCTGCAGTCTGCTACTCCAGGCCGAGAGAAACTCTTCAAGAACACCAAAGTTCAAATCTTCATATCATGGTCAAATCAAAACCAAATCTAGATTTCCAAGGGTCTAACTTGAGTAAAATTGAATTCTCTTCCACATGGAAGCATCAAAACCCACAAAAATCCAACCAAAATAGATCAAAACCATGTAAATTCGAAAATAGTTAAAACCTAGATCTAGAACAGTGGAGACTCCAAATCACAAAATGTCAAGCACTAATGTTGATCACCATGGCCTAATCTAGCTAATGAACAAATAAAATGTGGTTCTCATGTGGTGGCAAGGTGCACTTGTCTATGGTGTTTGGTGTTGTGTAGATGAAGGAAGAAGAAGGAGATGGAGAAAATAAATGAAAGAGTTATGAGGAGAGAGAAAAGGTTGGTAGGGTTTTAATGAGGGTGGTTGTGTTGGAATGAGGGTTGAACATAGGCTAAGGTGTTCCAATACATGTTAAACCAAACCAAACCAAATCAAACCAATACTCCTCCACAAAATAAACCAAGCCAGGTAAAACCCAATTTCGAGAACCAAAATCTGCAAGTCAAGCCAATTACAAGTACATGCCAAAATCCGAGAAAATAAATACAGGTCTGAAATACATGCAAGCTTGACAAAATACGTATTCAGAATATGGGTGTTATAAGAATACCTGCGAAATACAAGAACACACACCTGGTGAGATAACCAGGTCCTCAGGGGGACGTAACAAGATACAATAAACATGCCATATAAATACTGAATATAAAATATGCCACAATCAAAGAAAGTGATAAGACATAAATAAGGCAACCCTACCGTACTAAAGTGAACATACAGTTGAGAAACAATCCTTTCGACGCATGGGCCCTAGCTATAAATGAGATCTGGTATAGTCCCCACTTGGGTACCAGTGACCACAGCGCATGACGTTCAAAAACGGCAGTGGCAAACCTGAGAGGCTAATCATACTCGTATCTCCAGCGGAGCTTCCGGGTTACAAGGGAAGTACAATCGAATCCCATACGTCAGGTATTGTCCTCTCCACCTGATGCTCTTATTTAAGTCGCATCCACGACCATATACCTCTACTAACTGCTAAGTCTCCTAACATGCCTCTGTCATCTGTTAGCCCTAATGCATGCATATGGGGGATCAGCCCATACGCAAGAATCTCTACATGCCACTCCTCTCACACATCCACGTGGTACAACTGTGTCAAGGTATATGCAATACACTACAACCGGTAGCCTCTTAACTCTAAGTCCATATGCAATCAAAGGATAATAACAAAGTACAGCTAATATCACTGAGCAGGCAGTAAATCGAGAACTGGAATTAAATGAACAATGATATGTAATAAAAATACAAATCGACAATAAACAGTATAATGGAAAGGTATCTTGCCTGGTGTGTTGTCGGTTGTGGTGCGATGTTCTGTAAAGTTCCAGTTGACTAATCGTCATATCCGATGGGGAAGAGTCTGAATTCGCGAAAAAATATGGAAGGATGATTAGTCATGGTAATGGTGATTATCAAGGGAAATTGTGGAAATTACATATATAAATTTTCTAAAATATTTTTCATGTAAATTCTTGAAAATACTTTATATATATATATATCCAATTTGAAATTTTACATTGTTATTAGTCAAATATACGTTTAGATGAATACTTGAAAAATCAAAATTTGTTTTTAGGCTAAACTCACATTTAAAATATATATAATATATACCTTGTAGAAAAGTAACTTTTCGTTAGTCAAAATAAGATATAGGAAGAATAATTTTTGGGCTATTGAATATTGTCAAAATAATGTTGAAAAATATTAATTATCAAATTTAGAATAATACACTAATAATTCTAATAATAAAAATCATAAACAAAAGTATTTAAAATAATACTAATGATTTAATAATAATAATAATAATAATAATAATGATAATAATAATAATAATAATAATGATAATAACAATGATAATTAATAGATAATAACAGTAATAATAATCTTAATATTAATACTAATAATGGTAATAATAATAATAAAAAATAATAATAATAATACTAATAAAACTAATAACAATAATAACCTTATAACCCAGCCATCCTCCCCCCCAATTCGTTCACGAGAAAGAGAGAGAGAGGAGTGAAGAAAAAAAAGGGTTTGTGCGATCGGGACTCACCAGAGGCGGGGGCGCGTCGGCACCGGGGTTTGATGGAGGCGAAGATCGTCGACGGTTCTCGCGGGTTGGGGCAGAGCGGCGCTCGTGGTGGCGCGTGCTCAACAGCGGCGGACGGCTCCTTCGCGCGATGGTGGTGTCGCGGCCCTATGCGGTGGTGCGGAGGACTCGGTCGAGGTGAGGGTTTCTTTATTCCTTCTCATTTCTTCTGTTGATGGTGGTTGGGTCGGTGATGATGACGAAGAGGGTGCTGGCACTGTACGGCCTGGCCGGAAGATCGGGGACGGGCACGGTGAAGGCGGTCGGGGATCACCGTGGTGGTGGTCGGATCTTGGTTGGAGGGAGGATGATGTGGTGCTGGTGATAACAGTGGGGTTGATGGCGGTAGCGAGACGAGATGCTGGTTGGGAACGATGCTATTGTCGGGATGGCGTAGGGTTAGGGCTGCATCGTCATGTATTGGAAAACAGTATTAGGTATGGGTTGTGTCGTATCGAGAGTGTTTGACACGACGGAGATGAATGTCCTGAATTGTCGGACTCTGGAGGAATATTGTATTTGTAGGGGTAAAAGATATAGTGGATGGGGAAGGCACGGACACGATGCACCGTTTGGATGTGGTAGAATTTATGGATGAGTACCTCTCCTTATATAGGAGGTGGGAATTCCCAGTTGGATTGGCATTGGGAGGATTTAAATCCCCCATAGATAATATCATATTAATTTAAAATTTGATTTAAACTTTAATCGTTCAAATCCAAATCAAAGTTAGATAAAACCTTCATTTAATTAAAATTCTCATGAAATCTTTTCTAATTTAAATTATCCAAAATAATTCAAATATTAAATAGAACAAAATCTTAAATATCTTTTTCATAAATATTAAAATATAACATTAATTAATTTCGAAAATCAAGGTAATTACTTAAATATTAAATCATAAAGTAGCTTTTTATAAATAACAAAAATATGTTACTATACAAATTTCAAATTCTGCAAATTCTGCAAATATCTAGAATATATGTTATATAAACCAAAAATTTTCAACGCACTATTTAATTTTAAACGACGAACAAAATAACTCTTTTTTTTAAAAAATAAAATAAAAATATTTATCATATTTATTTGAACATGTACTTTCCTATATAATAAATTTATAATAAAAATATTTTTCTAACATATGTACCTCGACACATATTCGCACTCGTCGAGAAATTACGAAACACAAATCCCGCACGTTACGTAAATACAACAAAGCGAACTCGTATGCGACGTGCAGATACGAAGTACAAAAATAAAATAAAAAAAATTTAAAAAAATTTTAGTAAAAATTTAGGGGGTTTACATCCTACCCAACTTAAAAGAATTTCGTCCTCGAAATTTAGAAAAAATTAGGGTAGGTAGGGTGAAGGAGATAGAAGCAGTATATTTGAATAGATGTACGAGATCTTCTTTGGACGAGAATGCAAACAAAATATTCTGCGAGGAGGCGGGCGACATTTCAATGATAATAGATCAGTTGGATGACTAGGAAAGAATCGATTATAGTATGATTATGACAACCCCTCGATGTCTATAATCCATCATTCACTGTCATTTGTTCTATGGACGTGCAAGCTCCCCAAATAGGTAATAGTCTTCCAATATAAATTTTGATCATTAGACCACTATTCTTGATTCAACATTTCCTTGCGTGTTTTCAATATTGTTAAAATCTCAAATCGTCCTTATCAATTTGCCATTCACTATTGCAATATATTCCGTAACTTTCTTTTCTTCTTTATTTACTTCAATCATTTTCCTCACAAATTTTAAATTCCAAAATGTATGCAATTATTTAATTCAATATTTCATCGTAAAAAATTTCAACAAGTTCAACAAATTTTGAATTAAATGAATCTCTAATATACTTCTCTCACATATCTATATATATCCATTTTTCTCAAAATAGATCTCGTCGTTCACAATCTCTTCAAGAGTAGATTCTAGATAATCCTTCAATATGTTTAATCAAATGTTAAATCAATATTCTTTATAGGAAATTCGTACTTATCCTTAAAGTACCAAAAATAAGCTATCACCTTCAATATTTGTTGATCATATCTTCACAACATAATCTTTTATCATTACAATTGAAAATTCTTTACCTATTAGCATCTTATAAGGGAATTGGAATCCATTGATCTTTTAATTCATGATGGTAAAAATAACCCGTCTTTGCTTCAAACTCACAATCACTTTTAGAAACGTATTCTTAAATAGTCAAAAAATGTACGCACTTTCTTTCTTCAACAATTGGTTATCTTTGAAACCTATTATCTTTATGACACCATATTTTATCGAAGGCAAGTCCACGTTGTCTCTGTCAAGAATTTGCGTTCATCAATTTAATCTAAATTTGGTTCTTAAACCACCAAAACTTTAAAAATTCCTCACTCAATATTTTGTTACCTCGAAACAAATTTTGAAAATTGAGAAGTCTATTTACCTTTGATTGTTTTATCAACACAATATAACATTTCTTCCTTCATCTATTTGGATTTATCGCACATTTTCATTTATGTCCATTCTACACCTTGTAGTCTCGTAATTATCTTAACCAACCGTGTTATTTATCCTTGTTGTGGGGTTCTCTAATCTACCTCTACTAACCCGAGATTGTCATGGTCAAATTTTATTTCGCATAAGGGAATCATACAAGGAACAAGGTTGCATAAACAATGGAGAAATTATAGTGAAATATGAGTAAGCAATTTAATTTAAAGGGAGAAGGGTAAGGGTTGCAATATTGAAGAGCGAAAGATGTTATGTGTCTAAGTGAATCGAGATAAGACATGAAAATAAATGACAAGGGTTAAACAGTCAAGATAAACGCAAAGTTAAGCATTTAATAGATCGCAATCACATACTAGGTCGAAATATTGAGTCGAGGTGGAGTCCATATCGGTACCATGGTAAGGGTTATGGTTGAGTCTTTATGGCCCGAAAGTTGTACCATAAAAATAGAGTACAAGGGTGTAGAAGCATGGAATTTCAGGACTAAAAATCCTATGTGCCTAAACATCACATGTGCCAGGGAGCTCAGAGGAAGTACTTGGCACAGCAAAGCAAAAGTATAGACATTAAAAGAGGATTTTTATTTCATATAAAAGTCTATTACATGTCTTAAAAAGAGCTGTACAAAGGAGAATTTCTACAAAGAAAAGACCCTAAGTCTACAGCTAGGCGCAGCAACACCCTGCGCTCTCAAACAGGAGCTTCCCGCTATGCGCTCTCAAACAGGCGCATCTCGCCATGCGCTCTCAGCCAGGCGCATCTCTTCAGCAGCTCAGTTATGTGCATCCTCAGTTATGTGCATCCCTTCAGCAGCTCAGTTATGTGCATCCCTTCAGCAGCTCAGTTATGTGCCGCCCTTCAGCGCCCCACAGGTGCATCGTGAAGTCTCAACATATGCGCCATCAAATGCTTCGACTAATGAAGCATTTATTGAGCAGAACGAGGGTGGCAATCAACCCTCTAGCTGGAGGAAGAGCTCCCCAAACTAAGGAAGAGGAGAGCACCGCAATCAACCTGCGGCTAAAGGAGCAGCTTTAAACCCAACCAGAAAGGGCAACACCCACTCTAGCGAGAGGAGGAGCTCTCCCAAAGCCCAAGGAAGATGATCGGAGCACCGCAATTCAGATCTGCGGCTTTTCCAGCACAACGGACACGAGGCTCGAGCATCCCGATCTTTGGATGCAACAGGCACCTTCTGCCTGCCGCAGAAGCCCTCGACTCCGACTTTTGGATGTAACAGTCACCTTCAAGTGCATCAATGAAGACAATATGTCGCATCTTCACCCTCGGGAGCATCTCATCAACAGAATGTGCTCGAGCAAACAAATTTATTTCGGGAGGACGTGAGAGAACGAGAAGCAAACTCTCTCTCCATGCTACTACTTATAGGCCGGGCAAATCAAACCCATATGCCAAGTGGCTGGCTCTCTGAATCCTGTGCAATAAATTTGCATAAAATGGTGATGAACCTGACGCTTCGAATTCAGCCAAGTCAAGACAGCTATTTAAAGCACTCAAAGAACGTAACAGTCGGGCCCATAAAGACGTATCATGCAAAACGGATGCGTCGGCCAGACCGTGCATCATACTGACACACCTATCAGCTCCAAGCGCCTCATAAGGATGCGCCCCTATGCGTCCCCATGCGCCTAGTGGAACGCCGATCGATGCGCCCACTCAACAGCCCATCACCTGTCAAGAACATTAAATGCTGAAGTCTGACAAAGTTGGCAGCACGTCCCCCGAGGACTGAACAGTTGACAGCTTTTTCAGAAGACGAAGCGTCGTCGACGTCAGCATCATCATTACTTTCTTCCGGCGGTTACAAGCTACGTGACCACCCAACCATCTCACATGCGCCTCCGCAGCCATGCGCCCAAATCTCTGCATGCGCCTCAAAAGCCATGCGCCTCAGACTTTTCATTGATCCCTAAAGACAGAAGTAAAGCCACTACTAAAGTCCCGCATGCGCCTCAAAAGCCATGCGCCCCGACTGGTTCGTGACTCCTAAAGGTTACGAGCCAAAGCCTCTCCAAGCGTCCAATCCCAGACGCATCCTATCAGATCACTCCCCACCAAATCCGAGATCTTCGAGCCATGGACCTATGACACGTGTCCTTTGACATGAATCAGCCTATGAAGGGGTGCTAATCACCCAAGATCTCAGCAGCTGAAAAATCCTCTCCATTGCTACGTGTCAGCTCCGCCGCAGCCTACGACAGCAACAGGAAGGGTTCAACTCCTCAATCAGAGTGCATCGCCCATGTGCCTCCATCAGCAACCACCACGTGGCGTCTCCGCCTACAGGCGTATCCTACATGTGCGTATGAGCAGCCAGCCTACAAAGCTATAAATAGAGGGATCACTTCCTTCTTACACACACAGACATCGTACAACCACTAACAATATATAAAGAGAGGCAGACACTCAATGTCTCTTTCCTCTCCGCAAGCTCAAGCACCCAGAGCAACTCAGACCTTCAGAGAACCGAGAACCGTCGTCAGATCGTCAACGGAGACAACGCATTACCACTCGTTCCATCGGCACAAGGGACCCAGATAAACAAAAGTGTACTCCTAGGACTACGTCTAAGACCTACATTGTAATACTGTTCTGTTTGTATTGAAATTACATCAAAAGATTTTAATGGCAAACAAGCTGGCGACTCTGCTGGGGACCTCTTTCTCTTCCACCGAGAAAACTGTGTCACAATTCGACGACGTGAATGTGGGCTCCTTCCACAAGACGCTGGTCGTACGCCTCAATCAACAGCCGTATGAGGAGTTCATCTCTGAAGGCAGTGCGAGTCCTTCGAAGCGGCTGCTGAAGCCGAAGAAGACTCGCCAAGTCTGGGTGCACAAGGTCGACGCTTCTGGCACCACTACCGAAGGGGATGCGCCAACGCAGCTCTTCCTTCCTGCTGACGTCCTCAGCAACAAAGATGCGTCCACCGGTGTAGCACATCTCTCGAGGAAACGTACGGCTGACCACATTCCCCAGCCATCTCCCTCTCATGCGAAGAAGATACGTCGACGGAGCAGGGGCGCAGCTAATGTCCCGCGCATCACCTCTGATACACCACAGAAGGTCTCTCTCTTTGACAGACTCACTCACTGTAGTGGCGAGGAGAATTTGGACTCTAAGTACTATGCGCCCCAGCGGGGTGGTACGAAGAAGTCCAAGGCGGCACGGGCCATGCGCCTCAAACGTGCTATGTCGACAGCAAATCAGAAGCATGCACTCACAATCATGCGCGCTGCTGATGGTAAGCTGTATAAGGTCGACTCGGGTGCTTCTGTGCTAGAAATGAGTCGACCTTCAAAGTCCTTGTCTCACTTGGGCGCATCTGTTGCGTTCGCAACCGAGTCGAGCAAGGCAAACCCTATGGTCTTGAACTCCCGCGCCTCCTCTGGTTGTGCGTTTGAGGTTCGTTCAAGTCACTGTAATATTGTTCCCCCACTACTGATCTGAGCGCCTGTTTGGTGTTGGATCTGGGGGCACAGCATTCACTTGACCACCCCGGCGCTTGGCCTTGCCATGCACCTGATAGGGGTGCGAAGGTGGCACTCTCCTCCAACGATCTATGTAACGTGATCACTCACAAACGTCGGTCAGGGGAGTCGACTGACAAGCACAATGCGCCCCTCACAGGGCACGCCTGTGCTGTAGTCACCATCAACTGTTGTTGCAAAACAGCAGTCCCGTCACCAAGGCAGTCAGTGTTCCAGCGGCTGCAATCATCAACACCTCTCCGACGTCGCCTTGGGAAGAAGGTGTCAATTGAAGAGGAACCAGAACTAAAGGTTGCTTCATGCAACGTAATCTCTAATTCCTCGTCAATCCGAAAGGCGACTGGTCATTCCTCGTTCTCGTCCAAGAGCCAGCCGAGGAGAACCAAGACAACTGTTCCATCCTCCGGAGTGTTCGAAGGCACTCGGAGGAGAAAGAAGATCCTGGAGGAAGCTGGAGGTACCCTTGTTGATCCTCCTTCTGAAGACGAAGATATCCTCCATAGCATAACTGAGGTCGATCTTCATCCTGGAAACGAAGTCAGCCTCCCGGACGTAGCTGGGGGTAGTCTGGCCCCTGCGGATGCTTCTCTCGAAGACGAAGAAGTCCTCCAAGACAGAACTGGGGGTAATCAGGCCCTCGCAGATACTTCTCCCGAAGATGAGGGTATCCTCCAAAACATAGCTGGGGGTAGCCAGGACGATGCTCCAGGAGAGGCAACTCCCCTACAAGAGAGCGAGGCCGAAAGCGAAGCCTCAACTTACCCATCCGACTCCAGCCGTGTCATAATAGTATACATGACTGGGGTGATACCGAGCCGGATGCGCCGCCAGCAGACCTCGTCCAGCGCATGGATACCCTAGAGGGGGGACTCAAAACCCTCTCTGCCTTCATGCAAACACTGACTCAAGCAGTGTTTGAGATACGGTCTGCTTTGGACAGAGCACCTTCTACCAGTCCTAACCCAGGGGCCAATGGAGAATCAAGCATACCCCTTCAACGGGTGTCCTTGGATACAGATCGTCGCGAGGCACCACGGACGTCGAAGCCATCAAATGCTCAACTCCAGGCTGTACCATCTTTCCCGACTCCCAGCTCTACGAAAGACGTGGTGGAGATGATCAGGGACTTGCGAGAGCGCTTTGAGTCCAAAAACAGGCAAGAGGAGCACCAGAAGATGGGGATCCTCCAACCCTATCCCCTCGAATGGAACAAAGAAGTTTATCCTCCTAAGTATAAACCACAAACATTGATGCCGTACGATGAGAAGGACTCTCCGCGTCGCTATCTGACGTACTTCCAGTCCCAAACGGGACATCTCCCGAAGGAGGACGCTCTATTCACCAACATATTTATCGGGGCACTGAAAGGAGTGGCGTACGACTGGTACTGCAGCCTCCCCGATAACTCTGTATCTTCCTTCGACGACTTGACGCTTCTCTTCCTCGACCGTTTCTACGACGGTGGGAAGGACATGACAATAGCATCCCTCATAGAGATATGCCAGAAGGAGAAGGAAACAGTTCGAGTATTCATCGAATGCTTCCGACAGGCCTGCTTTAGACTGCCCCTGAGCATGCCAGAACACGCACTCCTCTCCTCCTGCAGCATGAACATGCTGCCTGCAGTCAAACTCTGGCTCAACTCCACTCCTTCTCTCGACTGGAGTTCCTTGATCATCGAAGCCGAAGCAGCAAAAAAGAAGGCGTCCAATGCTCGCCTTCTGGGAGTTAGTTTCCTAGCCTTTGAGGACAAGGGGAAACGGCCTACAGCCAACAACCTCGGACAAGAGACAAAGGGGAAATAGGCATTGACTGTCAATGCCTCCAAAGGTGCATCAGCACCTACCCAGAAACCTCCACTTGCACCAAGGCCAAAGGAGGTCTATTCTTTCAACGATGAAGACACCCTGCAAATCTTTGAGATACTGAAACAGGGTGACAAGATCAAGTTGCCGGACCCAAAGCGTCCCGACGAGCTTGGGAAAGTGGATAATCTGAGGTACTGTCACTACCATCGGTTTGTCGGACATCCAACTTAGGACTGCTACATCCTCAAAAACTACATCCAGCGCATGATCATTGCGGATGTTATCTCCGTCGACTACGATAAGAAAAGGGTTTCGGCCAACCTGGTGTCACTCCAATTTGGCACCTTGCCGCCAACCACAACGCAAGATGGCGTCGTCCCCATCCAAAAGGCGACAATGGAGGTGGTTAATCTACCACATACTCGTGACAACGTAAGTGGACTCATCCCACTCACCATATCTCGGGAGAGGTCTTATGGGTTCACCCTGATCTCGTCTCCAAGGTTACTCAACCGGAGGTACGCTCTGCCTCCAAAACTAAGGACAGGAAGATCAAGTCTTGCTGCATGGTCTCTTCCTCTGCGGAAGAGGCGCTTCCTATATAGACGTATTCACATCAGAACGCCCAACCTGACGAAGCTGCCGTCGAGGTAGTGCCTCCTTGCACCGTCCCTGCTGTCCAGGAAGAGGGCCCATCTAAGCCCCCAGCAGCCAATAAGCAGAAGCATGTAGAGGCCCGTTTTGACAAGCCTCTGCGAAAGAAGAATGCTTCGGGCTAGCCAAGCCCCACAACTTTGACATACTGGCACAACTGGCCAGTACTTCTGCCCGCCTATCTCTGTTTGAGCTTCTTCACCTTTCCAAGGACACTCGTGAAGCTCTCTGTGAATCCCTGAAGGATGCTGAGTCCTTCATCAGTCAGGTCAAGCAGCCTGAAGATCTCCCGATTACATGTGCGCACTGTCATTGTGCGGATGAAGTTATCCCCAACATAACCTTCACCCAACTAGACATGCTGCTCAAGCACAATCGACACAACCGGCATCTGTATTATACAGGGTATATCGGTTCCGTCATGGTGAAGCAGATTCAAATCGATCCAGGGTCTTCCCTCAACATCATCCTAAAGATGCTGCTCTCAACACTGGGGATCCCAATTTACCGACTGGCGCCTTCCAACACAACAATCAGTGGCTTTAATGCTAGCAAAAGCGAGTCGCTGAGCAAAATACGGCTAAAATGTCATATCGGTAATCTCAGAACCGAGGTGACTTGCTATGTCGTAGACGTTGATGTCAACTACAACCTCCTACTGGGTCGTCCGTGGCTGCATGAGTACATGGTGGTGCCTTCTACACTCCACCAATGTATGAAATACGTGTCCACCAATGACATCATCCGGACGGAGTTCGCGGACATTGACCCTTTCAAGGGGGTTGAAGTCTACTTCACTGATTCTACCTTATACAAGTCGCCAGACGAGGAGGAAGCCAATGATGCTGACGATGAAGCAGAAACGGCAGCAGAGCCCGACATGGAGCCAGAGATGATTCCCGATGCTCCTCTAAAAATTTGACTCAAAGGGAAGCCGCCTCAGACGTTGCCTCCCATGAACATCAAGCTACCTGGAAAAGCACCAACTTCTCAAGGTAGAACACCTACTGAAGCTCCCTTGAAGATACGGCTCAAGGGAAAGCCGCCTCAAACATCGGCTCCCCTTGTGGCAAAACTACATGGGAAGGCACCAATCACTGAAGGCGCAGTTGAGGCACCTCTGAAGGTGCGTCTTAAGGGCAAGCCGCCGCAATCATCCGTCTCATCCAAACTGCCGGAGAAGGCCCACATAGCCCTCTCACACCCCAAGATTAAAGCTGTGGTGGACTCTCCTGATCCAATCCCAGTACTCACAGATGAAGAGCTAGGGGAATATATCTCTGCTGATGTAGATGCACCCTCTCTGGACAATGTAATCCCACGGGACAAAATCTCGTGTTTCATCAATAATAGAGTGTCTTTTAATTATTCTAGTCTTCCACATTGGAATGCCATGTATACATTAGATAACGCTCTACGGTCGTTGCAAACACAAATAACGACCGTCTATCATGTAAATCGAGTAGTCCCATCCCAAGGGGTCTATTTTGTAGTCCCGACGCAGAATCGAGACGAAGAATCCATCATCTTCGGCAAATTCGAGCGTCATCAAGACCTTCTGCCACTCGAGCAAGAACCAGATATCGGCAGAATACAAGTCTATCGGTATACGGACAAGGCAAAGTACCTCATCCAAAAGATGGGTTACGACCTAAAAAGCAACAAAGGCCTGAACTACGGCAAGGGTCGACGTGTTCCTCTCCGGCTTCCAACACCTAAAGGAAAGCCACGGGACTACTATCATCGAACTCGACGGGGGGTGGGCTATGTCACGCCGCCGTCAACTCCAGAGAGTTCGGAGGCAGAAGAAGTAGAACATTCTCATTCATCCGAAGCATCAACTTGGGATTCCGATACCAGTATCGGATCAGTCTTCAAGAAAGTGCTATCAGCCAACATGACATCTGCACAATCTCAGGAAGATGAAGGCAAAGATCAAACGCCAAAATTCTTCGAAGAAGAACCCTGGGCTCAATGCCTAGGAGAACAGTGGGAGTCTAGTTTTGAATTACGCGAACCCCCTACTGAAGACGAAGTCGAGCAGATCGACCTTGGGCATGGATCTTCTTCCAAACCCATCTTCATCAGCAAAGGCCTAAAAGGAGAAGATCGGAAATCTTTAATCCAGCTGGCTAAAGAATATATCGATGTCTTCGCCTGGAGCTACGAAGATATGCCGGGACTTGATCCCCAGATCGCAATGCATAGGCTTAACATCTTACGTGATGCCAAGCCTATAAAACAACAACAATGACATTTTCATCTTGACATCATGAATGCTATCGATCAGGAAGTAGACAAACTCCTGACCAGCAGATTTATTCGTAAAGAACAACACCCGGATTGGGTGGCCAACGTCGTCCCTGTCACCAAGAAGAATGGAAAGATATACGTCTGTATCGACTTCAGGGATCTCAACACTACTTGCCCGAAGGACGAATTCCTGCTTCCAATCACCGACGTGATGATCGACAACACATATAGCTTCGAACGCATGTCTTTCATGGACGGGTATTCGGGCTACAACCAGATCAAGATGTTCCCCGATGATGTAAAACACACGTCATTCAGGACTCCGAAGGGGGTCTTCTGCTACACAGTGATGCCCTTCGGCTTGAAGAACGCTGGTGCGATATACCAACGAGCTATGAGCACCATCTTTCGTCAATATCTTTGCAAGACAGTCGAATGCTATGTTGATGACATCGCAGTCAAGAGTCGTCTCAAAGGAGATCACTTACAAGATCTTAAGACAGTCTTCGATCTCATGCGAGCGCATCAACTCAAGATGAACCCCGCTAAATCCTTCCTTGGGGTTTCTAGCGGAAAGTTATTGGGCTTCATTATCACGGCGAAAGGCATTCATGTCGATCCCGAGAAGGCCAAAGCCATCCTTGACATGGACCCTCCGAAGAATCTTCGAGAACTTCGAGGCCTGTAGGGGCGTCTGGCATACATCCGAAGGTTTATAGCAAACATTTTCGAAAAATGTCAACCCTTCACCCAGCTCATGAAGAAGGGAGTCTCTTACGTCTGGACAGAGGAATGCCAAAAAGCTTTCGACGACATCAAGCCTTACTTGACGAGCCCGTCAGTCCTGGTGGCACCTGTCGCTGGCAAACCATTTCTCCTCTACGTCCGTGCCATGGATCATTCCTTCGGTGCTCTGCTTGCTCAGAACAGCGATACAGGCTATGAACAAGCTATCTACTACCTCAGTAGAACACTGATCGGGGCCGAACACCGGTACAACCCTGTTGAAAAAGAGTATTTGGCTTTGATATTTGCCATCCAGAAGACTCGCCATTATGTCTCGGGCCAGACAATTCATGTCATCTCCCTAGTCAATCCACTCAGAGTTCTCATGACGAAGCCAGGGTCATTAAACTCCCGGCTAGCTACATGGGTAATCCTGCGAATGCCATACAACATGGTGTTCGTTCCAAAAAAAACCGTCAAGGGTCAAGCTCTGGCCGACTTTTTAGCTGCACACCCCATCCCTGAGTCCTCCAGACTCTATAAAGACATCCCGGATGAGGTCCAAGAATCAAACGTCACCGAAGAAAGCTCCGTCTGGCGGATGTTTTTCGATGGCGCTTCAAGAACAGGCCCCAAAGGCCAAATCATCGCAGGAGTTGGGGTAGTCCTAGTCTCCCCCGATCAGCTGGTCATACAGCGTGCCTACTCCCTTTCGAAGTCGTGCTCCAACAATATTGCCGTGTACAACGCTCTCATCATGGGACTCCATCTGGCACAACAGCTGGGGGTGGACCATCTGGAAGCATACGGCGACTCAAAACTCGTCGTTAACCAGGTCAGAAGGCAATACGAAGTTCGCCATGAAGATCTGATTCCTTACCATGAAGTTGCATTGAATATTATTTCAATCTTCACCAAGTTCTTCATCGAACATGTACCTCGTTTACAAAATCTGGAGGCTGACACTCTGGCTGGCCTCGCAGCCTCATTGGCAGCACCCCTCGGGACTCAACACTACCTCACGGTAGTTGGTCGAGACTTGGTCTATCCTAAAAACAACCTTTGCTTACAAATGGCCCATGTCATGTCAACGAGTGCTGGTGTTAGTATCCGAGACTGGAGGTTCCCGTTCATCGACTTCGCTGTCTACAAAATTCTCCCAGAGGACCCGAAAGAAGCCGTCTCAGTCAGGAGGCGCTCCCTTCGGTTCTATTACGATACAGCTACTAAAATGCTGTACCGACGCTCCTACGATGGACTTCTCCTTCGATGTTTGTCCAACGAAGAAGCGGCCGAAGCCCTTCGAGAAGCTCACGATGGAACCTGCGGGGCCCATCAACCTGACCCTAAGTTGCAGGATCGACTGCGATGCATGGGCTACTACTGGCCAACCATGGCAGCCGACGCTGTCGACTATGCTAAAAAGTGCCATGCGTGCCAGCTTCACGCTGACTTCATCCATACACCGTCAGAACCACTACATCCTACGGTCGCCTCCTGGCCCTTCGAAGCCTGGGGCATGGACATCGTAGGACCGATCACCCCACCTTCATCAAGGGGACACCGCTTCATCCTAGCCATCACCGACTACTTCTCCAAATAGGCAGAAGCAGTTCCACTGGCAGAAGTAAATTGCTCCCGGGTGGTCAGCTTCATCAAGCACCATGTCATCTACCGTTTCGGGGTACCTCGGAGGATTATCCATGATAACGGTCCTCAGTTCATCAGCCATGTTTTCAGCAGATTCTGTGACAAGAATCGCATTCAAAACGTAGCATCAACCGCCTACAATCCGGCAGCAAACGGATTGACTGAGGTATTCAATAAGACTATCGTCAGGCTACTCAAAAAGGTCGTGTCATCCAACAAACGCAAATGGGACGAAAAGCTCGGCGAATGCCTTTGGGCCTACCGCACAACGGTATGGACCCCGACGGGCAAGACACTATTCTCCCTGGTCTACGGGAGCGAAGCGGTACTGCCTCTCGAGATCCAGATACCCTCACTCCGTGTAGCAATCACAAATCAACTCACAGAAGAAGACAATCAACGTCGCCGTCTGCGAGAATTGGAGGCACTTGATGAAAAGCGTCTCCTAGCTCAATAACGCATTGAACTCTATCAAGTCCGTATATCACAGGCTTTCAACAAGAAGGTCAAGCAGAGGACTTTCCAAGTAGATGACCTGGTTCTGGCAGTTAGGAGGCCGATGGTGTTGACTCACAAGACACCAGGAAAGTTCGAGCCCAAGTAGAAGGGTCCTTTCATCATAGAGACGGTATACTCAAACGGTGCTTACCGCCTCGCCAAACCCAATGGGACTTGTTCATGATGCCCATCAACGGCAAGTTCCTAAAGAAGTACTATTCTTTACATCCTTCAGACATGTACTTTTATCTTCCTCCAACAAGGGAGTCTGTGGACCCAATCATCAGGGCTCACGTACCATTCCCTTCCACAAAATTATACGCTTCCAGAACCCAGCTGTTTCGTGGCATTCTATCTTCCAATAGAAGGACAACCACGTCCACATTACCACTGAATTGTTCCCCTACACCCTACAAAGCAGAATCTTACACTCCGTAAGACTACGCTACCCATCATGTTTACCACGTCCACATTAACTCTGAGTAAACATCTCGTACAGACAACCCCTGCGTTGCCGTACATTGATCGCAGAACTTCCACATCCACATTACCTATGAGTAGTTTCGCGAATCCCCCCTAGAGTCAATCCTACCACGTCTATAACACCTCTGAGTAGGAAGATTCTATCATTTGAATCCCATATTTGCCACGTCCACATCACCTCTGAGCAAATATATCGGTTCTTCCGAACTTATTATCTGTACCTAAAAAAACCAAGGTGCGCAAAAGATAATAGGTCCACACAAAATCATCAAGTTCATGACAGCAAAAATGAACACACAACAAAAAACTCTATATTCTTTATTCAAAAGTAAAGGATTACACCCCCCAGCAAGAGTTGTAAATTACACAAAAAAGAAGAGACTACAATCCCTAAACATCCCCGGGGTTGGCCGAAAGCTCTTCAATCCGACGCTTCAAGTCTGCCGCCCGAGTCTCTACGGTCGCCAGGACCCGACATTCGGCTTCTTGACGCATCGTTTCTATGGCCTCAGGAGAAGTGTCATCCTCATGCTTCTCGTCCAACTATTGCCGCTGCTGAGCCAGGGTAAGAGCTCGGCGGGTGAAAGCTGCTTCCTCCTCCTTAGATGCTACATGTTCAGCCTGGACTCGCTCAGCATCTAATAAAAGTTGGGCCCACTGGTCTTCAAGGAGGCGAATCTTGGCATTAACCTCCGCTATACTAGCGTCCAACGCAGCTCACAACTCCACCTTCTCCTGCATGGACTGAGATAGCCTCTCCAACGCAGCCTCAGTTTCAGCCACCTCGCGTTCCCAGACACCCACGATGGCCTGATAAGAGGACTCAGTCTCAGTGATTAGCTTCTTCTTTTCTACGTCTATCAGGGCGGAGAGATCATTTTGTTGGATACATTGAAACTCGAAAAGCAGCTGGTCCAGCTCAGTCACCGAGGCCTCTAGAATCTCGGCCATATGATCATGGCCCTGGTGGAGACGTATCAGTCCGATGTGGGGAAGCGCCATGGATTTCGCCATCGCGAAACTCCCATTAGCATTTATCACTGTCGATACACCCTTCTGCAGCATCTTGTACACTACCTCAATGATAAATTTGACGTACTCATCCGTATCCGCCAGCACTTGTGGTGTCATGGCAGGAGTTGGAGGAGCTGCCCTGGAAGGCGGACCTAAAAAAGACCCACCGACCTCGATCTGCGAGGCTGGAACGTCGACCTCAGCAAACCCTCCCGCATCAGGGACTTGAATTCTGCTACTATCTCGAGATGCCAAGAGAGCAGAAGGAGTTGGGTGGGGTGTCGATATCGTCCCCCAAGTCGAAGAAGCAACAGAGGGCTCCTGCACCAGCAACCCCTTGCCCTTTTCCATCTCAAGGGGATTATCAACATCCGGAGTCGCCTCCTCGACCACCAAAGCACGACCTATAATTAGCACAGAGCCTTCCTCTGGCAAGCTAGCGGGATCAGCTCCTGTTTCCTGGCGGGGAACGTCCTCTGGGGTCGGGCTCGGCAGACGAGTCTTCCCCTTCTCATCAAATCCCTCTTCAGAGATGGAATCTGTCGCTACCTCCCGGTCGACAGCCACCTCAGCCTCCACTACTGAGCCTGGGGTAGGGCTCGACAACGCTACAGCCGACCTCCCCTCATCATGACAAGGAGGGGAATCAACCCTCTCCTCTGTTTTAATCACGTCTGTTGCCTCCGTAACAGACTTACGCGTCTCTGGAGGAACGTCATCTGAAGACGACGAACTCCACTCCACTTCTTCATCTGGAAGCCCCGTGTCTGCTAGACCCTCAACGTCCAAGGCCCCCACGGCGGCTTGCACCATCTCGAAAACTGCTTCAACATCAGCTTCCCTTCCAACATAATCTGGAGATATTAAAACCTCCGCAGGAACGACATCGCCCGGATTCTCCACCACGGAAGACATCACGATTGGCGGAATGCGCTCTTCAGATGAGCCCGCTACCTCCTTTGGTCTGCTGGCACCCGATTTTGGAGTTTGGGGTCTCCTTTTCAATGGCTCCTGCAAAGAGTATATGTCACAAAAATGGTGGAACTAACCAGACTATGTGAGACTCCTTACCTCCATAGGAACCGAGTCTGTTGACACTGCTGGTGACAATGCCTTCTTCTGTCGCTTTGGCACAGAAGAGCCAGCCTCTGTATCAGCACGTCTCTTCGGCTGATCGTCCGAGGGCTCCGCCCGACCCCTTGTGGATACGGCAGGGGTACCTCGATAACCCGCCTCTGGTGGACGGTACGATCGAGCCTTCGCCAACTGATTCCCTGTTGCCTCTAACTGGGTGCCGACGATAAAACTGGTCTTTCGATCATATCCAGGGGACGCGGCATTCATGGCACAGTAAAATTTGGCGGTAGAGAAAAGAATCGGCTGCCGTGGGTTCTGAACAGGCAACGTAAAACGAGCTCCGTTGCATCCGGCATTGTAGTAATGCCAAGCTCGTGCACCATCCAACAAGCTTCCTGTATACCCCAGGTTAATACTGGGGTTGTCCAACATCAACTGAGCATAGCCGAATTGTCGTACAAAACGGCTCGACAAATACGGTTCCAGGTAACACTGGTTCCTATTCCGGTATACCAGATGGGACGGCCGGATACTTTGCAACCAGCGGAATCCCCATGGAGGCAGAGTGGTGGCATCTTCACCCGAATCCATTAAGTCTTCGTTGGCCTCAAAACTCAAAAGGATGGGACCAACTTTGGTGATCTCCCACCCCTGAAGGTGGGATAAAACTTTCCTGCAAACAGGGACACAGGTATGTAACCAACTCCTTTGGCGGAAACGGCGGAGGAATGCATCTCCGGCTCTGTGATCTTCTTCCAAGCCCGGGCTCATCACGTTGGAATGGTGCAAAATTAGCCACCCCATCAAGTAATGAAATGGCAGTTCGGCACGGGGAAAGTTGTCATTCCAACCTCGTTCATGAACCATATTTCCAGCAAATTCTCGTAAACCCTGCAGCAGGTTACACACCATTGCAAGGAGTAGAGCCAGACGACAACCAAAAACCAACTTCACAACTGGCAGGATCAGATTCTGGGTCACTCTCTCCACAGAGCCTGACCCGCCTGAAAAGACGTAATCCCGGAGCCAAATCATCAGATAAGCAGCCAATACTGCTTTGGACGACATCCGATGAGTAAGGTGCCAGAAGCAGCTGTAGGAACGCTCATCCGACACCCGGTCCTCATTTTTCGAGGGATCCTTCTCATTTAGCCTGCTCATTTCATAGAGCACCTCCCTACTGGAAAGCGCTGGCGGAGTTGTAAACTGAGAGGGATCTTCCTTGTCTTGTTTAAAGACATAATCTCTCCAAGCAGTCACATGAGGCTGTGACCCGCCCTTTTCCCTCTTCTGCATATAATAATGATGACTTGCCACTTCCTTAAAGACGGCCACCATCTCCTCCACTTTGTCCCCCAGGACTTGGAACTCCTCGTTGGTCGGAAAGTATTCCTCATAAGGTTCTGATCTCCAAGGGAGATTTGACACCTCGTACATTTCAAGAAGTACGAGTCCCAGCTCCCCCATCGGAGTGAAGAAAGTCCCGGTCTGGGTGTTAAACATCTCCAAAAGTGCGAGGAACATATGCCTGTTGATCTCGACGCCTGCCTGGGTAGAACGGATTGCGACAGTCAGCCCAATCTCTCGGAGTTCGGTTCGAAACAGCGTTAAAACACAGATCGTCAGCTTGTCCCACTTGGAAACTTAGTGACACCAACCCTCTGCCCGAAATTCACCTTTCGGGTACGACCGCTCCAACAACAATATTCGATTTGCAAAAGTCGAAGTGCCAAAAGCAAATGTGTTGATGGGAACGTCACTATAAATACTACCAGGACGTAGAGTCCGCCAGGTGAAAGAAGGCCCAGCCCGTACGGCGGTCAAAGTATCCCTCTAATTGGAGGTAGAGTCGATCTTGATGATGCTTGCCACCGCTCCCCCCTGAGATGGGGTTAGCTCCCAGGACATCCTCCTCTTGGAAGCAAGACGACAGAAAGCCGTCAAACGCAATTGACGTTCAAGTTGCTTAACAGTCATATGCACCCCTTTTGTTGTAAAGAACCAATCTTTCTTGACCTTTAATACCTTTGCTTCAATAGAAGTAAGGCGGTCCCCAAACAGGAACTCAGGCTTCAAGAAAGTCACATTATCAGAAGTGGCAGATTTTAAAACGCCACGCTCCATCATCCGTTGGAGGAACCCATGCTGTTGTTCCCGGATTTGAGTCATTCTTTCGGGAGGCTGATCCAGCATAATGGCAGCTTGGGCAGGGTTTATCACCTCCTCATTATAATCCACCCCCATCTGACAGAGGGCAGCGTCCAGAAGCATTTCATTCAAGAGCGGGACAGTCATCGATACTGGTGGTCAACAAAAGAAGGCAAAGATTCAGAGATGTTAGAAACAACAAAAGAATCTGAGCCACGTTCTCATCAAAAGCGCATAAGGCCCAGGCGCATTTGAAAAGAAGCTTTGGCGCATCATCAGGGTTTAAACCCATGCGCGTCAGCAGAGGAGCTTCAGCGCATCATCAGTGTCTAAACCCATACACGTTAGCAGTGGAGCTTCGGCGCATCATAAGGGTCTAAACCCATGCGCGTCAGCAGTGGAGCTTCGGCGCAACATCAGGGTCTAAACCCATGCACGTTAGCAGTAAAACTTCAGTACATCATCAGGGTTTAAACCCATGTGCGTCGGCAGAAAAATCTCAGCACATCATCAGGACTCAATTCCATGCGCGTCGGCGTACGTGAGTTCAAAAATGATGGTAAAGAATGATGAAACCTACCAATCACCGCCGGCCGAACGTCGACGGGCGGTCGGGGGACATCATCTACGGCAGCCTCTACAGGCTCTTTTCCTTTGCCTCGTCCTCGGCCAGCACCGCCACGAGGAGTCTTGGGAGCCATTTCTTGAAAGAAAGAAGTTAGGGTTTTTTCAAAGGAAAACTCTAAAAAGAAAGAAAGCAAAGAGAGGAAGAATTCTCTCTCTCATTATCTCACGCCTATTTATAGGCTCAATCGCACGCGTGAACCGATGAAGTATGACCTCAGCCGCCGCCTCGGGTTCTGTGAGGAGATAACTGTAAATAAATCCAAAAAAGATCATTATTAATCTTTTTTTGATTATCGAAGCGTTATCATTTGCATTAACTGAGAGGATCATGCGCCCCATCACTGATGCGCAGAGTAAATCATGCACCCGAACAGTCATGTGCCCCGTAGAAGATGCCACCATGATTCTTATTCAAAGTATTCGAAAACTTGGTGAAACGTTTTGAAAACTTTGAAGAGGGTCTTGTAGAAGCATGGAATTTTAGGACCAGAAATCCTATGCGCCTAAACATCACATGCGTCCGGGAGCTCAGAGGAAGTACTTGGCACAGCAAAGCAAAAGTATAAACATTAAAAGAGGATTTTTATTTCATATAAAAGTCTATTACATGTCTAAAAAAGAGCTGTACAAAGGAGAATTTCTACAAAGAAAAGACCCTAAGTCTACAGCTAGGCGCAGCAACCACCATGCGCTTTCAAACAGGCGTATCCCGCTATGCGCTCTCAAACATGCGTATCTTGCCATGCGCTCTCAGCCAGGCACATCTCTTCAGCAGCTTAGTTATGTGCATCCTCAGTTATGTGTATCCCTTCAGCACCTCAGTTATGTGCATCCCTTCAGCAGCTCAGTTATGTACCGCCCTTCAGCGCCCCATAGGCGCATCATAAAGTCTCAGCATATGCGCCATCAAATGCTTCGACTAATGAAGCATTTATTGAGCAGAACGAGGGTGGTAATCAACCCTCTAGCTGGAGAAAGAGCTCCCCAAACCAATAAAGAGAAGAGCACCGTAATCAACCTGCGGCTAAAGGAGCAGCTTTAAACCCAACCAGAATGGGCAACACCCACTCTAGCGAGAGGAGGAGCTCTCCCAAAGCCCAAAGAAGATGATCGGAGCACCGTAATTTAGATCTGCGGCTCATAGAATAGGTTAGTAGGGGCTTTTGGACTTTTCCTAATAGGACAAAATCACCTTTATGGCCAGCCATAATAAGGATAGGGTTGAGCCTCCCATTTGTCATTATCCATCTATTTTTCTCTCTCTTGTTCTTCTCCAAATTCCAAGAGAGCAATCCCTAGCAATTTCTCCACCAAATCCTTCCACTTTACCACCAAATCTTTTTTTTTCCTTCTCCATTCTAGCCAAGGAGGAAGCTACCCAAGTTTGGGAGGATTCGGAGCTCGTTCGTGTCCTTTTGGAATCTCTACGTGTCGGTGTCGCTCCGGGAAGGCTTTTCTTCGATTCGATCTACCGGGAGGTATAAATCTCTTCTCCTTTTCATTTTCTCATGCATATAGGTCTATTTTGAACCCATAGGAATGACCCCCATGGTTGTATCTCCATTTGTGTCTATTTTGTGTCCATTTGGAGGTCATAGGAGTGTCCTTTGTGTTGTGGATGTGTTCATGTTACATATATAGATTTATATATATATATTGTAATGAGAGTGTATCTATATTTATATATGTAATAAATGATTCATGATGATTATATAATCAAGTTTGTGAGTGTGGTTCCTCATATTATTATTGCTATTATTGTTGTGGATAATTAGGATATATATTGTGTATTCTTTTGGCTCAAACTATCTAAATCCGTCATGATTTTTATCCACGTTTTTAATTTTAGCCCTAACTTAGAAATGTCATAACTTTTAGCTCAAAGCTCGGTTTAATCTCCCGTTTTTTTTAAAAGAAGCGTATTGAAGTTAGCTTTCCAAAAACATGTATTAATAGGCCTAATTATTTCTATAACTTTCTGAAGAATTATTTGAGTGTCAGTTGTACGAAAGACAAATGCGTTCTCGGTGTTTTCGCGATTTCGGGAGTTTCTGGAAACGAAAATGCGATCCGTTTAAAGTTTCGAAAAGCTAACACATAGATCTATAACATACTTTAATCATAAATTTTAATTCATGCTGAGATGGTACAGTATTGATTATTAGTAGGAGTTACTATTCGGCATATGCATTTTGTGCACCCTTGTGGGTAATATAATGTTCTATTTGAATTTAACCCATGTTAATGTATATACATTATGTAACTAAATAGAGAATACAAGCATGAGTAAATGGTTAAATAAATGATGTACGAGGTGTAAGTATTCTATCTAATGTAAGCATGTGTAAGTATGGCTTGTAATGAATATGTAGGTTCCATAGTATGTAATGTATGGTACATATAGTAGTGCAAGAGAATAAATGAATGATGAATGAATGAAAGCATGAATGTAATGTAATAATAGTTGTAATGTATGCAATATACAAGTTAATGAGATGTAATGTTCTATGTTAACACAAATCCTATATTACCTCATATACCTCCTTATACTATGTTGATACTATCACACTTGACACATTGTTCACTTACACTTTGACACTCTTTGATATGTATACACTATGTATGCCCATTTAACCCTCACTTGCCTCTTTGCCATGTTCACATACACACACATAGCCTCTTAAATAAGTATTTATGAATATAGTTAACTTAACTATGTATGTATATTATATATATGTTAGCATATTGTGTTGTAATATATATAAGTTTATATAACCATTTGTAATGCCATGATTATAGACCTAATGTTGAATACTAATATATGCATGTGTATATATGTGTAGACATATATAGCTTAAAGTAATAGATTACCTAGTGTATATCCAATGTGAATTCTTGCCTATTTGAGTATTGAATAATTGCCTGCTATATAGAGTCGGGTGTATGTTAGCTTGTATAGCCTTGTATTGATGTGTGCTTGCTAGGATAGTCTTGGTTAGGTCTAGTAAGACTTGCTGGGTTAGGACATGACCTAGTTTGACCTACTTTGACTAGTGCAGTTGACCAGAGTTGACCAAGGGTTGACTTTGGCCTAGTTTGACCTAGATTCATGTAGAATGCATTGTAGTGCTTTATATTACCCTTTTGGACATGTTGTGACTTGTGCTGTTCTAATTAGGAGCCAAACACCTCTCCTCGGACAGTATCTTTATCTTGGACATTCAGATATCAGGCGAGTACATTCTCTGACCGTTTCATACTTGTCTAGATTTACATTCTTGCTCTAGATTACTGTACTTGATGCTGACACTATTGTTATCACGGATTGGTACTATATGAATCTTCTTTTGAGATGTTATCCCCTTGTATTCACTAAATACATATTATGATGTGCGTTTCACTTACATATTGTATTTATTGAATACCCATATCCTTGTATACTCATTGTGCATATTGTACTTTCATTATCACATGTGTTCTAGGGATAGACCATTGTACACTATTGTATAACATTGTACAACTATTGTATAACATTGTACATCTATTGTATAATATTGTACATCCATTGTATAATATTGTACACTATTGTATAAGATAACGTAACTGGAGTGGATCCTTGTGTATTGATTGGGGAGGGGGAGTAGAACTGGTTATGTACTCAAATCCTATTGTACAACATTGTATAACTATTGTATATGTCGATTGTACACCCACGTACAATGGAGTTACCATTGCATTGTCCTAGCCCGTTTACATAACCATATTGTACTCTAAATCACATGTTCCTTACAGTTCTTACTTATCATATTTAGATATTTTCTGTTATCAAATCTCTACTGTTTTTCATATACCTTCTTCTTTCAGCGTTTCATGTACTTTACTCTATTGTATGCTTTATATTTTTTAACTCGATATGAACTGCGTGAGATGTTTTGTACTCGTTCCTGTCCTGACTGGACCTGTTGATAAATTTTATAGATAGCTTGGAGGTTGCCTGCTAGCCTAGAGGAGACACATTAGAGGTTGTTTGGATAGTTATTTTCTTTGTCTAGAGTTGTATTTACTTTGTGGATTACTGTATTTGAGTTTTGAGATGTATTTCTGGATTTATGTATCTTAGACACTTAGACTTCTATCTCCTGTATCTCGTTTGGATTTCATGTTTTATCTATCTTTATCATGCTCTACCTTAGATATGATTGAGACTGTATCTGCTATGTCACCCCCATTCGGGGAGTATAACTGCTTATCATTATTACTGTTAGATGTATGAGACCTAGGACAGCGTTCTACCGCCGACACTGCGGCGTAGGTTGGGCGTTGTTACGTTCTCGTGCCCTGACTCTAGGGTGCGGGTCGTGACACGTTTTTAGTGGTGGCTCATGCAGGTCGAGTTTGTGTAGTGGTATTCGAACTAGAGTACCACTACAGCCTGCAGTAGGAATATGATATATTTTTGAAGGTACTCAATCACAATTAGGATCCCTTGAGAGATTCCTGGGATGACCCTTGAGAATCTTATTTTAACTTCGATTTGAAAACTCTTTTTTTTCTTTGATTTGATTTATCTTTACTTTCTGTTGTTGAATTTAATTTTGATGGATTTTTGTTCATTTTTGAAATTTGAAGTTCGTTGATAAATTTGATTTGATTTTGGGTATTCATTGTTGATTTAATTTAATTTTTGACAAGATAAAATTATATGGGCTAGGTTATCTGAGTTTTGGAATCTAGTCTTCTATAGTCACATTAGCCAGCATGGTGAGGACATATAGTCTGACTCTGGATATATTTCTCGGGTGTGGGAATTTAAGGTTTTCGCAGCCAAGCTAGCGGCACAGCGAAAATGTTAAATACCATGATTCTAGAGGTATGTGCATAAGTCAAGGGCTCTGTGATTATCATAGCCTTGCTCACTAGTATGACGAGGATTTAGAGTACCATGATTTTGGATAGATGCATATGATTATCAGATTGTACCTTAAATGTTTTCGAGCATGTTTCTCTACTTTTGTTGCAGTCCTTCAAAAAAAAAGAATTATTAATTGGTTTGTTTTGTTTAGTTTCTAATTATTTAACTTAGGAGTAGGTTTAGTTGTTTTTATAAACCTTGTGTAACTTCTTGCTATGAGTTTCTTCTTAATACAATGAATCGATAATTTTGCTAGACTTTATCTTGTATTTGATAATTTAGCTCTGGGTTTCAAAATGGTTCTTCTTTAAACAGATAAGCAAAACAGGTTTTTATCGTTATTTCTTTCTTGCTATTATTCTTGTATTAGATAATAATAAAACTGTCTTGATTACGTCAATCACCTGCTTTGCAATCTTGGTAGGAATCTAAATGTTGGTCTTAACGTAGAATTAAAATTTTATTTTGGGACATGAGAATATGTATATGAATATATATAGCAGACACTTTTCTGACACTTATGCATGCTACACTTGATTTCCACCTATCTGAATACATATTAATATGTCATTAATGTTTAAATTCTCAAAACCCTAATATTTCTGGTTCTTTGCTTTTTCTAGCTTAACTCGTGGTTTAAATATAAATTTTATGTTATTAGTTATGTTTACATCACTGCAACATGTTAATATAATACTTGTTTAAATGTTAGCTTATTTTCAGATTTTGTATGTAAATGCTGAACTAAAACTGGGTTTAATCTTTCAATACTAAGCTATAACCCTGTACAAGGACACACACACACCCTAACTTAGTATACGTATGCTGTCATGTAACCTAACCTTTCCTCTCTATGTTATGATCACATACCTGTATAGATATATATATAGAGCTTAGGCATACATGTTATAATATATGTATATACATAACTAAATCTCTACCTCTTATAGATGTTTATGGTTAGCCATGCATGTTATGATTAAATAGGTTGTGTATTGTAGGTTGTTAACCCATATGCCATGAGTAGTTTAACAGGATAGCTTATATACAATTTTATGTATATTTCACATACACCCATACACACACAAACCATATAACATTACATAATGCTAGTTTTTCCTCTCTAACGCTCTCTTTCTATATATATATTGTGATTTGGATTTCAATGCAAGTGATTTTCAATTCCTTAATTTTTGAATTTGATTTTCTGTACCCTTTTTCAGATAATTGGTAGTTGCCTTTATTTTGTTTTGATAAGTACCAGTTTTCATATAGGATGGTAGACTGCCTTACAGCTTTGATGAATTGTTATTTCTGTAACTTTTCTAGTTTAGCACTCTAGATTTCTTGTGTGTTTTGATACCCTATGACCGTTTTGGTTTAGCATGACTAGTATACCTAGATGAGACTTTCACTACCACCGTATGCCATGACCCTGTACGTTGTCCTTTTTTTTGATGGTAAGATTTGTTTGAGTTCTGGGACTTGATTGTGGGGGTTTGACCTAGAAGAAGTATGGACATTTTAATTTCGAGGATGAAAATTTTCTAAGGTGGGTGGACTTGTAACACCCAGTTTTCTAAAATGAGAGTAATTTTAAAATTTTGTAATTTTAATCATTTATTGATTTGACATTTAAATCATGATATAATTTTTGATAATTTTTAAATCATTTTAAAACTATTTAAAATCATGACTTGTAATTTTGATATTTTGCTAGTGAAACCCTAGAGACTGTTGACTTAGAGCCTAACCATGTGATTAGGATATTTTAATGTCATTTCTGGCCTAAGGATATTTTGCATTTGACCTCATTGAATTATTTTGATATTTATTGCATTGGTGATTGTTAATTTTGATCTTTGATAGGTGTGATTTTGTGATGGTTTTGTGTCCGTATCGGACACGTATCAGTCTTTATTTACAAATGTTTGATGTGCCTCAAGGAAATTTTTTTATTGCTGATTTTTTTTGAAAAGTATTTGAATGAGATTGTTTTCTGCATGTGTTTCCTGTGATTGCTTTGTTTTAATTTCGAGGACGAAATTTTTTAAGGTGGATAGATTTGTCACCCCAGTTTTCAAAAACAGGAGTATTTTTGTCATTTTACATTTTTGAATATTTTTAAAATTTATTTTATTATTTATGATATTATTTTGGGGTTAAAATTTATTTTATTATTTATGATATTGTTTTGGGGTTATTTGAGTCGGGTTCGAATTTTAACTCAATTCGACTTGAAACAGGGACCCGGGGGGGTAGTTTGACTCTAGTGGGACCCACACACTAGTTAGGCATGGCCCACATGATATTAATTTTAGTCCACATGATAGAAATATTTTAGTTAGAGGTTAGACTAATTATTATGGATAAGGTTAGTGTGATTAGAGACTTTAGAATGACTAATTTAGCCCCAACCAATTAGCCCTTTCCTAATACTCATAGAATAGGTTAGTAGGGGCTTTTGGACTTTTTCTAATAGGACAAAATCACCTTTATGGCCAGCCACAATAAGGATAGGGTTGAGCCTCCCATTTGTCATTATCCATCTATTTTTCTCTCTCTTGTTCTTTCCCAAATTCCTAGAGAGCAATCCCTAGCAATTTCTCCACCAAATTCTTCCACTTTACCACCAAATCTTCTTCTTTCTTTCTCCATTCTAGCCAAGGAGGAAGCTACCCAAGTTTGGGAGGATTCGGAGCTCGTTTGTGTCCTTTTGGAATCTCTACGTGTCGGTGTCGCTCCGGGAAGGCTTTTCTTCGATTCGATCTACCGGGAGGTATAAATCTCTTCTCCTTTTCATTTTCTCATGCATATAGGTCTATTTTGAACCCATAGGAATGACCCCCATGGTTGTATCTCCATTTGTGTCCATTTTGTATCCATTTGGAGGTCATAGGAGTGTCCTTTGTGTTGTGGATGTGTTCATGTTACATATATAGATTTATATATATATATTGTAATGAGAGTGTATCTATATTTATATATGTAATAAATGATTCATGATGATTATATAATCAAGTTTGTGAGTGTGGTTCCTCATATTATTATTGCTATTATTGTTGTGGATAATTAGGATATATATTGTGTATTCTTTTGGCTCAAACTATCTAAATCCGTCATGATTTTTATCCACGTTTTTAATTTCAGCCCTAACTAAGAAATATCATAACTTTTAGCTCAAAGCTCGGTTTAATCTCTCGTTTTTTTTTAAAAGAAGCGTATTGAAGTTAGCTTTCCAAAAATATGTATTAATAGGCCTAATTATTTCTGTAACTTTCTGGAGAATTATTTGAGTGTCAGCTGTACGAAAGACAAACGCGTTCTCGGTGTTTTCGCGGTTCCGGGAGTTTCTGGAAACGAAAATGCAATCCGTTTGAAGTTTCGGAAAGCTAACACATAGATCTATAATATACTTTAATCCTAAATTTTAATTCATGCTAAAATGGTACAGTATTGATTATTAGTAGGAGTTACTATTCGGCATATGCATTTTGTGCACCCTTGTGTGTAATATAATGTTCTATTTGATTTTAACCCATGTTAATGTATATACATTATGCAACTAAATAGAGAATACAAGCATGAGTAAATGGTTAAATAAATGATGTACGAGGTGTAAGTATTCTATCTAATGTAAGCATGTATAAGTATGGCTTGTAATGAATATGTAGATTCCATAGTATGTAATGTATGGTACATATAGTAGTACAAGAGAATAAATGAATGATGAATGAATGAAAGCATGAATGTAATGTAATAATAGTTGTAATGTATGCAATATACAAGTTAATGAGATGTAATGTTCTATGTTAACACAAATCCTATATTACCTCATGTACCCCCTTACACTATGTTGATACTATCACACTTGACACATTGTTCACTTACACTTTGACACTCTTTGATATGTATACACTATGTATGCCCATTTAACCCTCACTTGCCTCTTTGCCATGTTCACATACACACACATAGCCTCTTAAATTAGTATTTATGAATATAGTTAACTTAGCTATGTATGTATATTATATATATGTTAGCATATTGTGTTGTAATATATATAAGTTTATATAACCATTTGTAATGCCATGATTATAGACCTAATGTTGAATACTAATATATGCATGTGTATATATGTGTAGACATATATAGCTTAAAGTAATAGATTACCTAGTGTATATCCAATGTGAATTCTTGCCTATTTGAGTATTGAATAATTGCATGCTATATAGAGTCGGGTGTATGTTAGCTTGTATAGCCTTGTATTGATGTGTGCTTGCTAGGATAGTCTTGGTTAGGCCTGGTAAGACTTGCTGGGTTAGGACATGACCTAGTTTGACCTACTTTGACTAGTGCAGTTGACCAGAGTTGACCAAGGGTTGACTTTGGCCTAGTTTGACCTAGATTCATGTAGAATGCATTGTAGTGCTTTATATTACCCTTCTGGACATGTTGTGACTTGTGCTGTTCTAATTAGGAGCCAGACACCTCTCCTCGGACAGTATCTTTACCTTGGACATTCAGATATCAAGCGAGTATATTCTCTGACCGTTTCATACTTGTCTGGATTTACATTCTTGCTCTAGATTACTGTACTTGATGCTAACACGATTGTTATCACGGATTGGTACTATATGAATCTTCTTTTGAGATGTTATCCCCTTGTATTCACTAAATACATATTGTGATGTGCGTTTCACTTACATATTGTATTTATTGAATACCCATATCCTTGTATACTCATTGTGCATATTGTACTCTCATTATCACATGTGTTCCAGGGATAGACTATTGTACACTATTGTATAACATTGTACAACTATTGTATAACATTGTACATCTATTGTATAATATTGTACATCTATTGTATAACATTGTACACTATTGTATAAGATAACGTAACTGGAGTGGATCCTTGTGTATTGATTGGGGAGGGGAAGTAGAACTGGTTATGTACTCAAATCCTATTGTACAACATTATATAACTATTGTATATGTCGATTGTACACCCACGTACAATGGAGTCACCATTGCATTGTCCTAGCCCGTTTATATAACCATATTGTACTCTAAATCACATGTTCCTTACAGTTCTTACTTATCATATTTAGATATTTCCTGTTATCAAATCTCTACTGTTTTTCATATACTTTCTTCTTTCAGCGTTTCATGTACTTTACTCTATTGCATGCTTTATATTTTCTAACTCGATATGAACTGCGTGAGATGTTTTGTACTCGTTCCTGTCCTGACTGGACCTGTTGATAAATTTTACAGATAGCTTGGAGGTTGTCTGCTAGCCTAGAGGAGACACATTAGAGGTTGTTTGGATAGTTATTTTCTTTGTCTAGAGTTGTATTTACTTTGTGGATTACTGTATTTGAGTTTTGAGATATATTTCTGGGTTTATGTATCTTAGACACTTAGACTTCTATCTCCTGTATCTCGTTTGGATTTTATGTTTTATCTATCTTTATCATGCTCTACCTTAGATGTGATTGAGACTGTATCTGCTATGTCACCCCCATTTGGGGAGTATAACTGCTTAGCTTTATTACTGTTAGATGCATGAGACCTAGGACAGCGTTCTACCGCCGACACTGCGGCGTAGGCTGGGCGTTGTTACATTCTCGTGCCCTGACTCTAGGGTGCGGGTCATGACAAAAAGCCATGCACACCGACTGGTTCGTGACTCCTGAAGGTTACGAGCCAAAGCCTCTCCATATGTCCAATCCCAGGCGCATTCTATCAGATCACTCCCCACCAAATCCGAGATCTTTGAGCCATGGACCTACGACACGTGTCCTTTGACTTGATTCAGCCTATGAAGGGGTGCTAATCATCCAAGATCTCAGCAACTGAAAAATCCTCTCCATTGCTACGTGTCAGCTCCGCCGCAGCCCACGACAGCAACAGGAAGGGTTCAACTCCTCAATCAGAGCGCATCGCCCATGCGCCTCCATCAGCAACCACCACGTGGCATCCCCGCGTACAGGCGTATCCTACATACGCGCATGAGCAGCCAGCATGCAAAGCTATAAATAGAGGGATCACTTTCTTCTTATACACACAGACATCGTACAACCACCAACAACATATAGAGAGAGGCAGACACTCAACGTCTTCTTCCTCTCCGCAAGCTCCAGCACCCAGAGCAACTCAGACCTTCAGAGAACCGAGAACCATCGTCAGATCGTCAACGGAGTCAACGCATTACCACTCGCTCCATCGACACAAGGGACCCAGATAAACAAAAGTGTACTCCTAGGACTACGTCTAAGTCCTGCATTGTAACAGTGTTCTGTTTGTATTGAAATTACATCAAAAGATTTTAATGGCAAACAAAGGAGACATGTTTTAGTGGGACATGATATACCTACATGAAGGTGAGCTTGTCTAGGTCTTGTATGTGAAATTTATGGGAAGAAAAAGTCTAGTGTTATGCTCCAAATATCAAAGTCACGATGGGGAACGCCAAATGATCAAAATAGAAAGTGGGTTTTCATAAGGTACTAATTAAAGCACAAAAATAAAGTTTAAAGCACGAAATAAAGATAATTTAGAAAAACTCGTAGATCAAGTTAAGATAAGTTAGAGACACAGTTTCTAGAGAGAAATAGTCTCATAGATAAGGATATGGTCAAGGGAGTGATTCTAATCATTTATAAGTTTCAAACAATTAGATGTCACGAATAAAGATCTAGATTTGAGGGAAGGTCGAGTAAGTCAAAGATATGTTAATCGGTTTGGTCGATGACTAACTATACTTGTGTATATGCAATATCATAATCATAGGTGGTATGGCAATTTAATGTGGAATACTTCTATCTCACTAGGGTGACCTTACTTATTTCTTGGTCCTTCACCAATGTATGATCAAATCTAAAATTTTAAGTTCCTCGAAAGTTTATCAATAAAGTTTCTAAGATACTCCGCCAAAAAATTTTAATTATCTTAGACTGTCAACTTTAATCAAAATTTTAAATCTCTAGTCAATCTCGAAACAACCCTTGTATATCTTAAATCGAATAATCATTTTTTTCTCCAAATCTTAAACTCAACATTTAATAAGTTTATCAGCCGAATTTCATACTACAAAATGGAACATTTAAATAACTCCCGAATTTAATTATATATCCTTCAAATGTGTATATCTAGCTTCCAATAAGTCACAACTACTCTTCAAAGGTAATTCTTTTTTTTCTAAAATTTAAATATCCATAATCAAGGTTTTAAACTCGAAATCTAAATAACTTTATAAATCATAGATAATATGACGTAATTTAATTCAAAAACATTTTTACCAAAATTTATCAATCATCCTCAAATTTTGGTCAATCATACTTCCACATTTAAAAATTTTATGATCCTTTTCAAATCAAATTTATATCCCCCAAAAGATGTATAGATATAACCCAATAAATCATAAATATTCAAAGACCTAAAAAATCAAAACGCAAAATCAAATTAATTTATTTTCTCGATCTAGCTATCCTCTTGTGTATACCACCTTGTAATATCAAAATAAAATTCCAACTATCTTTTGAAAGCGATAAAATGCTACTATCCAACTTGGAATTAACTAACCCTTAAGATCATATTTCTAGGAAAATAAATTCCTTTATAACTCAAATAAAATCTCAATGCATATTAATTGTCAATGTACCCTTCTAGCCATGTGTTTAACCCATGAGCATATACTAGTGTAGTCATCTTACCAAGCACGAAACTAAGAATTTACGGTATAAGGAGTCAAGCAAGATGCAAATCAAGGAGGTCGGACGAGAGTTTGAAACAAGGAAGGAGGTCAAGCTTGTGGATGAGATTCCTAGACACTAATCCTATATTACAGGCCCGTTCGGTACAGTCATGTAATCGAAACGGCAAACTAGACCTGCATGGGCCACCACAAAAATATGTAACGTCCAGTCCTAAAATACGTAGGACTAGGAACTTAGACATGCCAGCCGTATAGTATATATACGTAAGCTGTAAAATACAGTAACCAAGGTACTAAATCTCATCCACAAAGATAAATAATGATATAAAAGTAACTTTAAATTTGGCATGTATACAATCGTTGGGCGGAGACAAATTTACTACCAACTATGAAAAGAAATACATAATAAAAGAAAGAGTTTGGCGAGCGAAGCGAAGAGGATCAAAGTGCAATCATCCTCGAAGAAATAGTGACGATCATGGCCACGGCTAGAACACCTGTGAAATACAAGAACACACACCTGGCTAGATAACCAGGTCCTCAGAAAAACGTAACAAGATACAATAAACATGCCATATAAATACTGAATATAAAATATGCCACAATCAAAGAAAGTGACAAGACATAAATAAGGCAACCCTACCGTACTAAAGTGAACATGCAGTTGAGAAACAATCCTTTCGACGCATGGGCCCTGGCTGTAAATAGGATCTGGTATAGTCCCCACTTGGGCACCGGTGACCACAGCGCATGACGTTCAAAAACGACAGTGGCAAACCTGAGAGACTAATCATACCCGTATCTCCAACGGAGCTTCCGGGTTACAAGGAAAGTACAATCGAAGCCCATACGTCAGGTATTGTCCTCCCCACCCGATGCTCTTATTTAAGTCGCATCCACGACCATATACCTCTACTAACTGCTAAGTCTCCTAACATGCCTCTGTCAGCAGTTAGCCCTAACGCATGCACATGGGGGATCAGCCCACACGCAAGAACCTCTATATGCCACTCCTCTCACACATCCACGTGGTACAACTATGTCAAGGTATATATAATACACTACAACCGGTAGTCTCTTAACTCTAAGTCCATATGCAATCAAAGGATAATAACAAAGTACAGCTAATATCACTGAGCAGGCAGTAAATCAAGAACTGTAAGAACTAGAATTAAATGAACAGTGATATGTAATAAAAATGCAAACCGACAATAAACAGTTTAATGGCAAGGTATCTTGCCTGGTGTGTCGCCAGGTGTGGTGCGATGTTCTGTAAAGTTCCAGTTGCCTAATGGCCATATCCGATGGGGAAGATTCCGAATTCACATTTAAAATATATATAATATATACCTTGTAGAAAAGTAACTTTTTGTTAGTCAAAATAAAATATAGGAAAAATAATTTTAGGACTATTGAGTGTTGTCAAAATAATGTTGGAAAATATTAATTACCAAATTTAGAATAATACACTAATAATTCTATTAATAAAAATCATAAACAAAAGTATTTAAAATAATACTAATGATTTAATAATAATAACAATAATGATAATAATAAAAATAATAATAATAATAATAATAATAATAATAATAATGATAATAACAATGATAATTAATAGATAATAACAGTAATAATAATCTTAATATTAATACTAATAGTGGTAATAATAATAATATATAATAATAATAATACTAATAAAACTAATAACAGTAATAACCTTATAACCCAGCCATCCCCCCCTAATTCGTTCACTAGGGAGAGAGAGAGGAGGAGTAAAGAAAAAAAAGGGGTTTGTGCGATCGGGACTCACTAAAGGCGGGGGCGCGTCGGCGACGGGGTTTGATGGAGGCGGAGAGCGCCGACGGTTCTCGCGGGTTGGGGCAGAGCGGCGCTGGCGGTGGCGCGGCCCTGTGCGGTGGTACGGAGGACTCGGTCGAGGTGAGGGTTTTTTTATTCCTCCTTATTTCTTCTGTTGATGGTGGTTGGGTCGGTGATGATGACGGAGAGGGTGCTGGCGCTGTACAGCCTGGCTGGGAGATTGGGGACGGGCACAGTGAAGGCGGTCGGGGATCACCGTGGTGGTGGTCGGATCTTGGTTGGAGGGAGGATGATGTGGTGCTGGTGATAACAGTGGGGTTGATAGCGGTAGCGGGACGAGATGCTGATTGGAAACGATGCTATTGTCGGGATGGCATAGGGTTAGGGCTGCATCGTCATGTATTAGAAAATAGTGTTAGGGATGGGTTGTGTCGTATCGAGAGTATTTGACACGACGGAGGTGAACGTCCGGAATTGTCGGACTCTGGAGGAATATTGTATTTGTAGGGGTAAAAGATATAGTGGATGGGGAAGGCACGGACACGATGCACCGTTTGAATGTGGTAGAATTTGTGGATGAGTACCTCTCCTTATATAGGAGGTGGAAATTCTCAGTTGGATAGGGATTGGGAGGATTTAAATCCCCCATAGATAATATCATATTAATTTAAAATTTGATTTAAACTTTAATCGTTCAAATCCAAATCAAAGTTAGATAAAACCTTCATCTAATTCAAATTCACATGAAATCTTTTCTAATTTAAATTATCCAAAATAATTCAAATATTAAATAGAACAAAATCTTAAATATCTTTTTCATAAATATTAAAATATAACATTAATTAATTTTGAAAATCAAGGTAATTACTTAAACATTAAATCATAAAGTAGCTTTTTATAAATAACAAAAATATGTTACTATACAAATTTCAAATTCTACAAATATCTAGAATATATTTTATATAGACCAAAATTTTCTAACTCACTATTTATTTTTCAACGACGAACAACATAACTCTTTTTAAAAAAAATAAAATAAAAATATTTATCATATTTATTTGAACATGTACTTTCCTATATAATAAATTTATAATAAAAATATTTTTCTAACATATGTACCTCGACACATATTCGCACTCGTCGAGAAATTACGAAACGCAAATCCCACACGTTACGTAAATACAACAAAGCGAACTCGTATGCGACGTGCAGATACGAAGTACAAAAATAAAATAAAAATTTAAAAAAAAATTGTAGTAGAAATTTAAGGGGTTTCCACCAGTTCTTGGATTTTTCCTTTGAGCACATATCATGCTCTGGTCGGATGCCCTATAAATCAGTGATAAACACAGTTTTTAGGGTGATCAATTTTACCCACTTTTTCTGGCTGTTTTGCTTCTGGAAGCTGAAGCTTATTGCTTTTGATAAAGCAATCGAAGATGCTTAAAGTATCATCTTCATCAAAAGATTACTCTTCTTTTGGACGAGTCGATTTTTGTGGTGGTGCTGATGGAGTGTATGCCGTCTGAGTGACGTTGACAGCCAAAGACTCTTTGCCTTTAAGATTGATAGCCAGTGTTTCTTTACTCTTGTGGTTATTCTGGCGAATACTACCCCCGGGTGTAGAATGTTCATCTTGGTTAGGATGAGTCATTTGGCCTCCTAACTGCTTGAACTTTTTGACACTGACCTCAGTTGCTTTGGCATTGACAATGAAACAAGGCAAATCCTGGAATTGTGTAGATCATGTCCACATACTGATAATAGGCAACAAGTTTGATTTGCAAGTGTCTATTGTTACAGCAGATGGAGTTCCTAAAGGCATTTTGAGTGCCTCTCGGCAGAATCTTTCAATAAAACTCTCTGTGGATTCATTATACCTCTGTTTAATCTTAATGAGAGCAGACATTGTCATGTCGTTGACTCCTTCGTAGAATCGTTCCAAGAACATTTGCTTGAAACCAGCAAAAGAAGTGATACAACCATCAGACAGGCTACGATACCAGTCGTATGCTGCGCCAGCTAAACAACCGACGAACACTCTGGTAAGGAGAGCATCATTTGGCTGTAATTGATCAGTCATCACTTCAAAATGATATATGTACTGACTTGGAGAAGTGCTGCCATCAAACAACATAATGGTTGGAAGTTTGTACTTAGGAGGAAATGGAACTTCCTTCCACTCTATAGGATATGGTTGCTTTATACCCAGTCTTTGTAGGCCATTTTTCTGCTTGAAGGCCTCAAACTGAGTACATAAGAGTTTCACAGCCTCATTAGCATCCCTTGATGTTTGAGAATTGGTAGGCTGGTTAGAAGTGCTAGGAGGAGGAACAGCGTGGTAATTACTACCCCCTGCGCCAGACTGACTGGGATCAGCTTGAATTGGCACGAAAGTGACCTGAGGAGTTGGTACCCCCAGATTAGCAGGTACGGAAGATGCTATAAGCTCTGGATTTGTAGCTGGGTTTATAATCGGTGGCACTGTATGTTGAGCCACGTTTATAGTATGCATGCTTGCGACCATCTCTGCCATGGTCTTCAATTTGTCCTCCAATGCAACAATTCGTTGCTCTTGACTGGTTGAAGTAGAGGCATCTTGATCTTTCGTAACGGTATATGCCGTCACTTTTCTTGCTGCTATTGATGAGATAGTTCGTTCAGAACTTTCACTATCTGCAACAAATTCTGAGAAAGAGTCTTCTCCTACATGAGCGATGGGGATATCTTCTTGATTAAAGATACCTTGGTTCAAATATCGATTCCTCGATCTAGTATATTGAAAGACACCTTCATTGGATGCATGGATCGATCTAAGTATTGCTGACTAGGATTACGGGATGTATTACATCTTGGACGTTTCCCACCCCAGTGCCTTGAGAAGTCATGTTGACAGAAGCATATAATAGCTCATCTTCGTCTTATATTATATGTTCAGGAGTTGAAGTATAGTTCAGACGAATAAAGACAGATCGTCGAGCCGATTGGCAACAACAGTTGATGACGACTTCATGAAGGCAGTGGCGATTTGAAGCACGATTTGGAGGTGAGGGAGACATCCCTGTAATTTCTCGTCTTTGTGTAAGACGTTGCCGTAAATCAGTTACAACTACAGGCGAGAAGAAGTCGGAGGAACATATTCCTTAATGATATTAGGAACATGTCTCCTATTCTTCAAATGGTTAGTTCCCTGAGTGTACAAAGTTGTACTCAACTCATTAGCATATGTGGTTGGGTCTTTCTTTTCAAACTTTGGCTTTTGGTACATATTGGCCTTTGGCATAGGGTTCTTACGTTTCACCAAAGTTGAGACTGGTTGACGCCTATTGAGATAAGTGTGTAAATCTAAAAATTCTGCTCCAGGTGTCTCTATTTGTGATACCCTCAATTTTTCTTGCTTGGATCTTGAAATTTATAAGGTAGGAAGGTCTTGACCAAACCCCATAGGGGTAGGTAAGATACCTCTTTGGTCAGTATTCTTTTCAATATCAGAGATCCGAGGACCTATGTTTAAAGGAATAGAATCTGACAGATCTTCCTCTGAGTCATAGACTATGGAAGTTTGAGAAAAGACCAAAGGGTACTTTCCTTTATTTTGTGAAGGATCGGCTAAGAAGCCTTTTCCTTTGTTCTGTCTAGCGTTAGCACCAGAACATTGATTCTCCAAGTTCAGGACTTGAGAATTAGAAGAAGGATTAGCCAAAAGACTAGTTCCCTTGAGTTGTGCCAGAATAGCAGACTGCGCCTGAAGTGCTGATTGCTTGGGTTGCGCCATAGTCCTACTGGCTACTGATGGTGCCTTGGCAGCAACTTGGGTAGTAGACTGCACGCGGGCAGTAGGAAGATTGGATTGTGCCCTGGCAGAAGAAGCATGCTGTGCCGGAGCCACTGAGGCGGATTACGCCTTGGCCACTGAGCACTCAAGTTGCAGCTGGGCAACAGCAACTGCAGAAGACTTTGGAATCCACACAGTCCTATTCCTGGCGATAGCCACAGTGCGCTTGTTGCTCTTGGCACTGATCATATTCTCGTAGGCTGTCTGGTTGACTTGAACAACCAGAGTCTTATGCGTCTTGCCAACCGACACAGTGTCATATTAAGCTGTCACCTTCTCGTCGGATGAGAAAGTCGTCTCCAGCAGAGTCGCCATTTTGTTTACAAAAACAAAAAAGTTTATTCCAAACTTGAAAAAAAGAATTAGTACAAAATATAATAAATTTTAGGGAAGTACAACTGTAGAAATCTGATCAAAAGACGATCACTTTATCCCTTGGACTATGTAAACTTGAAGACTGTAGCCTCTGGAGAATGCAGTAGCGATTTTGCAAGAGTTCTTGATCTCTGTGCGTATGTATCTGATGATTTCACAATGATTGGAAACTCTATTTATAGAGTTCAAGAAATAACTATTTTAGCAGTTATTCTGATGTGTGCGAGACTGGATTGCGCCAAATTGGGTTGCGCCAACCTCCTGTTGCACCAACTTTCATTCAGTTGTTAAGTCGTGTACTAACTGTATTTAGATGCGTGGCATCATGTGATTGAGATGCGCGTGGTCGTGTACAGGATAGTAGATACGTCTTTAGATATTAGTGGCATGTGCGCCACGTCATCCTGTTTTAGAATGTAAGTTATCTCAACTTCATTAGGTTGTGCGAGCTTCGGTCAACTGCGCCTAATTGAGCCGTGCCTAGACACGTGGCAGATTTTGAGCAGAAGTCATTCAGATTGCGCCTAGGTGCAACTAAAGATTTTGTCTGGATTACGCCTAGGCGCAACTTATGAAGTGTGCACGACAGCTGTCTACCAACTCCCCTTGAGCGACACAATTCACGGGATTCGAAAAAAAATTCCTCGTTCACTGTGGTGTCAGTCGTCAATGCTGTTGTTTTCCATAAATAAATTCCTTTATTTATTGTGTATCTGAGAAAATTACAACTGTAGGAATCTGATCTAGAAGACGATCACTTTATCCCTTGGACTATGCGAAGAAGAAAAGCTCTCAAAATTTTGACAGTAGATAACTATGTATCTGTACAATGAATGAGAAAAAGAACTCTATTTATAGAGTCAAAAATAATAACTGAAAAGATAACTGTCTTCACAGCCTGTGCTTAGTTGAAAATCATGCAGGATTTAACATACGCAAGGTTGTGAGCAGTTACTGGACATGGCCTGTAACTGTTGGACACATGGCAATCATGCGTGGGTCATGTGCAAGTTACAAGACACGCAGGCGAGAGATCAGTGGCATGGCTGCCACGTACTCCAATTTGATAAAATCCACGCAGACTTGTTGAAGACGAAATCCACGCAGACTCAGGGTAGAAAGCTTCAAAATCCACGCAAACTTGGGGCAGAAAACTTCAAGATCCACGCAGACTTGAGGAAAAAAGCTTCAAAATCCACGCAGACTTGAGGAAAAAAACTTCAGAATCCACGCAGATTTGAGAGAAAGCTCAAAATACACGCAGACTTGAGATAGGACTGCCAGCTGTCTTGATTCAGCGTGCCTCGACTGACACAAAATCTCTGACAGTGATTGCTTTTGTCAGTCGCATTAAATGACAAAAAACTCTTTTGGTACGCCAACTTGACGAAGGTTGAGTCTTGCTGAAGAAGATTTCAAAAATCACGCAATAGACGGCTGTGATCTCTCGAATTCTGTGCATACGTGGCATACGAAGAGACATTCTTCGACTGTTGTGCTGTCAGTTATAATTACTCTCTGACAAATGATGAGCTGTCTCCTCAGCGTGATTTGTAAATATTGTCCTGATCAACTGAGCGTGACTTTTGACTCTGTCCTGATCAACTCAGCGTGACTGTCATTTTTAAAGGTCTACAAGACCCCCTTCAAAGTTTTCGAAAAATTGAAAAGACTTCAAAATTTTCGAAATACTTTGAAAATAAGATGATAAAATGAAATCAGTCATGCTGAGATGACTTTAAATTTTTCGAAAGTCGAAAAGACTTCGAAGTTCTTTGAAAACATCCAAATGAACTTATTAAATGTCATAATGACTCTTCGTTCTCCGAGACTGATTGTATCCAGTTTATGGTGGAATATGAACCGCCGGCGAGCTCTGTTATATAAACAGGGAGAAGATTCATTTTTAATCTTCATCTTACGTCAACATGACACCAAAGGAAGAAGCTGAAGAAGAAGCACGCAAATTGGGTTTTTGTTCCCATGGTGATCCCACTTTTGAGGGTAAGGAACCGGAGCCCCTAGTCTTCGAGTTCAAAGATGATCCCATGCATTTAGCCAAGAATTTCCTGAGCTATTTTGGTCTGGATAGATCATCTTCTTCTGACGGATGCAGCCTTGTAGAGCAGCGTGAAATATTGAAGGCTCTGTTACACCGCATGGGGGTTAAGAGCGTAGAAGAACTGGGCACTAAGCTCAGTCGCTCTGCTAAATAGAGCGTGTCTTTTATGCTTTTGTCTTTTTTTGAAAATGTTGCACTTCTTCTTTTCTTTTGTAAGGCCATCAGTGCCTGTCTTGAAGAATATAGTACAACTTTTGTGTTTAAACAGCGTGCATTAATGAAGAATGTTAATTAGCACTCTTTGACTGTTTCTAATGTTGCGTTGTCTTCTAAAACACATGTGTCATTCATTCCATGGTTTACGAGCACTATTCATGCGGATCTTTTCTAAAAATAAGCTTGTACTTTGTCCTTTAAATAGATAGCTGAGTTTCAAAGACACTCATCTCCCATTCTTCTTCTTCTTCTCTGAGAATAAAATTTTTGGGAGATTTCATTCTCAAACAGGAAAGAAATGCTTTCTAATGTTCGATTTCTGCGCACTGTATCAAACATGGGTTTGCCAATCCTTAGCACCAAACTTGATGGTAAGTCCGCGTACCATTTTTGTTGCTGTTGAAGATAGGCTTTTATGCTTTTGACTGAAAAATGCACGCTTGACTAGCCAATGCGTGCCAAATGACATTTCTGTTGATTAATTCTCTTTTTCCTTGCTGTTCTCTACAGAAGCTCGGTTGAAAATTTTCTTCAGAACTGGCATTGGTGATATAGATGCTGTAGAGAATATCCTGCTGATACCTACATCAGGGAGCTCATACGCTTTTGACGCGTATATCAGACAACTCAGAACTCTTCGTGGGATAGAAGGGTCTTCCTCAGATGGTAGGAAGAGCCTTTATACACGAGAGTTGGATGGTGGAGTCAACTCTACCCCGAAAAATCGGGTGGTAGAGTTCCTTTCAAGGCAGAACTAGGAATTGTATCCCAAGGTTTGGATACATTCCTGTCTTCCTTGAGAGGTTACCCCCAATCCACCAGTTGTATTGGCAGCACCACGACTTCGGGTTGCCATACTCTGTGGTTCTCCTCTCGTCTGAGAGAGAAGACCAGAGTTTGATTCCTGCTGATCTGGTCGTGACTGGGACCCAGACTGTCAGGAACTGCCACCAACAACGAACCTGACGGAGAAGGTCCGACGGAGAAGATCCAAAGAAGAAGATAGATCTCTATTAGGTTATTGTTGTGGTGTAGAATGAAAATCCAAGATTTGTAGTAGATTTCCATTATGATTTGTAAGAAAGTCTAAGAAAATGTAATAGACTTTTTGTGGTGAAATGAGAATGGAAATGATAATTCTTCTATGCTCAAAGATTTGTATTTGTGGATGAATTGTGGACATGATAGATAATGAAATCTTCTTTTCTGTTTTAGAGTATATGATATTATCAGAGGTATTATGGACGTGATAATATGTAGGAACTCAAAAGAAAATAGATTGATTTCTATGCAGAGGTCAAAAATGACAAATGAGCAAGTAGATTCGGAATTGATTCAGAGGTTATGAAAACGTGATCAATAACGAATCCCCACTTAATAAATTGATAGAAGATTATGAACGGACGAACCGTTTAGGAAATGATGAACGGATGAACTATCGAATGAATGTAATAAATGAACGGATGAACCGTCAAGTATTAATGAATGTATGAATCGTCGGATGAATGAGACGCTTCATTATTTGAGGAACTTCTGCCTATAAATATAGCAGAAATCTGACAAGAACGAACGCTTCTTCTTTCAAACATAAAAATATCGTCGGAAGAAGCATCCAAGAAAGCTGGAATTGCCATGAAGATTCAGAAAGGCACTGGAGAATGCCCTGCTGATCCAATTCAATCCAAGAAGGCGGAAGCAGGCGAAGGTTCATCTGTACCCAAGCCACCAAGGGACATTCTGGACTTCCTGCTCGAACCAGGAAAGACTGAAGAAGAAAAAGCCATGAGAATGGCTGCTTGTAAGTTTCTCGTGGGTTCCAGCAAAGAGGTTCTCAGTTCTTTTGCTGATCGCGTCTTCGAGAAGGACGGCAGTGGCCCACGTCCAAATGTAGAAAAGGATGATAGTGATCTTCCTTAATATCATGTATCATCATTCATAATTAAAATAAAATAAAAATTTTATTTTTTAAACATGAATTTGTCTGATGATTATAAGCATTTACATTTATACATAGTACTTCTTAAGGAATTTGCCATTAATAGGCATCAAAACTTTTCGACCATCCAATTCTGAGAGTTGATAAGCTCCATTTGAGAAAACTTTGCTCACAATATAGGGTCCTTCCCATTTTGCGTCAAATTTGCCCTTGCTCATATGAGTCATAGTTATAGGACGTCTGACTGTTAGAACAAGTTCTCCTTTTTGATACGATCGAACTCTGACTTTCGTATTAAAAGCTCTTGAGATTCTAGCTTGATAGAATTCAATATTCTGTTGAGCAGATAATCGCTTTTCATCCAGAGCTTCTAATTCTTGAAGTCGAAGACGATCATTATTTTTTGCAGTGAGTTCATTAGCGATTGCTATCCTTAAAGAAGGAATTTGAATCTCTAATGGAAGAACAGCTTCGCAACCATACACCAGAGAGAAGGGTGTACATTTAGTAGCATTACGAACTGTAGTACGATAAGCCCACAAACATTCACCGAGCTTCTTACTCCAATTACGTTTGTTAGTAGAGACAAACTTCTTTAAGAGTTTGATAATGGTCTTGTTGAAAGCTTCTGCTAATCCGTTAGCTGCCGGATTATATGCGGTAGAAGCCACATTGTTGATCCGATGATCGTCACAGAATCGAGTAAACTTCTGACTAACGAACTGTGGTCCGTTATCATGAATAATGCGTCGAGGAACACCAAATCTGTAGATGACGTGGTGCTTAATAAAGCTGATGACATTGGACGTCTTAACTTCAGACAAAGGAATGGCTTCGGCCCATTTGGAGAAGTAATCGGTTATTGCGAGAATAAACCGATGACCTTTTGATGACGGCGGATTGATCGGACCAATAATGTCCATGCCCCAAGCTTCGAAGGGCCATGATGCTGCCGTCGGATGTAGAAATTCCGAAGGTTGATGAATAAAATCCACATGGATTTGATAAGCTTTACACTTCTTTGCATATTCGATGGCATCTGATACCATAGTGGGCCAATAATAACCCATACGTCGAATACGGTCTTGAAGTTTTGGTCCAGGCTGATGTGCTCCACAAATTCCATCATGTGCTTCACGAATAATTTGTTGAGCCTCGTCACCGGCAACACATCGAAGAAGTAAACCATTATAGGCTCGACGATATAAGGTCTTTGTTGTATCATTATAATAGAATCGGAGTGATCGTCGTATGATAGATGCTGCCTCACTCGGATCATCCGGAAGAATATCATACAATACGAAATCTAAGAAAGGAAGTCTCCAATCCGTATCCGTATTTTGATTCTCGGCCGAATTATTGAAGATGAATTCCATGCTGGAATCAGATGAAGATGATAAAGACTTACGACTAAATCCAAATCCTCTTATTGTGTTGACATCATGAGATATTGATTCTTCAATGTCAACTGGAAGTCCTAGGGTCAGGTTATTTTCAAGATGAAATAATTCTCGATTGCGAACAATAACCATTTGTTATCGTCTAATTGGGATAGCCAACACTGCTGCAAGATTAGCTAGAGCATCAGCTTCTGTGTTACATGCTCGCTTAACATGTTCAATGAAGAATTCTTCAAACGAAGAAGCCATAGTTATAGCTGATCTATGATAAGGAACCAGATCTTGATGGCGGACTTCATAAGTACCCCTTATCTGATTGATAATGAGTTTAGAGTCTCCGTACGCCTCCAAATGTTGAATATTCGGATGTTTAACGAGTTGAAGACCAATGAGTAATGCATTGTACTCAGCTACATTGTTCGAACACGGCTGATCGAGAGAATAAGCTCTTTGGATAGCAAGACCTTCTGGCGATACAAGAACGATTCCAACTCCAGCGACAATATCACCATTAGGACCTATCATTGAAGCTCCGTCAAAGAATAGACGCCAAGTAGGATCTTCTTCAGCAATTTGGTTTGAATCTAGGACTTCATCTGGAATTTCGTCATAGAGTTTTGAATCTTCTGGAATTGAATGAGCAGCCAGAAAATCAGCTAAAGCTTGTCCTTTGACTGACTTCTGAGGAATATAATGCATGTCATACTGAGCAAGTAGGATTCCCCAGTTAGCTAATCGAGAATTCAAAACACTGGGTTTCTTCATCATGATTCGTATAGGACTGATCCTGGAGATGACGTGAATAGTTTGGCCAATGATATAATGTCGTGTCTTTTGAACAGCGAACATCAAGGCTAGACATTCTTTTTCGACCAGTGAATATCGAGGTTCAGCTCCTGTCATAGTACGACTGAGATAGTAGATGGCTTGTTCATGACCATTTTTATTCTTTTGAGCGAGTAATGCACCCAATGAATGACTCATTGCTCGAGTATATAGGAGAAATAGAATTCCTGAAACGGGAGGTACCAATACTGGAGGGCTCATCAGATATTGTTTTATATCATCGAATGCTTTCTGACATTCATCATTCCATACAAAAGAAACACCTTTCTTCATAAGTTTGTTGAATGGTCTGTAGCGTCCTGATAAATTAGAGATGAATCTCCTGATATAAGCGATCCTTCCTTGAAATCCTCGTAGCTCTTTTAAGGTGCGTGGAGGACACATCTCTTGGATGGCTTTGATCTTCTCGGGATCCACGTGTATACCTTTAGAGGTAATAATGAAGCCGAGAAATTTACCACTAGAGACGCCTAAGAAGGACTTAGTAGGGTTCATCTTTAATTGATGCTTACGCATTAGATCAAATATAGTCTTCAAATCTTGGATATGATCCTCCTTTTGTCGACTTTTGACTGCAATATCATCAACATAGCATTCGACTGTTTTCTGCAAATGTTCACAGAATATAGTGCTCATAGCTCGTTGATAAGTTGCTCCTGCATTCTTGAGACCGAATGGCATAACTGTATAACAGTATGTACCGATCGGCGTTCTGAAAGAAGTGTGCTTCTCGTCGTCTGGAAACATTTTAATCTGATTGTACCCAGAATACCCATCCATGAATGACATCCGTTCAAATCCACAGGTATTATCAATCATGACATCAGTGATTGGTTGAGGGAATTCGTCTTTAGGGCATGCCGTATTGAGATCGCGGAAGTCTATGCATACTCTGATCTTGCCAGTCTTTTTAAGGACAGGAACTATGTTAGCCACCCAATCAGGATGTTGTTCCTCTCTAATAAACCCGGAGGTTATGAGTTTATTGACTTCAGCTTTAATTGCATCCATAATGTCTGGACGAAATCGTCGCTGTTGTTGTTTGACCGGTTTAGCATTCGGCAAGATATTAAGCTTGTGAGTTGCAATTTGTGGATCGAGTCCTGGCATATCTTCATAACTCCAAGCGAAGACATCAATGTAGTCACGAATGAGTTTGATCATGTCTTGCTTATCAGTTTCAGAAAGACTTTCACTGATGAATATTGGTTTGGGAGATCCCTCTTCACCAACATCTATTTGAACAAGTTTGTCTTCAGTCAGAGGTTCTTTTTGCTCGAAACAGAACTCCCATTGATTATCTAATCTTTGGGCCCATTGTTCTGATTCAGGTGAGATTTCAAACTCTTCTTCGTCTTCATCGTTTTCTTCAGAATGGTTAATGGAAACCATGTTGGAAGACAGAAGGTTGCAGTAGAAGTCACCGATACTCGTATCGGAATCCCAAGAAGTGGTACTAGAAGAATCAGATCTCTTATCTTCGTCAGACTCGGAATCTTCATGGATAATATTGATAAAAGGAGTAGGAGCTGTATAGCCCAATCCGCATTTCGTTCTTCCATATTTCAAAGGAGGAATACGAACAGGCATTTTTCTTCCTTTTCCACTATTGAGGCCAGTCCTGAAGTCATAGCCCATATTTTTGATGATGTCTTTAGATTGCTGACTATAACGACGTAGTTGTAATCTTCCAGTATCATCATTTTTGTCTTCATCTTCTAAATCAGAAGGACTTTGGGGCCCTTTGTAGAAGAATATTGGAATGTCTCCTGGCTTTCTGTTGGGAACTAGAAAGTATGAAGATTATACAGGTTCTAGGGATACATCTGTATGAACAGTCTGTACAACCCCTATGGTTATTGTGTTCAAGTCATCTAACAAATGTAAATAACTATGAACATAATTACACATATCAACATACTGCAAAGATGGAGACTTTTCATTAAATGTAAAAGCAGCAGTATTTACATTGGGAGAAGGCTGAGCCTTAGAGATTTTAGCCAAGTCAATGACTAAAGGGGGAGAAGTAGAACGAGAAGAAGCGTTGTTTCGATTAAGATCGATAACAAATGGCTCAGAAGAGGTGAGCTCCCTTGAAGCTTGAGATGGAAGAATAATCCGCCCTCCAACTGAAATTAGCAAAGTATCCTGTTTCACATGTGGAGATGCAGGAATTGTAGTACGCCCACTGACAGGAATAATTATTGTGTCTTGAGCAAACGACTGAGGTAACGGAGAAATTCGTCCAGTCACCGGAATGATGAAAGAACCTTCTTCAAAGAGTTTGGGAGATTGTTGCTGAGTAGTTCAACCTTTAACAGGAATTATTAAGGTCTCACTTTGTGCATCCTCTTTCTCCATAGCTTGTATGACCCTTGTATACTCTTCTTTGTACATTCGGGAATCATTGAAATAGGCTTCAACCCCATGGAAGGGATTTATGTCAGCAACTTCTTTTTGTACTCTTCCATTGCTATCAATGTATTTAAAACACTGATGAAGAGTAGAAGGCACCACATTATTTTCATGAAGAAAGGGCCTCCCCAGAAGAAGATTATAGGATCCGACGATCTCGATCACATAGAAAGTGACTTTGGATCTGAAATCACCTATTTGAAGCTTCAGATGAATCTTTCACAAAGGTTCGCTTCGACTTTGATTGAATCCCAGGATAGTAGTAACCGTCTTGGAGAGTTTGTGAAGAGGGATTTTTAGTTCATCCAATAAACTCTTTGGCATGATGCTTATAGCAGACCCTGGATCAATGAGGATACGATCTATCTTCATTGTATCGATATAACCGGTGTAGTAGAGAGGCCGATCATGTCGATTATCCTCCAGTAGCATGTCGTCTTGTGTAAAAGTGATATTTGGGATAATCTCCAGTACACTGTTGCAATGTAAGCAAGTGGCAGGTTTCACATCTGGTCTTCAATTGTACAAGACAAGAGTCAGCCTGTAGAAGTGCTTCACTTAACGTCTTCCGAGTCTCTTTGGAAAGACGTAGAAGTTCAAAGAGGGACATTCTAGCTGGAGTATTAGCAAGCTGAGCTAAAATATCAAAATTATAAGGCTTCTGAAGTCCAAGAGGAGAGGACTTCTTGATTGGCTTATCGAACCGAGCCTGTTGTTTGCCTTTCTCCAGAGCTGTAGGCTTGGGAGGAACAGGTTCAACCGCTGTAGTTGAAGAAATAGGTACAGTGGATGATTCTTCTTCAGGAGGAACATTAGGAGCATCTTTATCAGCTGGAGGGATATCAGGAGTATCCTCAGGATTCTTGGAATAATCCTTTAGATAAGGTTTCCCCGTTCGAGTGGCACTAACAAGTGCTTCTTCTTTCTCTTTTGGCTCTGTGTCAGAGGTAGACCCAAGATATGTCATATGACATGACTTAATCTTACCAGCCTTCTTGGACTTTCGAGAAGTAGTCTTTTGAGGAGATTCAAAATCTGCCACTAGATCAGGATGAATCTACATGATTTCCCCTGTTTCCAAAGTGACTGGCACTAATCCTTCAGATTGCGGAGGAGGAATATTCACTATTTCAAGAATTGCCTTGGGAATAGGGACAATCCCATTTTCAAGGAGTTGAGGAGGGAAATCTCCGAATTGCATAGAGACGACGTTGGAGGTGACGGTCTTCTCTTCTGGAGTAAGAGAGATAGCTCCAGATTTAATCATTTCTTGGATCTTTCCTTTCAGTACATAACATGTACGAATTGTATGACCCAGTATTCTGTGATATGGGCAGTATTTGGGATGATCTGTTTTACCAGCTTCATCAGGTTTGTTGATCTCAGGTAATTGTATCTTATTACCTTTCAGCAAACATTCAAAGATACCAAGGACATCGTCGTCATCGAAAGAGTATTCTTCTTTAGGGCGAGGTGTTCTTGGTTGTTGAGTTGTAGGAGTTTGAACAGTTGATGCATCTTTGCTCTGAAGATTAACTTCAAGAGTTTCTTTTCCCTTGCGAGCATTGTTTTTATTGTTAGTACCTTGACCTGTTTCTTTAGGAGTCATCTGCACTCCTAAACCTTTGAAGGTTTTAGCACTAATTTCTGTGGCCTTGGCACTAACTATGAAAGAAGGCCAGTCTTGGAATTGGGTGGATCCTGTCCACATGCTGATGATTGGCAACAAGTTTGATTTGTATGTGTCGATGGTGACAGCATCAGGGGTTCCAAGAGGCATCTTCAGAGCTTCTCTTCGAAACCGTTCAATGTACTTTTCTGTAGTTTTATTATTTTTCTGCTTGATTCTAATAAGAGCAGACATAGTCATGTCATTGAGCCCTTCATAGAACCGTTCAAGAAACATCTGTTTGAAACCGGCAAATGAGGTAATGCTCCCATCTGGGAGACTTCTATACCATTCATAAGCCGTTCCCTTGAGACATCCAACAAACACCCGAGTAAGGAGGACGTCGCTTGGTTGCAGTTGATCAGTCATCACTTCAAAGTGATTAATAAACTGACTTGGAGAAGTGGTTCCATCATAGAATGAGATAGTGGGAGGCTTGTATTTAGGAGGATACGATACTTGCTTCCATTCTATCGGATAAGGTTGTTTGATGCCTAACCTTTGTAAACCATCCTTCTGTTTGAATGCCTCGAATTGAGTTTTGAGATTCCTCAATTCTTCATTAACAACTCCGAAAGATTGTGGAGTTGTAACTTGTAGAGAATAGTTGGGAGGAGGAACAGCATTGTAAGCACTACCCCCAGCTCCAGAGAGACTAGGATTTGGTTGAACTTGTCCAGGAGTATTGGATTGTACTGCTGGAGGAACTTGTACTGGACTTATATCAGTGTCAGTTGGTATGGCATCTGGTACAGTCTGTCGATTTTGCATCTGTGTTGCCATGAGTTCATACATCGACTTCATAGTATCAGCCATAGACTTCATTTGTTGTTCCAAAGAAGCAATTCTTCGATCTTGAGGAGTCAAGGAAGAAGAAGGTTCATCAGTATTCCCATCAACCATATAAGTTGTGACTGTACGAGAGATTATTGATGAACTGGTAGATGTTGTTTGTTCTGAATCATTGCTTTGTGCATCAAAGTCAATTATAGGAGAACTACCCCCAGTAGGAAGAGGTGGGAAGTTAGATTCTCCAAGGAATTCAGAATCATCTTCAGAGATCAAATTTCTTTGACTAGAAGCTAAGGCTCTTGCTCTGGTATTTCTATATACTCCATCTGGACTATCAACTCTACCTCCAGCATCCCGAGAGGTCATATTGACAGAAGCAAACAAAGGCTCATCTTCATCAGGCATAGGTTCACACTGAATCCGATTGAAGACAGATTGTCGTTTAGTTTGACATCTGCATTGCATTGTGACTCTTGGCTGGAAGTCACATTCATGATCAACATGGTCATGAGCCATTGATTGACATCTGCATTGAATTATGACTCTTGGATAGAAGTCACATTCAGCATGGTCCTTTGTCACTGAATTACTCCTTCTCTTCTGTTGAAGATGTTCTTGTAAATCTATTTGTGAAGATTGAGGAGTATATTTCCTGTTCTTGGGTCTTGATGGCTCTTGATTATATAGAGAATGATTAATATGAGCCACATAGTTTCTTGTATACTCTGCATCTGGATCTCTTATCCTTGTTTCCAACTGGTATGGTTTCTTAACACTAGAAGTGTTTAGTTTTGTTCTTAGTTCAGTTGGAGGTAACACATTAGTTTTGGAAACATGGAGTTTTCCTTCCATTGATCTGGATATTTGCAGAGAAGGAAAAGTTGAACCACCCCCTTGATTAGGAGTTGGTAACAGACCTTTTCTAGACAAATTCTGTGCCCAATTCGAAGAAGTCACAGAAGAAGATATTAAGGAATGTTTCTTCTTAGACTCATTCAAGTTTTGAGACATAGAATGTCCAGAAGGAAGAGTAGTCAAAAGACCATCTCCTTTTCTTTGACTAACAAAATTGTCAGTCAAAGCTGTTCCTGAAGTAAAAACTACAGGAGCAGAAGAAACAACTAAAGAGTTATTCCTTTTCGAAGGGACTTTATGTGGAAGACCACTCCCAGTTCTAGTAGAACTTGACAAAGAAGAAGAGATAGCTAAAGAGCTATTCTTCTTAGATGAAATACACGCTGAAACAGGCTTGGTTAAAGAACCAGTACTGTTGGCGTGACTTTTGATTTTGGAAATACACGCTGGAACAGATTTGGCTAAGGAACCAGTGCTGTCAGCGTGATTGTTGATTTTAGAATTACATACTGGAACAGACTTGGCTAAGGAACCAGTGCTGTCAGCGTGACTTTTGGGGTTGAAATTGCATGCTGGAACAGATTTGGCTAAGGAGCCAGTACTGTCAGCGTGACTTTTGGGGTTGAAATTGCACGCTGGAACAGATTTGGCTAAGGAGCCAGTACTGTCAGCGTGACTTTTAATTTTGGAGACACACACTGGAACAGATTTGGCTAAAGAGCCAGTACTGTTAGCGTGATCTTTGATTGCTGTCATCTTCGAGTGCACAAGAGTGTGCGTGCTTGCAGTAGAGTTCTTGCCAGTGTTAGGAGTAGACACTGTGGCAGAGACTTCACCATTGGCTGCCAATTGATTCTTAGGGACATAGACAGAGTGTTCCTTCGACTTGGCAGTGATGATGGAGGCTGTAGTGGGCTTACCACTCTTAGCCCGCTGCATTTCTTCATAGGCGAGTTGATCGAATTGGATCGTCATCACCTTCTTCGTCGAGCCGATTGATGAAGTATCACATTGAGTTGTTGCCATCTCAGAAGAGGAGATGGTTTTCCCCAGCAGAGTCGCCAATTTGTTTTCCATAAATAAATTCCTTTATTTATTGTGTATCTGGGAAAATTACAACTGTAGGAATCTGATCTAGAAGACGATCACTTTATCCCTTGGACTATGCGAAGAAGAAAAGCTCTCAAAATTTTGACAGTAGATAACTATGTATCTGTACAATGAATGAGAAAAAGAACTCTATTTATAGAGTCAAAAATAATAACTGAAAAGATAACTGTCTTCACAGCCTGTGCTTAGTTGAAAATCACGTAGGATTTAACATACGCAAGGTTGTGAGCAGTTACTGGACATGGCCTGTAACTGTTGGACACATGGCCATCATGTATGAGTCATGTGCAAGTTACAAGACACGCAGGCGAGAGATCAGTGGCATGGCTGCCACGTACTCCAATTTGATGAAATCCACGTAGACTTGTTGAAGACGAAATCCACACAGACTCGGGGTAGAAAGCTTTAAAATCCACGCAAACTTGGGGCAGGAAACTTCAGGATCCACGCAGACTTGAGGAAAAAAGCTTCAAAATCCACGCAGACTTGAGGAAGAAAACTTCATAATCCACGCAGATTTGAGGAAAAGCTCAAAATACACGCAGACTTGAGATAGGACTGCCAGCTGTCTTGATTCAGCGTGCCTCGACTGACACAAAATCTCTGACAGTGATTGCTTTTGTGAGTCGCATTAAATGACAAGAAACTCTTTTGGTACGCCAACTTGACGAAGGTTGAGTCTTGTTGAAGAAGATTTCGAAAATCACGCAATAGACGGCTGTGATCTCTCGAATTCTGTGCATACGTGGCATACGAAGAGACATTCTTCGACTGTTGTGATGTCAGTTATAATTACTCTCTGACAAATGATGAGCTGTCTCCTCAGCGTGATTTGTAAATATTGTCCTGATCAACTGAGCGTGACTTTTGACTCTGTCCTGATCAACTCAGCGTGACTGTCATTTTTAAAGGCCTACAGCTGTCAGGAAATAATGGCCATTAAGTGTCAGACTCCACGTAGATTTTAGCGCAACAAGACTGGGCACAGTCTGATATTGGACGCAACCTGATCAGTGGCGCAGCTTGTTCTCTGAGCTTCATATTAGTGGCACAACCTGATCTTTGGGGCACAACTTGATCACTGAATAGTATGTTCAGGACACAACTTGATTTTTAGGTCCTACACCAGCCTCCGGTACCACAGCCCCAGTTATGCTAGCTGGGGTGGGTGTTTCAGCTGTATTCGGAGGAGCCCCTCTACCAGCTCGTAGGCAGAGCCCAGTCATTTCGGAGATGCTCCAGTAGCAGCAGCCGCCTTCAGGATCCGTCGACGTAGTCCAGCTGTTCACTTTCTTCCAGCAGTTCATAGAGGCCCAGCAGGCCCAGCAGCAGCGTCAGACGGTAGAGTTCAGTCAGAGCATCGATCTGGCCCTGACGACAGTTGAGAGGGCTACAGCTCAGCCTCCGGCAGTTCAGCAGCAGCATCAGCCGAAGAATAAGGGCATACAGGATTTCCAAAAGATGCACCCATGAAACTTCAGGGGTACATAGGGTATCATGTACGCAGATGAGTGGATCGAGCACATGGAGGAGATCTTCTGGCTGGCAGAGCTTCTAGCGAGACTGCAGATTGAGGCAGCGGCTAGTATGATACAGGACTTGGCTCGCACGTGGTACCAGACAGACCCGAGGGTTGATACAGTTGGTCAGACTTGGTCAGCTTTCAAGAAGCTGTTTAAAGGGAAGTTCTTCCCCAACGCAGTGTTTGGTGCCCTCGAGACGCAGTTCAAGGCTTTCGTGCAGGGCGGTCAGACTGTCGAGGAGTACGCCGGGGAGTTCTGCCATCTGAGCAAATTTGTTGAGGGGCTTTCTGAGGCGACGAAGGCCCGGAGGTTCAGGAAGGGGCTAGTCAAGGAGGTGAAGTCCTATACCAAGAGTGCCCGTAGCGCCAGTTTTGAGGAGATCCTGGTGGGTGCCTTAGCAGCAGAGGATGATCTTGAGCTGAGGCTCAAGAGGGGGCGAGACACTCAGGGAGCCAGTGGTAGCGGAGGACCGGCCAAGCGGCCGCACTTTCAGTAGCAGCATCAGTAAAGACAGTTTCAGTCGCAGCAGTTCCAGCAGTCGAGACTTCAGCCAGCTCAGCATCCGCAGCCGAGGCAACAGCAGCAGGCTCCGAGGCAGCAGTCTACTAGTTGTACCTTCTACAGAAAACTGGGGCATGGATGGACTGAGTGGAGGAAGAGGCTGGGGAAGTGCCTTCTCTGCGGTTCATCAAAGCATCAGCTGAGGGACAGTTCCCTCTTCGCAGGCAGAGCAGCACAGGAAACAGGAGCCAAGGCTCCAGTAGGACCGCTGAAGGGACCGTTGTCGACGCAGCAGCAGCGGTTCATACAGCATCAGCAGCAGGCCATAGTGGCCAGCAGGGGCGAGCTTTCGCCATGGCGGCCGAGAATGCAGTGGCTATTGGGGAGCTGATCGCAGGTTCTGTTCTTCTCGATTCTATTCCAGCTTTCACCTTATTTGATTTCGGGGATTCCTACAGTTTTGTGTTTGTATCATTTGTTGTTAGACACTGCCTTGTATATGAAACATTGCCTAGGACCTGCAAGATCACGACCGGGGGTGGTATTATCCTCGTGAGTGATATTTGTAGAGGACGGAGTGTTATTTTGGGAGGCATCACGCCAGCATAGATTGTCGTGGGGGTAGAATTCTGTTCGGAGCGCCAGGAGGGCCAGAGTTCGAGTTTATCCGACGGCAGGTGGAGCAGAACAGCAGACTTTTCTGCGAAGTTTCAGCCGAGGAGCAGGCAGCTCCACATCCTTTGATTGCAGAGTTCATGGACGTCTTTTCGGAGGAGTTGCCAGGACTTCCACGGGACAGTGACATTGAGTTCTCGATAGACTTAGTTTCCGATGCGGAACCGATTTCTCAGCATGTTTATCGAGTGAACAACAGTGAGTTGGTGGAATTAAAGAAGCAGGTGGATGAGCTGCAGGACAAGGGCTTCATCCGATCGAGTTCTTCACCTTGGGGTGCACCGATACTCTTTGTACCCAAGAAGGATGGGCGGTACGGATGTGTATCGACTACAGGGAACTCAAGAACCTCACAATCAAGAATAGATTTCCACTGCCGCGGATTGATGATCTTTTTGATCAGTTGAGCGGAGCTCAGGTTTTCTCGAAGATTGATTTGCGGTCAGGTTATCATCAGGTAAATGTGAAGATGGAGGATATTCCGAAGACCGCATTCAGGACACGGTATGCTAAGTTTGAGTTCTTGGTTATGCCGTTTGGGCTGACCAACGCCCTGGCGGTATTCATAAACTTGATGAACAAGGTGTTCCACCAGTACTTGGACAAGTTCGTGGTGGTGTTCATCGATGATATCCTGGTGTACTCGAAGACTGAGAAGGAGCACGAGGAGCACTTGAGAGTGGTTCTGAAGACACTCAGGAGGGAGGAGCTTTATGGCAAGCTCTTGAAGTACGAGTTCTTTCTGGACAGAGTTGACTTCTTGGGTCATGTGGTGACTGGAGATAGAATCTTAGTGGACCTGAAGAAGATCACGGCAGGTGAGGCTTGGTCGGAACCGAGTTCAGTAGCAGATATCAGGAGCTTCTTGGGATTAGCAGGCTATTACAGGAGGTTCGTGCATGATTTCTCCCGAATTATAGAGCCATTGACTAGGCTGACTCGGAAGGATGCAGAGTTTGTTTGGTCAGAGGAGTGTCAGGTCGCTTTTGATGAATTGAAGAAGCGGCTGACGACAGCTCCAATTCTGATATTGTCATCAGGATCAGGAGGGTTCACTATCTACAGTGACGCCTCAGGGAAGGGTTTGGGTAGTGTCTTGCAGCAGCATGGGAAGGTGATTGCCTATGCTTCCAGACAGTTACGTCCCTATGAGAAGAACTATCCTACCTATGACTTGGAGTTGGCAGCAGTGATATTTGCTTTAAAGTTGTGGAAACACTACTTATACGGAGAGAGGGTAGAGATCTTCACAGATCATAAGAGCTTGAAGTATGTATTTATATAGAAGGAGCTCAACATGAGGCAGCGTAGGTGGTTGGAGTTGATGAAGAACTTTGACATATCACTACAGTATCACCCAGGGAAAGGCCAACGTGGTTGTCGATACCTTGAGTAGGTATCCTAAAACCATGTGTTTAACTATGGATCGTCACTTGCTAACAGATTTGGAGACCGTGGGGATTGAGGTAATTGTGCCAAGAGTTCAGATACAGATGTGGGGCCTTCAGATTCAGTCGGACTTGATAGAGAGGATTAAATCGACGCAGTTCGAGGATGTTGCTCTGTGGTGTATCCGGGAGCAGGTTCGAGCAGGACTGGTGGATGATGAGTTTACTCTTGTAGAGGATGGCGCTTTGAGGCACAGTTTCAGGCTGTATGTTCCCAGTAGAGAGCTCAGGGAGCAGGTCATACAGGAGGCCCACCGATCTCAGTACTCTATACATTCTAGTGCCAACAGGATGTATAGGGACCTGAGGGAGAACGTCTGGTGGTATAGGATGAAGCGGGAGGTAGCTCGTTTCGTAGCCAGATGTTTGGTCTGTCAGCAGGTCAAGACAGAGAGGCAGAGGCCAGGAGGTTTGTTACAGCCATTGTCTATTCCAAAGTAGAAGTGGGAGTACATCACGATAGATTTTATTTCTGGATTACTGTCACGACCCGTACCCTAGAGTAAGGGCACGAGACGTGGGTACGTCCAGCCTACGCCGTAGTGTCGGTGGTAGAACGCTGTCCTAGGTCAAACATCTAACAATATAAAGGTACCTGTACAGTATATACACTCCGAATGGAGGTGACATAGCAAATACAGTCTCAATCACATCTAAGGTAGAGCATGATAAAAGATAGATAAAACATAAAATCCACAAAGAGATATAGCAGATAGAAGTCTAAGTGTCTAACATACACAAACCCAGAAAACATCTCAAATCTCAAATACAGTAATCCATAGAGTAAATACAGCTCAAGACAACTGAAAATAAGCTATAAGAAAAATCCTAGCTATCTATACAAGCTCTACTGTGTCTCCTCTAGGCTAGCAGGCAACCTCCAAGCTATCTGTAAAACTTATCAACAGGTCCAGTCAGGACAGGAGCGAGTACAGTACATCTCAACAAATCATAACAGGCTAGGAAATATAAACATGCTAGAGAGTGAGATACAGGAAACTGAAGAACAACATGATGTAAAAAAAAGAGACTGTAAGTAAATAGCTATAATATATAGAGAACTATCAGTGACTAGTGATTCAGAGCACAAAATGGTTATGTAAACGGCACGATGTTGTACACGAGTAATCTACAGAGGTTGTATACGAGTAATCTACTGGATTGATTACATAACCACTTCTACTCCCCCGCCCCAATCAATACACAAGGATCTGGCCAAGATATGTTATTGCACACGAAGTATAGTCGTACACGAAGATCATGTGAGCACATGAGTATACACGATTTCACACGATTTGTACACGAAAAGCACGAACACAAGGAGTACATGATGCTCATGATAAAGTACACGAAGACGAAATACCCGATGTATCCGCTAAGGGGATAACATCGCACGACAAGATCTATATAGTACTAATCCGTGTTACCAACGTGTCAGCATTAAGTAAAGTAATCTAAAGCAGGAAATATACTCCTAAACAAGATATGAAATAATCAGAGAATGTACTTGCCTAGTATCCTGAATATCTGAAGAGAATATACTGTCCGTGGAGTGGTGTCTGGCTCCTATAGAATAGTACAAGTCACTACATGTCCAAAATAGTAAAATAGACTGCTACAATGCATTCTACATGATGTTTTGGTCAATCTAGGCTAAAGTCAACCCTTAGTCAACTCTAGTCAACTACACTAGTCAAAGTAGGTCAACTAGGTCAAGTCCTAGCCCAAACAAGTCTCACTAGGCCTAACCAAGCCTAGGCTAGCACTCACACAATCACAAGACAATGTGAACAACAATGCATAATATAAAATAGATACTATGTATAAATACATACCTTCATACATATATGCATATCCACATTACATACATATTTAGATATATAGGCATATGTTACATCATGCATATTTACATAGTCACATAGATATATACATTCATGCACATTTACGTACATACTTTTATACATTATATATGTTAACATTCATTACAATGTATTATATTTTACTTATACCTTTGATTCATTCATTCATTTATATATGACATTCATTCATGCATTTATACATTCATTCATTCATGTTATCACTATATACATATTTGATTCATGTATCCACACATACATACATGGATACACAACATACATGTATATATTCATACATGCTTATATTGCATGCATGCATACATATATATCATGTATACATACATACATTGCATACATGCCTACGTACGTATCATATATGCATACTTGCATTCATTCATGCACATTACATACTTACATGCATCTATATATTATATACATTGTATACAACATGTAAAAATAGAAGAAGGAAAAAAAGGGAAAAACTGAAATGGAAAGGGAAGGAAGGAAAAATGTAAGAAAAAGAAATAACAGTGGACATATACATGCTTGCATCATATATTTTACATTACCATACATGCTATCATTATATATTGTATTACATTATGTATACATTATACATTCATATCTATCATTACATGTATACCTTGTATTCATATCTAGCATTCATTATAGACTTTCATGCATACATTGTATATCATTCTTTCATTCATGCATTTATGTATTGCTTACATACATTACATTGATTGCATTCCTACATGCTTGCATTCAACCATATATATACATTAATGTAAAGAGGATACATATCATATATATATCATTTCATTCATCTAACATATCATGCATTACATACTCTACATTTATTTAATATCCATACTACATAGGCTCATAGGTTACACAAAATGTCTATGTTGTATAGTCACTCTTCTACTTAAAATCAATACTGTACCAATAGGGCCTTCATTAAATTCTAGGATTAAAGTATTCGTAGTCCTTCGTGTTAGCTTTCCGAAACTTCAAACGGATCGTATTTTCGTGTCCGGAAGCTCCCGGAATCGCGAAAATACTGAAACATGTTCGTCTTTCGTACAGCTGACACTCAAATAATTTTACAAAAAGTTTTAGAACGATTTTGGCTTATTAAAATATATATTTGGAAAGCTAACTTTGATATGCTTCTTTTAAAAAAAATAGAAGATTAAAAGGAGTTCTAAGCTAAAAGTTATGACATTTCTAAGTTGCTTTGGTTAATAAAAACGTAGATGAATATTATGACGAATTTGAGTTGTTATAGACAAAAGAAACACATGTAGGCCAAGGTACTTGGATACCAACATAGGTATCCAAATGAAACTCATTCTAACCATCCTAACTAAGATCAATCCACTCTCTAACCATTCTAAAATTGAATTTAAATATTTATTTAAACTATTAACATACAAACATACACATGGGGTGTCCTAATTTGGGATCTATCAAGTAGGACACAAGACACATATCTAAAATCCTTAAGAGAGCTCCAAATGGTCTCAAATTTGAATCTAAAGGAGACACATGCATGAGGATGGATCCTACGGATTTAAAACTAATTTATATGCAAAGAAAATCAATTTAGAGGATGGATTTTACCTATTGGGAGTGGAATCCCAATGAAATCCTTTAGGACACGGCTCCGATACGAAGATCCCTCAAAGTGGACACTCCTTCTTGCACTTCTCTTCCAATCCTTGGTAGCACTCTTCCCTTGGAGAATGGGAATGATTGAGGGAAGATTTGGTGAAGGAATGATTTGATTTGGAGATCAAATCAAAGGGAAGGCTCTCTAAAATTAGGGAAGAACAAAAGAAAATTAAAAGAGGCAAGATTATAATGAATGAAATAATCATTCTCCCCTAAAGGTAGCTGCCATAAAGAGTCCATTAGGGCTAATGGAAAATGTCCTAATTGCCCCTCTCTAGTCTCACATGGTTAAGTCTAGACTAGGTTCAAGTTTGGGGTCAAAATGATCTAGTTTGAGTCTCTAACTTAACCATTCTAACATAATAAAAATTAGTTTAACTAACTAACTTCAATGTTGGATTTTGTGGGCCATGCTTAACTTAATATTGGGTCCCATCTAGAGTTTAAGCTACCCGGGTCACAATACAAGTCGGAACGAGACGAAACTCAAACCCGACTAAACAAATCCAATAAAAACAATATTAAAAATATAAAATTTTCCCAAAATATTAAAATATGAAAAATAACCAAAATCATAATAAATCAATTTAAATATTATTAAAATAATCTAAAATTCACCAATTAATTAAAATCCTAAATAATTCAAAAGTCACAAAATGACCAAAATACCCTTAGCCTAAAAAGTTGTAAATAGTCATTCTAATTACATGGTTAGGTCCCCATGGTCATGGTTAGTCTCTAGGCTCAAAAGTTCTAGGGTTCACTAGCTAACACATCAAAATTATAATTCACCAATTTTAAATAGTATTAAATTAATTAAAAATTCCCATAAATCATAAATCATGTTATCAAATAATAAACTTTTACAAAAGTTCAAAATACCCTCATTTTAGAAAAGTGGGTGTTACAAGTCTACCCTCCTTAGAAAATTTCGTCATCGAAATTAAGATGGTCGTACTTCTTCTAGAGTTTCGTCCCCAACAAACAAAGTCTTAGAACTTACCTAAATCATACAATTTAAAAGAATGACATACAGGATCATGGTATACGGTGGTAGTTAAAGTCTCATCTAGGTGTACTAGTCACACTAGACCAAAACAATCATAGGTTATCAAAATACACAAGCAATCTAGGGTGCTAAACTAGAAAAGATATAGAAATAACAAATCATCAAAACTGTAAGGCAGTTTACCATCCTATATGAAAACTGGTACTTATCAAAAAATAAAATAAAGATAACTACTAATTATCTATAAAGGGGTACTATTCAAAGAAAAAAAAATCACAATCAAAAGTTAAAGAATGAAAGTCAATTGCATTGAAATCCAATCACAATATATATATAGATAGAGAGCGCGTTAGAGAGGGAAAAGCTAGCATTATGTAAAGTTATGTGGTTTGTGTGTGTATGGGTGTATGTGGACATGTTCATATGGTTAGATAGTAGGCATGTGTGTATGTGAAATATATATATGAAAGTGTATAGGAGGATTTGGGTTTCAAAACAATAGCTATCAAGCTATACTACTCATAGCATATTGGTTAACAATCTACAATGCACAACCTATTTACTCATAACATGCATGGTTAACCATATATATATATATATATATATATATATATATATATATATATATATATATATATATATATATATATATATATAAAGTGGTAGAGATTTAGTTATGTATCTATATACATTATAACATGTATGCATAAATTCTATATATATCTATATAGATATATGAACATAACATAGAGATTAAACCCAGTTTTAGTTCAGCCTTTACATACAAAATCTGAAAAAAAGCTAATATTTAAACCAGTGTAATATTAACATAATGCAGTTTCAGATTTTTGGGGTTTGAAATATCACAACCAACTCAATGCTCCCAACACATCCTAACATGATGGAGATGAAACCCTAACATACTATCTACACATTTAGCTAGGCATTCAGTTCAATATTACATATCAAATCTGAAATTGAACTAAACATTCGAAATCAATGTAAAAATGTTAACATGTATTCAGTTTTAGGATTTTGGAGAAATTCGAACATCAAACCAACCCAATGTTCATCACAACCACAACCTAATATGTAAGAATATAAAACCTAACATTATATCCCTACATACAATAATGTATATAGCTCAAAATATTACATTAAAAAAACACCAAATTGAACTAACATTTGGAATCCAGTATTAAGGGTTAATATGCACACAGTCTCAGATTTGACAAATTCAAACACAAAACTCAACCAATTTCTTTAAGAATTGAAACCATGTATATAACATACATGTGCAGTGATGTAAACAAAACTAATAACATGAAATTTATATTCAAATTACGAATTTAAACTGGAAAAAGCAGAGAACCAGTCTCTGATACTGTGCTGTATCAGAAATATTGGGGTTTTGAGAATTTAAACATCAACAACATATTAATATGTATTTAGATAGGTTGGTAATCAAAGTGTAGCATGCATACGTGTCAGGCAAAGTATCTGTGTCCACTATATATATATATATATATATATATATATATATATATATATATATATATATATATATATATATATATATATATATATATATATATATATATATATATATATTCTCATATCCCAATATACAAATCAATTTCTATATCAAGACCAATATTTAGATTCCCACCAAGATTGCAAAGTAGGTGATTGATGTGATCAAGACAGTTTTATTATTATTATTATTATTATTATTATTATTATTATTATTATTATTATTATTGTTATTATTATTATTATTATTTATAATAATACAAAAAATAATGGCAAGAAGGAAATAATGATAAAATCTGTTCTGCTTATCTGTTTAAAAGAAGGAACAATTTTGAAACCAGAGCTATAATATCAAATCCAAGATAAGGTCTAGCAAAATCATCAATTCATTGTAATATGAAGAAACTCATAGCAAGAAGTTACACAAGATTTATAATAACAGCCCCCATTTTGAAACTCGTAATTTATGTACTCTCATATTCATGGAGCCCCCATGTTTATATTCATGTGCACCCATTTATGGGCCCTCATGTGAAATCATGTATAATAACATAACTTGAACGGATCCTTGTGTATTGATTAGGGATGGGAGAGTAGAAGTAGTCATGTGAATATTTCCAAAGTAGTCTAGCCATGTACAACCTCTCATGTTTATTATCAAGCCGTTCACAAGTCTATCTTATATTCTAAATTACTAGTTCACTGTAGCTCTTTACTTATAGAAGATATTTCCATTACAGTCTTCTCTTTATTTCATGTCCTTTCTTTCAACGTTTCATGTATTTTACTCTATTGTATGTTTTATATTCCTGTCATGATATGAACTGCGTGAGATGTACTGTGCTCGTTCCTGTCCTGACTGGACCTGTTGAAAATATTACAGAGGACGAGGATGAGGCATGTTGCACCACTTACTACGGGACCGCACTAGAGGACACCTGTGACTTGGACTTCCAGCAGGATTTATTACCTGCTGACGACACTCCCTTCGTTTAGTTTCTTATTTCAGTTGTATCTCATCTGAATATTTGTACTAGAGATTATGATGATGTGGATTTGTGGATCTTGTTAGATGTTTATCTTAGACTTAGACACTTTAGATTATCTCTTTATCATATTTCATCTGTGGATTTTGTTGATATTCTTATCTATCTTATGGTACATCTTCCTTAGCTGTGATTGAGTTTGTACTTTATATTATTCCTCCATTCAGGAAGTATAAATGTGCAATGTTCCTTATAACTGTTAGATGTATGTGACCTAGGACAGTGTTCTACCGTCGACACTGTGGCGTATGCTGGACGTACCCACTTCTCGTATCCTTATACTGGGTGCGGGTCATGACAGTAATAGTAGCCCATCGTAAGAGCGTCGGTACAGCATTTTGGTAGCTGTATCATAGTAAAATCTGAGGAATCGCCTTCGGATAGACACTACTTCCTTTGGGTCCTCAGGAAGGATTCCGTAGATGGCATAGTCTATAAAAGGAAATCTCCAGTCTTTAACATTGACCTTTTTTTTCTGTTGCATAACTGTGATGAATATGCAAGGCATCTTTCACACAGAATAGCTCTCGACCAGACACTGTGATCGAATGCTAAGTATTGGTAACGACGGTCAAGGAAGCAGCAAGACCGACTAAAGCATCTGCTTCTATATTCTGTAATCGAGGCACATGCTCGATGAAGAATCCAACGAAAGTAGAAGCCAATTCGATAGTCGCTTTGTGATATTGGATGAGATCTTCGTGACGAACTTCATAATCCCCTGGGACCTGACTAACTATTAGGTTAGAATCGCCGTAAGATTCTAGATAGTCAACCCCCCGTTATTTTGCCAGTTGAAGGCCGATCATTAGGGCGTTATATTCGGCCACGTTGTTAGTACAAAGTTCCACGAGAGAATATACACGGTGTATAACCAGATGGTCGGATGATACAAGCACGACGCCTACTCCGGCTACGATATTTCTTTTAGGTCATGTTCTTGATGCACCGTCAAAAAACATTTTCCAAATGGGGATTTCCTCAGTTACGGTATTAGACTCCACTACTACATCCGGGATTTCATCGTAGAGTTTGGAAGATTCTGGCACCGGATGAGCTGCAAGAAAAATCTGCTAACGCTTGGCCTTTTACTGCTTTCTGAGGGACGAACAGTATATCGTATGGAGTCAACAGCATTGCCCATGTAGCTAAACGGGAATTAAGAGAACCTGGTTTAGTCATGAGTATTCTTAGGAGATTAACTTTAGATATGATGTGGATAGTCTTCCCAGACACATAGTGGCGTATCATCTGGATAGCAAATACCAGTACGAGACATTCTTTTTCCACATGTGTGTATCTGTGCTCGACACCCACCATCGTGCGACTGAGATAGTAGATTGCATGTTCATGGCCACCTTCATTCTTCTGAGCTAATAGGGCACCAAAGGAATGGTCCATAGCACAGACATATAACAAGAAAGGCTTTCACGTTATTGGAGCCACTAATAACGGAGGGCTTGTGAGATACTTCTTGATGTCGTCAAATGTGCGTTGATATTGTTCAGTCCAGACTAAAGATACTCCCTTTTTCATGAGCTGAGGAAACGGTTGAAACCTTCCAGAAAGATTTAAAATGAATCGTCTGATGTACGCTAGCCTTCTTTGAAGTCCGCATAGCTCTTTAAGATTTCTTGGAGGATGCATATCGAGGATAGCTTTCACTTTCTCTGGGTCAAGATGTATATCCTTTGAAGTGATAACAAAACAAAGGAACTTACTTCTGGAGACTCCCAGAAAAGACTTGGTTGGATTCATCTTGAGTTGGTGTGCACGTATTAGTTCGAAAACCGTTTTCAAATCTTGGAGGTAGTTGCCCTTGAGACAACTTTTAACTACGATATCGTCTACGTAGCATTCTACTATTTTGTGCAAATGATCACGAAAAATTGTGTTCATAGCTCGCTGGTATATTGCCCCTGTTTTTTTCAATCCGAAGGGCATCACCGTATAGTAGTATACCCCCAACGGTGTTCAAAAAGATGTGTGTTTCTCATCGTCGGGGAATATCTTGATCTGGTTGTAGCCTGAGAACCCATCCATGAAGGACATCCGCTTGAAGCCGCAAGTATTGTCGATCATTACGTTGGTGATCGGTAGAGGGAACTCATCTTTCGGACATGCAGAGTTCAAATTGTGGTAATTAAAACAGACTCGAACTTTACCATTCTTTTTTATAACTGGCATAATATTAGCGACCCAGTCAGGGTATTGTTCTTCGCGAATGAACCCTTTTGAAATAAGCTTCTTGACTTCACTCTCGATGGCCTCCATGATATCGGGTCGGAATCGTCGTTGCTACTGCTTCACTGGCTTAGCTTTGGACGAGATATTTAGGCGGTACATAACAACTTTAGGGCCCAATCCTGGCATATCTTCATAGCTCCATGCAAAGACGTCAATGCATTCTCTTATAAGCTGTATAAGAGATTGTCGTTCTTCCCCAGTCAGACTTTTGCTGATGAAGATTGGTTTAAGAGATAATTCACCTCCTAAATTAACTTGGACGACTTCGTCTTCAGTAGGTGGTTCACGTTGTTCGAAACGTAACTCCCACCTAGTATCCATCTTTTGAGCCTATTTTTCAAGCTTGATCGATTGGACATCACCTACAATTTGATCAACTGACACCATGTTGACAGACAAAGTTGCTTTAAACATGTCTCCAATACTGGAGTCTGAACCCAGAGGCAGGAATCAGAAGAATGAGAACAACGATCCGCTTCGACGTCTGATCCTTCAGGAGTTGTTAGAGGAGTAATGTAACCCAAACAAACACCGTTTTATTGATAATAGTTCTCGGGTTTACCGGAAGGAGCAAAGTGACGTATTGGCAATCGTCGTCCCTGACCGTAGTTTAGCTCCTGGTCGCTTTTTATATCACATCCCATATTCTGCATGATATTCTTAGCCTGCCAACTATATCGGTAAAGTTACATTTTTCAGAATCATACTCAGCTTTAGTGTTGTGATTGGGAGAAGTAGAGTCCAGAACGAACTTTCTTTCGCCAATTATTTGACCGAAGATGATCCATTCTTCACCCTTCTTTCTAGCTGGGGAGATGAAGTAGTGGATATCTTTCGGCCAAACTTTTTTTTGCAGACGAGGCGTCATGATCGACATACAGAGATATGGTCCTATGCCCTGCTCTAGGGCGTATATCGTATCTATGTACTGGTTTACAGATTGGTAGACATTGGAGTAATTCAAAGATAAACCTTTACTTAGAAAATATGCAAGATCTTCTTCAGGGATAACATCATCCACTGAAGGTACATTATTTTGAGTATTGATATACTCATTGAGGGGATCATTGTCTGGAATAGGAGCCACAGACTTGGCCAAGTTCGCCACATAGGATAACTCTTCAGGATTGGGAGGACAGACTTCAGCAGGTTCTACCCGAGGTATTTTACGGAGAGTGATGGTCAATGGTTTGACCTTATCAGGATTCTTCTTTTTAACCCAGATTGTGAGAGGCTTTGGAGTACTTTTTGGAGTAGTACATCCTTTGACTCAAATAATCAGGGGACCATCACTGGCGGATGAACGCACTTCAGCATTATCGTCAGCTTCATTGCCGTCATCTTTGGAGGGCTAAGATTGGTAAAGTACCGAATCTCTAAAGTAGGCTTCAATACCCTTGAAAGAATCGACATCGGCAAACTACGTCTTTATGATGCCATCGCTGTTGACGTACTTGAAGCACTGGTGAAGGGTAGAAGGAACGATCATGTTCTCGTGTATCCATGGACGTCCTAACAAGACGTTGTAGGACACGTACGTTGGCGTCGATTACATAGCAAGAAACCTCCGTTCGGAGATCACCAATCTGGCACTTGAGACGAATCTTGCCCAACGGGTGGCTTCTCCCAGCATTGAAAGCCATGATAGTTGTATTGGTTGCAGATAGCTAGTGCAGAAGGATACCTAAAATTTGGAGTAAATTTCTAAGAATGATGCTGAGGGAGGAACCTGGATCGATATGCATCTGATCCACCTTAATCGCCCCGATATACCCTGTATAGTACAGAGGTCTATCATGACAATTATTTTTGAGTAGCATGTCCTCCTATGAAATGGTGATGTTGGGCACCACTTCCATAGTATTGTGGCAGTAAAGACAGGAGATGGGATCTTCAGTGGGGGCTTTGACTTTAACGAGGTAAGAGTCGGCATATAGTAATGCCTCACTTAAGGCCTTTCGTATCTCTTTGGAGATTCGCAATAAATCGAACAAAGACAACCTGGCAGGTACATTGGCCAGCTGTGTCAGTATGTCAAAGTTGTAAGGCCGATCCATGCCTTCAGAAGTTGGTGCCTTCAGAGACTTGTCAAATTGCGTCTCCTTCTGCTTGGCTTTGTCGGTAGTAGAGGGCTTAAATGGACCGGCTTCTAAACTTGTGGAGGCAGCAGGAGCTTGAGAAGGTATTGCCTCTTCTTGTGCGGGGTCATAAGTCCGTAGGTAAGCCTTTCCAGATTGCATCTCGCCAGATAGAACTTCGTAAACGGGAGAAGACACCATATGACATGATTTGTATTTCTTGCCCCTCTTTACTTTGGAAGATACCACCCCTACATTATTTCTTGCACAACATCTGGATGGACCCACATGATCATACTACGTTCAGTCGTGAGTGGCACCAAGGTTGAGTTGTAAGCCGGCAGCAGGTTGACGACTTCCATTATTGCCTTGGAGATTGGGACTACGCCGTCTGGGACTTCTGTGGGAGGAAAGTCACCAAATTGAAGAGAGATCATGTTAGAAGATACGACCTTGTCTTCAGCTTCGAGGTTGATCACTTGGCTGTCGATAAGCTGTTGTATCTTCTTCTTCAGGATAATATAATCCTTGGTAGAGTGGTACACGTACTGATGATAAAGACAGTACTTGGGACCGTTGAGTTGGTTCGCCTCTGCAGGACGTCGTGGTGGAGGCAATGTCAGTTTATTACCCTTCATTAATGTGTGAAAAATGGTAATAACATCATCTTCGTCAAAGGAGAAAGTCTCATTAGGTTTGTCAGGAGCGCCATGAGAATTGGAAGCTCCCTTGGAAGTGTCGACCTTCAAGTCTTCTTTCCCTTTACCCCCACGGACAGGGATAGTTTGAGGATGCTTGCCTTTGTCTTCAGATTTGGGTGTCTTCAACCCCAGTAATTTTAGATTAGGATCGTTATTTTCGGCAGCATCAGCGATTCCAATAAAAGAAGGCCACGTATCATACTTATGTATACCCAGACAGAACTTCACTGTAGGAAGGAAGTTATGTCGACAAGTATCCATAAGTTTTGAGTCTGGTATACCGAAGGACATCTTCAATGCTAGTCGCCCGAAGCATTCGATAAAAGCAATAACAAACTCAGCCCTCCTTTGCTTGCTCTCGATGAGGGTGAACATACTAACATGCATGCCACTCTCATAAAACCTGTTGAAGAAAAACCTCTCCAAATCTTTAAAGAAATTAATACAACCGTCAGGCAGACTACAAAACCATTCAAAAGCTACCCCCTGTAAGGTGCTAATAAATAGCTTTGACAAGAACGGATTGTCCTTAGGTAAGTGTAGAGTCTGCGTGATGAAGTATGTCATGTGTTGGTGAGAAGAAGTCATCCCGTCAAATGAATTTAGCGTCAGTGGCTTGTAGTTAGAAGGGCAAGTAGCATTCTCCCATTCATGATGATAAGGTTGAGATATCCCCATCTTTTGAAGCTCGTCTTTGCGTGAGATGGTATCGAGACGGACAACAAGGGAATCAATTGCATCATGTTGATTGAGCAGAGGTTGAGAAACGGCTATTGTACGATTATTAGGCATCGTTGGTGAAGGACTACCCCCAACATTTACAAGATTTGGAGGAGGCACAATAGAATGATACTCCTTCTGTAGTGAAGGATGGTTGTTGCTATGAGCTGAACTAACATGTGTTGAGACGTTTGATTGAGGTGGAGAAACAGCTCCAGCGTTTTGGACTGCCATGATACTGGTAAGCATATTAGTTGTTTGCAAAAACAAAAGTGTTCTTTATTTCACAAACTTTGTAAGAAGATTACAATAGAATTCTGGAAAAGTACAACTGTAGGAATCCGATCTGAAGACGATCGCTTTATCCCTTGGACGATGTGAACTTTGAAGACGGTAGCCTCTGAAGAATACAGCAGCACTTTGGTAAGAACTCCTGATATCTGGTGATGATCTTGAATAATCTAGGCCTCATAATGAAAGACTTGAAACTCTATTTATAGAGTTCTGGAAATAACTAATTTTTCGTTATTCTGGATTGCGCATGATGGATTGTGCTGACATTGGACTACGCAAGCAGCGAACTGCGCTGGCAGTTACTCGATCGTGGACCAACTGTATGAGACGTGTGGCATTATTTGATTGAAATACGCTTGGTCGTGTACAGACGGTTGCCACGTGGTGAGCAATTGATGGCATGTAGGCCACGTGTAAATTGTCAGTTGTCTTGATGGAGTGTGCCACATGAACTGTGCTGGCTTCAGACTGCACTGAGATTGAATTACGCTGCAGGGAATTTGGCAGATTGCGCTTCGATTGGGCTGATAGCTTGCGCTGCATGTACAGCTGTCCTCGAGCGCTGTGCTGCACGAGAAACAAATAGTTTCCTCGTTCTTCGGGCTGTCAGCTGTCAGAAGGTCTAATTTTCTGTCAGATAATGATAACGCGGCCACGTCAGCTAGCACGTTTGGATGTGTGCTCAGTTCAGCTTGCGTAGTTGAGTTGTTGCACAATCTGTTTCCTGTGCAGTTCACTTGAAGGATGCACAATTTGATTTTTATTGCTTCTTTGATGGGTGCAACTTAATTTTTAGGACCTACAAGACCCCCTTCAAAGTTTTTAAAATTTGAAAATATTCAAAGTTTCGAAATACTTTGAATTTTGAACTTAAAATCAAGTTGCACAAGTGATGCCTTGACTGCGCATTTGGAGGAATCAGCTCCTAATTTCTCGGCGCAATCTGAGGTGACTGTTACTTAGAAAAACTATAAATAGTTTCCTTTCATCTTTCTTTCGTTCTTTACTTGTTTCCGACTGTTCAAGAGAGAAAAAGCTCATGTGCCAACTCTGACTCTTGTCCTTCTTCTCCGTCGACGTCAATGGCCCCGAAACGTTCAGCCGCCGAGAAGGGCAAAGCCCCCGCTGAGTCTTCGACTCGGGTTGCGCCCCGAATTTCACGTCACGAAGTCGGTCACCCTGCGCTGCGAGGTAGATGATGAACTTCGATCAAAAACCCTTTTTAGGGTTCTTTGACATTGTCGAATCTCTTTTTAGAGATTTGACGGGATTGTGCCGCCCTGTTTATGGTTTTGGTTGCACAAACACAATAGTTTTCATTTTTATGAAAACTATATTCTTGCGCAATCGGTTAGAAAGTGTTGGCAAATGTTCAGCACATTCTATCGATTTGTGCAAGTCTGTCCAGCGTAAACTGATGCCTCGCGCAAGTTAATTAGCGCAATCTGATGACTTGCGCAAGTGGATGAGTTGGCTCAACTAGATAATTTTTGCATGTAGGCTACATTAGCGCAATCTGATGCTATGTACATAGCGTAATCTGACACTTGCATAATTTGCTAATTTTTTTGAACAGAATCTTTGATTTTGTATGTACTGAATTCTATCTTTTTGTTTGATGCAGTCAACCTCAGGGAAGACCCGAATTATGAAGTATTTGTAGGGACTTTGGCTGAGCCTAAATTTAAGAAGGATTTGTCCCATGTAACATTTCCTCAGTATGCCCTGCCAGCTTCTCGACAGGCCATACTAATAGCACAAGACAATGAAACATTGCTGAGTCTGATGAACGGGCAGCCTCTGCAAACTGCCGACGCCATTACTCATAAGTTTCTGTTTGGTGAGGCTCTTGATAAGAGTTTTCAGCCGAGATCTCGAGTTGAACAAAGACTCTTTCAGAGAGGCGAGAAAAGGATATTGTTACCAGACATTTCCAGGTGTCTTCCCCTATCTCGCTATGCTCATGCGAGCTATCCCAGGAAAATGGACTGGGATATAACTCCTCTTCAACAAGCCAGAACAGGGAACATTTGTGTGAAGAAAGGACCAAATAACAAGGACATGTTTTACAGCTCTTCGAAGCGTCACAGCTCCTTGCTCAGAGGATTGAAACTTGGGTACATCCCACCAGAGAACTCCTCCCTGCTGCTGCCGGTCAGGACGCCGATATTCGCAAACGAGTTTGCGAAGGTCGAAGGAAGATATCCTGATCAAGATATCCGATTAACAGGTCTTGTTAATCCGGATAACAAAAGATGGAATTGTATAGCCAATTGGATATTGGCTCAATTCGAAGAGAAGCTCAAGGAGATTGAGCTGTACCAACCGATATATTCTATGGTTTACGGCTTTCAACCCAATCCTCACCTATTCCTTGCTTTGGCAGAAAGGTACAACTTCAGGACATGGACTTTTATGATGCCCTGTGGGGAGATCGGACTGGCTCTTCACGAGATGAAGTACATCTCGAGTCTACCAATGGGGAATATCCCTTATGAGGAATTTGTCCCCACTAATGACGAGTTGGACAAACTTCGTCACGAGAACGCTGATATGGTGGCCGTCTTCGAGGAGCTCTTGTGCCACTACAAAATCTGTTCTTTGTAATACCAGAGCGGTTCGTCAGGCACCTGCTATTCGGCGAAATGGTTACCATATATGTTCCTTAACCACATTATAGAGAAGAAAACCAAGGAACATGACAATTGTAAACCCAACTTCTTTAAACCACTCAGCAGCAGTGAGGTGATTGGATTGATGGAGGAAAATAAGGAGATGGACATCATGATCGATGATGATCTTCAATATCCTCCTTTCAAGACAGGAGATAATATTGAAAGTTTCATGAGGATGGGCTATAGGCCCATGTCAAAGGGAGCCCAGCTGGCGGGTTTTCTCACCTACTGGCTCCGACGATTCGTCGTCCCTGGAGCGAGTGCCGTCGATCGTTTCCATTGAGGCATGCTGTTTGCTGCCGTCCGCTTAGTCTTTGGCTATCGGATGGATCTTTTGTCGGCAATGACCTGCCGAGTGAACGCTGGCCTCCGCCTGTTTGTAGATTTGATGCTCAAGGGGAAAGGCGAGAAAGGTAGCTTTCCGCGACTAGAGCTGCCATATACATACTTATTCGGATGGTTGCTTCTGCACTATCCTGCTCTGATGAATCCTGATATGGGAGCGATAGGCGGCAGCTTTTTAAGGAGATTCTCCAGAAGTAAATAGATATACGCCAGCTTAAGAGATTGCAGACGTGCTCTGAATCTCGGAAAAGGATGGAACTTCTACTGTGTTCCCCCTCCGAATGGCTATGAGCACATGGCTTCAAATCTGGTCGACTTGGGGAGGCAGCCTTTGGGTCATGCAGTCTTTGATTGGCTGAGGACAATCAGGCCGTCACACCTGGTTTATAGATTTGAAGATGAATGTTATTTGGAACCCTATCTTCCCAGCCGCTTTGCCCGTTAATTCGGCTACGACCAGTTTCATGTAGGCAACGCAATCACGTGCCTACAAGGAAAAGGCTATCTGATTGATGGAGCCCGGGCATGGACTTATTATAATGCTCGAGATACCAGAACAACATTTTTGATGCCGATGAAGAGCGACCATGGTCCGAGGATGCTGTACACATATTCAATCTTCTATACATCCGCGAATACATTCGCCGAGAACTTCAGTCTCGCGGACAGCTTTACAACAGCGGCCAGATTAAAGAAAGGAGCAACTGTTGTGTCGGCTCCTGGCAACGATGAAGAGCGTGAATCGGCCGATGCACCGTTGAAAGCTTCAAGGGAAGTCAACTTCCCGGAAGAAGTCAACGAACCATTACGCATTTCTTTGAAGGTTGTCAAATCTCTAGCCAAGGAGAGGATGAGGAGGATAAAGGAACCTTCTTCTCCTGTTGCTAAGAAGAAGCTAGTCTTGGAATCGTCAGAAAGGGTAACGACCCGATCACAATCTCGGCAGCAGGCCGAGTCAACTCAAAGAGAAGAGGCGGCAACCCCGACCTCTATCCATAGACCGATAAATGTTATAGATGTAGAGAGTCCAGAGAGACCTCTACACAGAAAGAAAATGGTCTTCAGAAGAAAGAAGGTAGTTACTCCAAGACCTATGTCATCGGTCGTGGCTAGTGCTGCCGCCGGAATCACAATGTCATCTCCTACACCTGCCCCTGAACCTGAAGCTTTCAGCCCAGAAATGAGGGATGAGGAGGAAGCCGTAGAGAAAGAAGATAAAGTGGTGCGATCTCCTACACTTGCAGTGGAGACTACCCAGCTTCCGGCTACACCGAGAATACTTCGTGATGAAGAGGATCGATTAATGATCGATGCTCTGAACGACTGTGACTTCGGCCTCCAGGATGATATGGATCTGATCGCAGTAACTGATAGTGGAGCACAAGAGGAGAGCACAAGTGATGAAGTTTCATCAACAGAGGCTGTTGATGATACTCTAAATCTAGAGGAGGACGCTGATGTCCATATATCCCTAGAAGCTGTTGATGACACATTGAATCCAGAAGAGGATATTGATGTGCATGTATCTCCAGAAAAGAATATGGGTGAAGAAGTAGCAGCTGAGAAAATTACTACTGCTGATCCCAAAGGTATTGAATGATATTATCAATCTTCTTTTCATAGATTAAATGGCTGACATCTACATTTTTATCGATACAGAAATTGAATCTTCCCCAATTCCTCCAACATGCATTGATATAGTGCCAATAACGGTGATAGCCAACGGTAGCAGGCATTTTTCGGGTGGCTCCGAAGCAGGTAGTAGCCAGGCTGTAATGTCGAAGGCTACTTCTGCGAGGTTGTAACTCGTGTCGGCAGCGGACAAACTTGTCCCTGTACCTAGCAATGGTAAGATCACTCTTACTTTTGATCCTTCTTGATAGTTGCTAATGACAGCCGACTGATGGTGTTTGTTTGATTTTGCAGAGGAACACCTGGGAGGGGCGACTAGCTCTACCATGGCTCCATTATCCAAAGAGACTTCCACCCATATGCAAGAAGCTGAACGTCTATCTGTACAGGCACCTACTGCTGCTTCGACGTCCATGGGAGTATCTGCTACTCCTGGTGCCCTTGCCACCAACAGATTCATAATCAGTTCCTTCACCATCCTTTTCTTCAATCCCCTCGGACCCTTAATAGAGAGGGTAATGGGCAAAGAAGAGGTTGGTTTCATAACTGTTAGGGGTCCAACCTCTTACCTGATAGCTGCCATCCGGAGTCAAGGTGATGAAGCGCAAGCTGCTTACCTTGAACACATCTTGGATGAGCTAGAGGAATCGGTTAAGATCTACAAAGATCTGAATCGGAGGGAGGTGGAGCCTTTGGTACAGGTCGAGTTTGAGAGGATGTCACAAGAAGTTGCATTTGCAAAAGTTGATCTCTAGATTATCTTGGACACTTTTACTGCTAAGTCTTCAGAATATAACTCTCAAATAGAGATCATAGCATCTGCTGCCGAGGAGAATGAGAAGAAAGTTGCTGAACTAAAAGCAGAATCTGCCCGTCTTCAAGAAGAGTTGAGACTTGTTCAGCTTGCTATAGAAGATGAGGCCACACAACATCAAGTTACAGTTCAGCAACTGGACGTCCTGACCCAGGAAAGAGATGAATATGTCACAACTCATCAAGCTGAAATCTCTTGCAGACTAGTAACCATGCCGACTTTCGACGATAAGTCTGGAATGGAAGAAACTAGGAGGCGAGTGATGGATTCTCGTGAGGAGCGACTGCAAACTTTGAAGCAGCAGATGACTAGCTTGATGACCCCGCCAGCGGAATAGAAAGACTTTTTGTATCTTCAATTTTTGTGATATGTAATTTTGTAATGTCTTTCAATTTTGATCAATAAAAAGGCATTTTCTTTGTGGCTCTATTATTTATTGCATATCTTATTCAGATATAAATAATAGCGATAGAAAATATATTCAGAGGTGCAAGACATGATATATTTCTTGATTTAATAAAATAATTATATTCATTATATCTGCTCAGAGGTAATATGGACATGGCAGAATATAATTTGTTGAATATCATTATTTCAGTAGACAACTTAATCAAAGATAACGAATACATGACAAGTTGCTGATATGAACGAAATGGATGAATCATCAAAATGTGTGAACGAAATGAATCGTCAGGATGAATGGATAGACCGTCAAATGAATGGAATGAACGGATAAACCGTCAGATAGATGAAATGAACGGGCGAACCGTCAGATGAATGGATGAATGGGTGAACCGTCGGATGAATGCAATGAATGGGCGAACCGTCAGGTGAATGTGATGAACGGGTGAACCGTCAAGCGAATGTGATGAACGGGTGAACCGTCGGATGAATATAATGAACGGATGAACCGTCAGGTGAATGTGATGAACGGGTAAACCGTTAAGCGAATGAGATGAACAGGTGAATCGTCGGATGAATATAATGAACGGGTGAACCGTTAGGTGAATGTGATGAACGGATGAACCGTCGGAGGAATGTAATGAACGGGCGAACCGTCAGATGAGTGTGTCGCTTCATTGTCTCACGAATCTCTGTCTATAAACAGAACAAAAAATCAAACTGAATGATCACTTTCACTTTTTAACATAAAGATGTCGTCTGGAGATACATCCAAGAAGGCTGAGATCGCCCCGAAGGTTGAAGCGGTTACTGAAGAACGTCCAGTCGAGCCGGCCCAGCTAAAGCAGACAGAGGCAAGTGAAGGTTCATCTGCACCCAAGCCGCCAAGGGACATCTTGGACTTCCTTTTTGAACCAGGGAAGACTGAAGAAGAAGAGGCCATAAGGATGGCCTCTTGCAAGTTCCTGGTGGGTTCGAGCAAGGATGTTCTCAGCTCTTTTGCCGATTATGTTTTTGAGAAGGACGGTAGTGATCCTCGTCCCAATTTTGAGAAGGATGATAGTGACCTTCCTTGATATTATGTACTATCATTCATGATGAAATAAAATCAAATTTTATTTATGAACTTGTCTGATGATTACAAGCAATGTCTTTTACATTTATACATAATACTTTTTGAGGAACTTGCCATTGATGGGCATCATTGCAACTCGACCATCTAGCTCAGAAAGTTGATAGGCTCCATTTGAGAAGACTTTGCTCACTATATATGGACCTTTCCACTTCGCATCGAACTTGCCTTTACTCATATAAGTCATAGTCATAGGACGTCTGACGGTTAGAATAAGCTCTCCTTTCTGAAAGGCTCTGACTTTAACTTTGCGATTGAAGGTCTTCGAGATGCGGGCTTGGTATTAATCAATATGCTGTTGAGCCAATAGCCGTTTCTCGTCAAGCATTTCTAATTCTTGGAGTCGAAGAAGGTCGTTATTCTCTATAGTGAGCTCGTTAGCGATGGCAATCCTTAAAGATGAAATTTAAAGTTCTAGGGGTAGAACTGCTTTACAGCCGTACACCAAAGAGAAGGGTGTACAGCCTGTAGGGTTGCAGACCGTAGTACGGTAGGCCCAAAGACATTCTTCAAGCTTTTCACTCATGTTTCGTTTGTTAGTAGACACAAACTTCTTAAGGAGCTTGATGATAGTCTTGTTAAAAGCTTCAGCCAAGCCATTAGCAGCAGGATTGTAAGCTGTCGAAACGATATTGTCAATCCGGTGATCGTCACAGAACCTTGCGAACTTTTGGCTGATGAAATGAGGTCCATTGTCATGAATGATTCATCGAGGTACACCAAATCTATAGATGACATAATGTTTGACGAAGTTGATGACACTGCTGGTCTTGACTTCAGTCAAGGGTATAGCTTCGGCCCATTTGGAGAAGTAGTCGGTTATTGCCAATATGAACCGACGTCCTCTAGAAGAAGGAGGATTGATAGGACCTATAATATCCATGCCCCAAGTTTCAAAAGGTCAGGAAGCAGCAGTCGGATGAAGGAATTTTGATGGTTGATGAATGAAATCTGCGTAGATTTGACAAGCTCGACATTTCCTTGCATATTCGACGGCATCAGATACCATAGAGGGCCAGTAGTAACCCATGCGTCGGATACGATCCTGTAGTTTAGGACCAGGTTGATGTGCTCCGTAGACACCGTTATGAGCTTTACGCAATACTTGCTTTGCTTCATCACCAGCAAGACAACACAAAAGTAGGCCATCATAAGTCCGCCGGTAAAGAGTTTTGGTGATCTGATTGTAGTAGAATTGCAGAGACCGTCGACGAATACTCGTAGCTTCCTTGGGATCTTCAGGGAGTATATCATGAACTACGAAGTCGATGGAGGGAACTCTCCAATCTTCACTGATAACATTGGCTTCAGTAAGATTACTGAACTCAATATTACGATTATTTTTGATGCAGAACAATTCCCGATTAGAGACAACCACCACCTGCTATCTTTTGATAGGGATGGCTAAGACTGCTGTAATATTAGCTAAAGCGTCGGCTTCTGTATTGCAAGCTCGATGGACAAATTCGATGAAGAAAGCTTTGAATGATGTAGCCATACTGATTGCCGCTTCATAGTAAGGCACTAGATCTTGATGGCGAACTTCATAGGTTCCTCTGACCTGGTTAACAACCAGCTTGGAGTCGCCATAGACTTCAAGATATTCGATATCCAGTTGTTTAGCTAACTAAAGGCCAATAAGTAGAGCATTGTATTCTGCTACGTTGTTGGAGCAAGGTTCATTTAGAGAGTAGGATCTTTGAATAGTTAACCCGTTTGGAGAAACAAGGACAACTCCAACTCCTGCAACAATGGCACCATTGGGTTCAATCCTGGATGCACCGTCAAAGAATAGACGCCAAGTAGGAAATTCTTCGGAGATCATATTTGATTCCAATGTCTCGTCCGGAATTTCATCATAGAGTTTGGATGTCTTTGGAACAGGATGAGCTGCTAAGAAATCCGCCAGTGCTTGACCTTTAACAGACTTTTGTGGAACATATACTATGTCATATTGGGCTAGCAGAATGGCCCATGTAGCCAATCGAGAGTTGAATGTACTTGGCTTCTTCATCAGTACCCGAAGAGGATTAACTTGGGATATGACATAAATAGTTTGGCCAATGATATAATGCCTTGTCTTTTGAACAACAAACATAAGAGCTAGACATTCTTTTTCGACCGGACTATAATGGTGTTCGGCACTAATCATAGTTCGACTGAGATAATAGATGGCTTGTTCATGGCCTTCTTTGTTCTTTTGGGCAAGTAAAGCACCCAATGAATGATCCATAGAACGGACATACATTAAGAACGGTATGCCTGAGATTGGTGGCACCAAGATTGGCGGGTTCATGAGATATCGCTTTATGTCGTCAAATGCTCATTGACATTCTTCGGTCCAAATGAAAGATACACCCTTCTTCATTAGCTGAGTAAATGGTCTGCAGCGTCCAGACAGATTCGAAATAAATCTCCTGATGTACGCAAGTCGACCTTGGAATCCTCGTAGCTCTTTTAGGTTGCGTGGAGGACGTATCTCTTGAATGGCTTTGATCTTCTCGGGATCCACGTGTATACCCTTAGAGGTAATGACGAAGCCAAGAAATTTGCCACTAGAGACACCCAAGAATGACTTGGTGGGATTCATTTTGAATTGATGTTGGCGCATTAGATTGAAGATAGTTCTCAAGTCTTGGATGTGATCTTTCTTTAGACGACTTTTGACAGCAATATCATCAACGTAGCATTCAATAGTCTTGCACAGATGATCTCGAAAGATGGTACTCATAGCTCGTTGGTAAGTTGTACCATCATTTATGAGACCAAATGGCATTACGGTATAGCAGTAGACTCCGCGAGGAGTGCGGAAAGAAGTATGTTTTTCATCATCAGGATTCATCCGAATCTGATTGTATCCGGAGAATCCATCCATGAAGGATATTCGCTCGAACCAACAGGTGTTGTCAATCATGACGTCCGTGATAGGGAAAGGAAATTCATCTTTTGGACAGGCTTCATTTAGATCCCGAAAGTCGATGCAAACTCGAATTTTTCCGATTTTCTTTAAGACTGGAACGACGTTGGCTACCCAATCTGGGTGTTGTTCTTCTCGGATAAAGCCACAAGCGATGAGCTTCTTGACTTCATCGTCGATTTCGTCCATCATTTTTGGCTTGAAGCACCGTTGTTGCTGTTTGACTGGTTTTGCATTAGGCAGGATATTCAATTTGTGAGTAGCAACTTTGGGATCTAGACCTGGCATATCTTCATAGCTCCAGGCAAAGACATCAATGTATTCTTGAATAAGAAGAATTAATTCTTGCTTATCTGCCTCTGGAAGGTTCTTGCTGATGAATATTGGACGAGGTGACCCGCTCTCTCCTATATCAATTTGAACCAATTGATCTTCGGTAGGAGGTTTCCTTTGTTCGAATCGGAGTTCCCATTGGGTATCCATTCGTTGAGCCCAAGGATCTGTTTCGGGATTTTCTTCAATATCCTCATCATAGCCTTCTGGAAGTTCAGCGGAGACCATGTTAGAAGATACGATCAGCCGATGAACTTGACCGATGCTGGTGTCAGAATCCAATGATCTGGAATCAGAAGAGTTAGAGCGCTCCTCACTATCGGATTCGGAGACTGCTGGGGATAATACCGGAGGTGAGGCATATCCGAGACCTCTTTTTGTCCTGCTGTAATACATCTCTGATGTTCCTTTCGGAACCATCGTACGGATAGGAGTTCTTCTACCCTTACCATAGTTGAGGCCATTCTTGAAGTCATAACCCATTTTTCGGATGATGTCTTTTGATTGTTGACTATAACGACGGAGTTGGAGACGTCTCGTATCGTTGCTTTTGCTATCATCCGTATAGCTGAATTTTTGTTCTGGTCCTTTACTAAAAAGTATCGGACTCTCGCCTCTCTTTCTAGAAGGGACAACAAAGTATGAATCATCTGGGTGTTTGAGTAAGACTTCTGTTTGAAGAGACTGTACAACTCCCATTGTAAATGACTGAAAGCTATCTAACATATCCAAATAGCACTTAGCATGATAAATGACATCAGTATACTGGAAAGGAAATGCTTTTTTATTGATTTGTACATCTGTATTTATAACAGGACCTTTAGCCTTAGCAGGCTTGGTCAGATTGATTACAAGAGGGGGAGAAGAAGAACATGGAGGAGGATTGGATTTGTTACGACGGAGGTCGATAACAAGCGGCTCAGAGGAGGTGAGCTCCCTTTTATCCTTGTTATGAGATAAATCAATAACAAGTGGCTCAGAAGAGGTGAGCTGCCTTTTTTCCTTGTTACGACGTAATTCGATAACAAGTGGCTCAGAAGAGGTGAGCTCCCTTTGATCCTGACCACCATCAGTTGGTTGCTTCTGGACTGGCAAGTGAATAGCCAGTAGTTTAGAGGATTGAGGACGAGAAACACGCCCTTTGACAGGTATGATGAGAGTGTCATTAGGCACTGCTTCTTATTCTTCTTTAGTGTCCAGAGACAGTACTACTTTCATGAACTCATCCTTGTACATACGAGCATCATTGTAGTATGCTTCGACACCTTTGAAAGGATAGAGGTCCGCAACCTCCTTTTGAACCTGTCCATTGTCATCGATATATTTGAAACATTGATGGAGAGTCGAAGGAACAATGTTATGTTCATACAGGAATGGTCTCCCCAATAGAGCATTGTAAGAACAACCATGGTTGTCTATGATGTAGAAGGTCACCTTTGTGCGGAGATTGCCTATTTAGAGTTTTAGGCGAATCTTGCCCAGAGGTTCACTTCTTCCTTGGTTGAACCCCAGGATGGTGGTGATTGTACTGGAATCTTCAGTGCATCTAACATTGTCTTCGGTATGATGCTGAGAGCAGACCCTGGATCTATCAGAATACGATCGACTTTCATCGAGTCGACATATCCTGTATAGTATAGAGGACGATCATGCCTATTGTCTTCCATCAGCATATCATCCTGTGTGAAGGTAATGTTTGAAATTAACTCCAACACACTATGACAATGGAGGCAAGAGACAGGCTCTGCTTTCGGCTTCTTCAGAAGGGTTAGACAGGTTTCTGCCTGTATTAGAGCTTTACTTAGAGTTTCTCGAGTCTCTTTGGAGAGGCACAAGAGCTCGAAAATTAACAGTCAGGCCGGTGTATTGGCTAATTGAGCCAAGATATCAAAGTTGTAAGACTTTTCAAGTCCAAAAGGAGATGACTTCTTCAAAGGCTTATCGAAGCGGACTTGTTGTTTGCCTTTGTCAGCTACTGTCGGTTTAGGAGGAGTGGGTTCTATAACGGATGAGGACACAATAGGGATGTCCTCAGTGGAAACAGGCTGCACTGGAGCGGACTCAAAAGAAGAAGCAGGGTTGTCCTGAGCTTCGGGATACTCCCTTAGATAGGCTTTCCCTGATCTGGTGCCCAGCAGGATTTCTTCTTCAACTATGGGGTCAAAAGACACCATATTGTAATCTTTGTCTTGCCCTTGGAGCGTTTTTTCTTCTTGGAGGAAGAGGGAACTTCGAACTCCGAAGCAAGATCATGGTGAATCCACATAATCTCGCCATTGTCAAGAGACAAGGGGACGAGACCTTCACCTCGTGGAGGAGGGAGATTCTCGATCTCAAGAGTAGCTTTGGGGATAGGGATGACACCATACTGTACCATCTGCGGAGGGAAGTTACCGAACTGAACTGAGACCATGTTCGCGGTAACCGTCTTCTCGTCTTGCTGCAGAGTGACAACACCAGCGTTGACTAGCTCTTGAATTTTGCCTTTGAGCACATAACATGCTCGAGTGGGATGCCCAATGAGCCTGTAATAGATACAATATTTGGGATGATCAGTCTTACCGACCTCATCAGGCTTCTTCGGGTCTAGGAGTTGGAGCTTATTGCTTTTGATCAAGCAATCAAAGATGCTCACGGTGTCATTCTCGTTAAAGGAGTACTCTACTTTCGGACGAGGTTCCCTTGGTGGAGGTGCAGAAGGAGTAGAAGTAGACGTAGGTGGAGCTACGTTGACCGCCAGAGATTATTTGTTCTTCAAGTTGATATTCAAAGTCTCTTTTCCTTTACGGTTGTTCTGGCGATTACCACCACCTGATGTCTGATGTTCATCCCTGTCGGGGTTAGACATATGTACCCCTAGCTGTTTGAATTTGTCAGCACTAACTTCAGCTGCTTTAGCATTGACAATGAAGGATGGCCAATTTTGGAACTAAGTTGACCCCGTCCACATGCTGATGATAGGCAAAAGATTTGCCTTGCAGGTATCAATAGTCACAACGGCCGGAGTTTCAGAAGGTATTTTTAAAGCTTCTCGTTGGAACCTTTTAATGAAACTCTCAGCGGTTTTATTATATCTTTGTTTGATTTTATTAAGGGCTGACATGGTCATGTCGTTGATCCCCTCATAGAATCGTTCCAAGAAGATCTGTTTTAGACCTGAGAAAGAAGTGATACAGCCATCGGGCAAGCTTCTGTACCAATCGTATGCCACACCGGCTAAACAGCCGACGAATACCCTGGTAAGAAGAGCATCATTTGGCTAAAGTTGGACAGTCATTACCTCAAAGTGGTTAATGAACTGACTGGGAGAAGTGCTGCCATCAAACAGGAAGATTGTTGGAATCTTGTACTTAGGAGGAAATGGGACTTCCTTCCATTCAACTGGGTAGGGTTGCTTAATTCCTAACCTCCGTAAGTTGTCCTTCTCTTTGAAAGCCTCAAACTGAGTGCGCAGGATTTTGACAGCTTCATTAGCATCCTCCAATGATATAGAAGGAGCAGGCTGAATAAGAGTGTTAGGAGGAGAAACAGCATGGTAAGCACTACCCCCAGCACCTGACTGACTGGGTGTAGGTTGAATCTGTACAGGAGGTACTTGAGGAGATGCTATCCCCAGCCCTGCATTGACAGGCACCGACGATGCTATAATCTCAGGATTTACAGCAGGTACAATCGGTGGTACTGTATGTTGGGCCACGATAATAGAATGCATACTTGCAACCATTTCAGCCATGGTCTTCAACTTGTCTTCTAGTACAGCTATTCGCTGTTTTTGACTAGCTGAACTGGAAGCATCTGGGTCTTCAGTGACAACATAAGCTGTCACTTCTCTAGGTACAGTGGAGGACACTGTCTGTTCAGAACTTTCGTTGTATGCATCATAGTGGGAGAAAGAATCATCTCCTGAATGAGAAAGAGGGAGATGACCGGAAGGATCTTGAAGATTCCTTTGACCGATTGTGTCTCGGCTTCGGGATCTGGTATGTCGAAATACTCCTTCAGAAGATTCTTTGAGTAGATCTAAATACCGCTGGCTGAGCTTGCGAGGCTTGCCATGCTTAGAGCACTTTCTACCCCCAGTGTCTCGGGAAGTCATGTTGACGGAAGCGTACAAAACTTCATCTTCATCTTCTGACATAGGTTCAGAGTTTGTAAAGTTCAGACGATCGAAGATAGATCATTTTGTTGTCTGACAACAGCACTTGATGACGACCTTGTGATTGCAATGGTGTCCAAGTGGTTTAACTGGAGGTGTTGAGAAGTTGTCCCATTTTTGTTTGAGGTGCTCTTGGAGATCGGGAATAATAACGGGACGAGAAGAAGTCTGAGGGATATGTTCTTTTATAACATTCGGAACATGATTCCGATTCTTCAAATGTTTTGTCCCATGAGTGTACAGGGAAGTACTCATTTCATTAGCATAGGTGTCAGGATTTTTGATCCTAGAAGTTTGCCTCTGATGCTGGTTGGCCTTCGGTATTGGCTGTTTGCGTTTCACCGAAGTCGGTCTATTGAGATAAGTCCTTAGATCAGCAAATTTACCCCCAGGGGTTTCTGTCTGAGACACCAGTAATTTTCCCTATTTTGAGCAGGATATCCTAAGAGTTGGGAGATCTTGGAATTCTGCTACCGGAGTAGGCAGAATACCTCTTTGATCAGTACTCTTCCCTTTGGCAATGAGGGAAGAAGAACTCTTGTTTGAGAGAGTTATTGTACTGATTGGTGCCGAGGCACGTTCAGATTGATCTTCTACGGTAAAAATCGAAGAAGACTGAGAAAAGACCAAAGGGCCTTTTCCTTTGTTTTGTGAAGAAGGGTTGGCTAAAGAGCGTTTCCCTCTGTTGTCTTCCAAGTCGTGGAACGAGGAAGTTTGAGAAAAGACCAACGGACCTTTTCTTTTATTCTGAGGCGGAGGAGGAACAGTCAACAGACTACCTCCAGTGGATTGCGCTGGAGCAACAGGGTGCTTGGGAAGAGGAGCAGAGTTTTTCTCCTTGCTGTGAGAAGAAGAAAGATTAGCCAAAGGGCTGTCTCTCTTAGACTGCGCTGACACAGTTTGTACAGGAATTGAAGTGGCTGTTAGCGCATTAGCTATTTACGCATGACGAGTTTTGGCAGATGGCCTCTTGGCCACAGACACTGTGGCTTGCGCAGCAGGAGTCTTGACTTCAGAGTGCTTGAGTTGCATTCTGGTTGATGGAGTGGTAGACTGCGCAGGCAGAGTTGCAGCCAACTGCGCCAGGGGAAGAGGAGTCTTGTACTTTGCCAGATCAGCATAGGAAGTGGTTTGTGCACTGGCAAGGGGAGCTGCATACTACGCATGGGCAGTAGAGGCAGCAGAGTGCGCAGCAGTTTGGGAGCAGAGATAATAGGCTGCGCAGCAGAGACAGCAGGCTGCGGAGAGGGTTGCGTAGAGGATTGTGTAGAGGACTTTGGAGTCCACACTGAACAGACTTTGCTCTTGGCAGAAGTCGTAGTGCGACGAGTAGTCCCGGAGTTGATCATCACCTCGTAGGACGTCTGGTTGACCTTTACAACCAGCGTCTTCTGCGTCTTTCCGATAGACGCAACGTCACATTGAGTTGTCACTTTCTCGTCGGAGGAGAAAGTCATCCCCAGCAGAGTCGCCATTTTGTTTACAAAAACAAAAGTGTTCTTTATTTCACAAACTTTGTAAGAAGATTACAATAAAATTCTGGAAAAGTACAACTGTAGGAATCCGATCTGAAGACGATCGTTTTATCCCTTGGACGATGTAAACTTTGAAGACGGTAGCCTCTGAAGAATGCAGCAGCACTTTGGCAAGAACTCCTGATCTCTGGTGATGATCTTGAATGTTCTGGGCCTCATAATGAAAGACTTGAAACTCTATTTATAGAGTTTTGGAAATAACTAATTTTTAGTTATTCTGGATTGCGCAGGATAGATTGCGCAGACATTGGACTGCACAAGCAGCGAACTGCGCTGGCAGTTACTCGATCGTAGACCAACTATATGAGATGCATGGCATTGTTTGATTGAAATAAGCTTGGTCGTGTACAGACGGTTGCCACGTGGTGAGCAATTGATAGCATGTAGGCCACGTGTAAATTGTCAGTTGTCTTGATGGAGTGTGCCACATGAACTATGCTGGCTTCAGACTGCGCTGAAATTGAATTATGCTACAGGAAATTTGGTAGACTGTGCTTCGATTGGGCTGGTAGCTTGTGCTGCATGTACAGCTGTCCTCGAGCGCTGTGCTGCACGAGAAACGAACAGTTTCCTCGTTCTTCGGGCTGTCAGCTGTCAGAAGATCTGATTTTCTATCAGATAATGATGACGCGGCCACGTCAGCTAGCGCGCCTGGATGTGTGCTCAGTTCAGCTTACGCAGTTGAGTTGTTGCACAATATGTTTCCTGCGCAGTTCACTTGAAGGATGCACAATTTGATTTTTATTGCTTTTTTGATGGGTGCAACTTGATTTTTAGGACCTACATTAGTGATCTTGGCAAATGTTGTTTCAAGACTCTCTAGCCGTTTGTTGGTATGATCACTGGCTTCTTCAGGTCTCTCTTCATCCGCCATGTATGTAGATAATATGTGAAGATGAATAGAGGGGACAGTACAACTGGTGCTGATACTGTCTATCTCTGAGTTGAACAGTCCCTCGTCTTCAGGTAGGGGAGGTAGATAGTCACCGTCAGACTCGAAGAGATCATCGTCATATGGAAGGCTACCTCCAGTATGAAGATCATTTGCTTCAGACTCTGAGGGAATACTACCCCCAGCTGAAGGATCATCACCTCTAGCTTGGGAGTCCCCGTAATCTATATGGAATCTCGTCCTTGACCGAGTACCCATATAGACTCCTTCAGATGTAACAGCTCGCTGGCTATCTGTTGGCAGACTTCTTCATCTTTTGTTCGCAGAATTGAGAGAAAAAATTGGGTCCGTGGTCCACCTTCTTTGATTGGGGCTCCCGTAAGGAGGATCCCATGAAGCCATGTTGGATGAAACACATAGCGAATTTTTATCATCAGAGCGATGCAGTCATCGAAATATGGACTGCCTATGAGGCACTCTCGTTGCTTTGGAGCAGCAATATTTGATAACAATACTGGTGCACAGATGTATGCCATGAATTATCGTATCCTCCCTCGCTTTACGCTTATGATTTATCATGTCGCGTAAATCAGCGAAAGAGAGTTTTTCCTTAAAACCCATATCGCATGCATCGTCGAGCATTGCATATGGGTTTGTAAGGGGAGTTGGCACATCCGAACTTAGTTCACTTGCAGGGACAACCCCCGTACCTAAGTTCTATAACGAACTTGAAGACAGCCCTATGCTATACACGGTGGGGTCTGTCTTTTTGCTGTGGGTGCATTGACCCTGGAGCATGCCCTTGGGTGCATGCTTCCCTGAGGTCCTGATAGCATGCCTGGCCCTCCTGGATGTGGGCGCATAGAATGGGTCATCAGAGCCTGGGCGCATAGCCTTGGGCGCATGGTCGTGGGTGTATAGTCTATCGAAGACAGAAGTCCTCTGGTTAGGGTTATGCACCCACATGCTGCCTTGGGCGCATGACTTGGGCACATGCTTTGGAAAGCAGTATTGTTTTTTCCGAGGTTTGCCTTCTTCGTTTGTGAGCCTCGCTGAGTTTGTCCAGAGCGTCGAACACTTCGATTTTTGGCATCGTAGTATTTTCCTTTATCAAGTTTCGAGTATTGAACTCTCTGTTGTTTGTTGCACAAGAGTGAAATCGTTGGACTAGGAGAGCCCGGAGCGGTATAAGCCTTCTTCGTGTCAGGAGCCTCTCCTTTGGCCAAGTGCATGCCTACTACACAACACTAAACATCAGCCCACACATATTTGTCGTTATGACTTAGAGTTTTCAAAACACTTGCCTAATCATATTCTATATCCTGGGTTCTTTTTGATTCTCATCACTTGGCCATAAATTTTTCTTCCCTAAGTTTTCAAGCTCACTTCTTTGTTTCCCATGTTAGACGTGGAACGAATACTTCTGAACCGACACACCTTAGTATATTCAAACAAGAGGTCGCTACTAGCTTGTCAAAAGCATGACCCCTAGAGTGACAATGTTTGATTGTAGTAACTTTCTTATAGTTTTTATTTACCAAGAACGTCACGGTATTATTGAGGCTCACTTAGAATCAAAGACTGCGGTCAGAAGTGTCCATTATTCTCGTGCCCCTCCCTAGAAATTGTCCTCATTAAAGTCTTGTAATGATGACGATCTTTACGGGTGGCCAACTTCTATAAGTTGGGTAGAGTCTGGAAGGAAGCATACCCCATCTTATAGAATATGAGGTCAATTGGGATTTCTATGACAACCACCCCTCCATCCTTTCAAAAAAAATGAGCTACAATTTGACGTACCTACTCTCCCACCGTACAAAATTTCGTAATTCTTGATATTATGATTATTTTTAATTTCGAGGACAAAATTGTCATAAGTTGGGTAGGATGTAAAATTCCTTATAATTTAAAGGAATATTTAAATTATTTTTGGATTTTATTTAATTCTAATTTATTTTTATCTTATTTATATTATATAAAAGGACTATAGCCATGGTTGAGTTTGAATATGCAAGGCGACTAGAAAGTATGGCATGCCTAGCGTAGTCGGGTGCTTTAACTAGTATGCTAGCCATGTTAGGAATGCCATGGTCATATTGTAATCTCTTGCATGTTAACCATTCAAATTATGGCCCAAGTTATATTTTTATTTAATTAATTAGTTAAGAAAGCCTTGATGACTTTTTAGGAGACCCGGTTGCACCAAACCTTTCCAAACCTCTTCCAAGCCAAACCCAACCCTATGTAGGCATGTTGGGCATTAATAAATATTAATAATTACATTTATTTGTATTTAATTCAGATTTTGTAGTGTAATTATATAGATAGAATTAAATAGTTCTATATTAGGAAACCCCTTTTTAAATCCTCAATCCAATCAACTTGCCAACTCACCAAACAACCAAATCATGTCAAGTGGACCCCCATCATGATAATTTCGGCCAAGCAACCCCCCATGGCCAAATGCAACAAATTAAATAGGATTTAAATCCTAGATTGCTTAACATTTATTCAAGGATACATTTAAATATACCAACTTATCCCAAATCTCAACCAAATCCTAATCTTTCTCTCCCTCACCTTTGGTCGACCAAAACTCTCTCCCCCTCCATAATTTCGGCAGCAACAAACTCCCCATAGCCTCCATACGTCATCTCCTCCATTGCACATCTCTCCATCCTTCACAAAAACTCATCACCTCCACCATACATCCCCAAAACCCCTCAAAACAAATCCTAAAAACTCTATCTCCTCCATCCAATCCTCTATAGCCATTATAAACTCTCCCATACTCACCAAGAGATGATTAGCAAGCGATGATAGCAAAAAAGATTGGAGCTTTGGGGAAGAGAAGTCATCATCACCCTTTCTAGCAAGAATCTTTGGTAAGAACCCTAATCTTTTCTTCTAAAAACTTTTGCTAAAATTCTGTAGAAAATATGTTATTAATTCTGTAGAAATCATATTTTGATGGCTTTTGTCAGGTATAATCATCCATAAAGATTTCATAAAATATAGGCATAATATTCATGTGTCGGTAGGATCAAATTAACCCCATTGTGAAGGAACTATGAGTTATTGGTGCTTATTTTCGAAACTAAATTTTATGTGTGTTTATTTACATAAATTAGGATTTTTAAGTATTTTTTCATGATTTTAGCAACTCAAATCTGGTCGAGAAAATTGTAGGTCAAAACTAGCTAATTTCGGGTAACCGGCTGACCTAGAATGTCCCAAACTTGTATTATAAATCAACTCTTGTAACTCTGATATTTTTTTATAAAATAAATTATTTTATTACTGTTTAAAATATATTTTTGGTTATTTTAGAAATTTTGAGTCATTAACTATGTTCCGGACGAGTTTCGGGTAGACTAGCTGACTTATTAATCAACTAGTCATAAATATCTTTAGAAATATTAATTCTGGAATTTTAGAGATAAATTTGTAAAGAATTAGTTTAAATATTTTTTTATGATTTTTATATGATTTTTAAGTATGTTATTGAAGTAGGGGCATAACCGACTAATTAAAAGTTAGAAACCCTAAAACTGTCTTTCAATGTCTCGTGAAACCTGTGTGTGATTGTATCGATCTAAATGGTTCCACGAGAGATTGAATATAAATTTAACACATTAATTTGACTAATTAAGTCGTATCGTAAGTTTCATAAGTAGTGACTTAATTTAGTTAATTAATTATCTAGGAGTGTCGGGTTCCGGAGGCGTGGACGCGGGAGCGGTATTTCATATTTACAGCACAAAATCAGACAAGATACCTTGCCATTATACTTCTTTATATTCAGTCTGCATTTATTTATATATCACTGTTCATTATTTCTAGTTATTACAGTTCTTGATTTACTACATGCTCAGTGATTATTAGTTTACTTTGTTATTATCCTTTGGTTGCACATGAACCTAGAGTTAAGGGACTACCATCTATAGTGTATCGCATATACCTTGACACAGTTGTACCACGAGAATATGTGAGGTGAGTAGCATGTAGAGGTTCTTGCATGTGGGTTAATCCCCATGCGCATGCGTTAGGGCTAACTGCTAATAGAGACGTGTTAGGAGACTTAGTAGTTAGTAGAGGTACATAGTCGTGGATGCGACTTGACAGGTACATTGGGTGGGGAGAACAATACCTGACGTATGGGCTTCTTTGCACTTCCCTGCTTACCTGTGCGCTCCTCCGGAGACGCAGGCTCCAGGTGCCCTCTGACGTTTTACAGAGCGTTATGGACGTACCCCCTTGCACATGATGCCCTCTGACGATCTTTGGACGTTACGGATGTAGGCCCCTGGTGCCCTATATGGGGACTATGTCGATTCTATTTACAGCCAGGGCTCATGCGTAGAAGGATTGTTTCTCAACTGCATGATCACTTTAGTACGGTTAGGTTACCTTATTTATGTCTTGTCACTTTCTTTAATTGTGGCATAATTTATATTCAGTATTTATATGGCATGTTTATTGTATCTTGTTACGTCCCTCTGAGGACCTGGTTATCTCGCCAGGTGTATGCTTTGTGACTTTTCGCAGGTGTCCTAGCCAAGGCCGTGATCTTCTCCATTCCTTCGAAGATGATTGCCCTTGGTTCGTCTTGTCATTTTTAGATATCATTTCCTTGTATATTTTATTCTTTTAAAATAGTTGGTAGTAGATTTGTCTCCGCCCAACTATATGTATAAATGACAAATTTTTGAGTTGATTATAATATTATTCTTTATTGTTGTGGATGAGATATAGTTATCATGATTTTACTGTATTTTACAGCTTATATATACATATAGGGATCCATACATTGGAGTTTACTTCGTATGTATACAGCTGGCATGGATACGTACCTAGCCCTAAGTATTTTGGGACTGGGGCGTTACAATGCGCCCACGTGGAAGGCCTATGCGCCCACATGACAGAGTTCTTCGATTGCATATCTTCTATGACACTACTAGGATATGCACCACGAGCATTCGGAAGCCAAGTCTTGCGAGACTTGTTTAGCTTTACTGATTTTGAGGGAGTAGAGCCGTCCCTCGAGAGCATCTCTTCGAACGCCTGCTGATCGAACTTCACGATCAACATCTTCTGAGTGCTCCCTACTTTATCGGTATCGGATTACGTCACCACCTTCTCGTCAGAGAAAAAGATAGTCTCTAACAGAGTCGCCATTTTTGTGGACACACACAAAAAAAAAAAAAAAAAACGCTATCTTTTCTTATTGGCATAAGGCACCACAAATCGAGCACGCCTGAGAGATCCTGCACTGAGGATCCCCGAGTACAAAAAGAATTCTGGGAAATAGGACGATGGAAATCGAACGGTAGTTGCTCTTTTACTCCGTTGACACTCCGATTACAAAAGTAGGAGAAAACCTAAGAAAATTGCTAACTTTCGGCTCACTGGCAAGAAGGCAACAATTTGGCTCTTGAAATGCTCTCTATTCTGTCTGTTTTTGTAAAAGGGGACGCCCTCTATTTATAGTCGTTTTGGTACTAAAAACGATTGTTATGCACCTACAGGTGGAAATACGCTGATTTTACTGTGGGCGCATAATACTCCTTTGGGCGCATAGGGTGTAGGTACATGGATACTGGATGATCGTGGATAGATCGTAGGGTTGACGTAGAGTTGGCATGGCCGCATGCTTTAGTGCACGATTGCTCGTGGAGACTGACGTGGTCGCATCCTTTGGTCGCATGTTTTGGTGCACGATTGATCGTGGAGTTTGACTGAGTCGTAGGGATCTGCTGTCTTGGGCGCATAGAGCGGGGGTGAGTTTATGCGCACACACTTGGGTGCATATTTGATCTGCACGAAAACAATATGGGTGCATAGACCCTCTTTGATCATGTGGGTGCATAGTTCCTTATTGATCATGTGGGCGCATACCTTCTTCTTCGACCATGTGGGCATGTAGCCCCCTTTTTGACTATGTGGGCGCATAGCTTCTTTTGTCTACTTCATATGAGATACGTAGTCTTGTATTTTTATGCTTCTACATTTTATTCAAAACTGGGACAACATTAGCCACCAAGTCCGGATGTTGTTCTTCTCTGACGAAACTGCCGACGATGAGTTTCTTGACTTCAGCTTCTATGGCATCCATCATGTCAGGTCAAAATCGATACTGTTGCTGCTTGACTGGCTTCGCATTCAAAAGAATATTAAGCTTATGGGTAACGATCTGAGGATCCAATCCCAGCATGTCTTTATAGCTCCAAGCGAATACATCAATGTATTTCCTAATAAGTTGGATCAATTCTTGTTTATCCGTTTCATGGAGGCTTTTGCTGACAAATATTAGTTTTAGTGAAGTTTCATCACCAATATTAACTTGAACCAACTGATCTTTGCTAGGTGGCTCACGTTGCTCGAAGCAAAGCTCCCATTGAGTATCCATCCTTTGTGCCCAAGGATCAGATTTAGAGGCTTCAACAAAGTCTTTATCGTCTTCCGGGAACTCGATAGTTACCAAATTGAAAGATAGAGTCACTCGATGGGCGTGCCCTACACTGGTGTCTGAATCCCATGAGACAGAATCAGAAGAGTTAGATCATTCTTCTTCATCGGATTCAGAGGCTTCTGGAGTCGAAATTGGCAAAGTATAACCTAATCTCTGCTTCGTTTTGCTGTGGTATTGTTGTGATTTTCCTTTTGGAGCAAGAATACGAATAGGAGTTCGCCTTCCTTTACCGCCATTGAGACCAGCTTTAAAATTATAGCTCATCTTTTGAATGATATCTTTTGATTGTTGACTATAACGACGTAGTTGAAGTCTTCCGTTATCGTGATTTTCTTCTTCACCATTGGGCGTGATCTTCTGTTTTGTTCCTTTACTAAAAAGTATAGGAAGTTCATCTTTCTTCCTGGAAGGAACTAAGAAGAAGGAGCCCTGCATTGGCTCGAGCAATACTTCATTTTGGGAAGCTTGAACTGCTCCTATGGTAAGTGGTTCGAAGTTATCTAGTATTTCTAAATAACATCGAGTATAAAAAAGAACATCAGTATACTGTAAAGGAGATGCTACTTTATTGATTTGTACATCATCATTTACAACAAGATTCTTAGCCTTAACAGAAGGCTTAGTAAGGTTGATAACCAGAGGAGGAGAAGGAGGATTCTTAGCCTTAACAGAAGGCTTAATAAGGTTGATAATTGTTTGCCATTAAATATCAAGCACAATAAATTACAGATGAATTGAACTTACTTGCAAACTCGATTGTACAAGAGAAAGCCTAGAAAGAAAGCCTAGGAGACAATCTAAGTACAATTGTTTAGTTTTGATTCTGGGGGTGACGGTAGAGGCTCGAGAAAGTGTAGCAACTATGCCTTACTCCTTGGACTATCTGACGCGCTCCTTGCTCTCGTAGAAATTACCATTCATAGGTTACCAGCATTAAATTGCCAACCATTTGCCTGGGTGTAATATCCTGCTATTTATAGTGTTTTTTGCAGTAGCAGCTTTTTAGGTCGCATAATGGGCCACGTGGCCACGTGTCCCTCACAGCGCACAAAGACTCGATCTCGGGCTGCCAGCTGGTGGGGGTTGTTAAGATTTTGTTATAGCGAATCTGGGTAGTTGGGACTTGGTCAGCCTGTCACGTATCTCATCGCAGGATAAGATCAGTCTGCTTGCGTCATTTTGAGCCGTATAGGCCCTTCAGAGTTCGGCTATGCTGGCCGCATGCGGCAGTCTCCTTTAGTCCGTATGCAGCTTGGGAAATTTAGAGCCGCATAGGTTCTTATATTTTGGGCTGCATACGGCTCATGTGGGTCGGATTATAGTTACCCTTGGCTGCATAAAATACATAAGGTTCATGCGTCCTGGGTCGCCTATCCAGTCTAATCATGTCTGATCTTCTTTTCAGAGCGTCAGAGTTGTCAGAGCTGTCAATCTTCACCAGAGTTTGTTAGCTTTATCAGACTAAAGTCAGCTTTATCAGAAGGATTAGTCAGCTTGGCTGCATAAGTAACTATCCTCTTCTGCGGCTCAGAAGTCAGTCTAGTGAAGATGGGCCGCAGGAGGCATTCTGAGACTGTCACACGGCTCTTCTTTATGGAGGTCAATCTGTTCCAGGATACTCATGCGGTCAGTTTTGATCCGTATGAACCCTATATTTTTTATGATTCTACAAGACCCCCTTCAAAGTTTTTAAATTATAAATTTAGAATACTTTGAATAAGAAGCATGGATGCATATCAAGCCGCAGAAAAAATCTTCGAGTCAGAAGAGACGTCGTGTCACAGGGACATTTTGGGTCGCATGAACGCTTTCAGGCCGCAGGTAGATCTTGTGTCGCAGAGAGATCTTGTGCCGCAGAGAGATCTTGTGCCAGCTGTCACTGCTGCATTTAATACCTTAATTTAGTTTTTTGATTTGGGCTCTTTTTCCGAGATAAAGCTGACGGTTACTAAGGATAAAATCTCCAAACGTCATCATTATCTTTAATGGGCTCGAGAATCGAAACGGTGTGCTTTCAACAAACCTTATCAATATAGGTCATTTGGAGGAAGAAATTTTTCTCTTTCACCTTCTTCTCCTTCGTCTTTATTGTCCCTGTAGTGCTTTCTGTTTAGCCATGGCTTCAAAAGCTTCCAAGTCGTCTGATGCTGCGGCCAAAGGGAAAGGATCTGCTTCTCAGTCGAGAGCAGCGAATTCTCCTTTGATTCTTCCTGACGTACACCCCCATATCAAGGGTAAGGACGGCAGGAAAATGACGATTTTATATTTATTTATTTATTTTTGAATGGCCATATCGTATACTTTATGTGTCGGCCTGTCATGCGTCGCCCCTATACGTCAGGCATGATCGATGCGGACTCTATTTCATTGGGCCGCATGTGTTCTATGTGATAGAGCCGCATGGGCTGAGCCGCATAAGCGTTATTGACTCACATGGGTGTCTCGTGACTGGGCCGCATGAGCGCTACATAATTGACACTGTCCAGGCCGCATAAGTTTTTTTATAACTGAACCGTATAAGTGATTCCTTGATCGACCCGCATGAATACTGTATAACTGAACCACCTAAGTGACTCAAGACTGATCCGCATGAGTGTCCCCTAACCATGCCGCATAAATGCCTCCTGATAGGGCCGCATGGGCACTATGTAACAGAACTGTACGATTGAGCCGCATGTATTTCATGTTCTTGAGCCGCACGCACATCCTTCATAACTTGGCCGCGTTAATCCTGTTTGATTAGGCCACATAGCTAAAAAAATGAACTTTGTTTTCTTCTAACTACTTTTTTGCTTTGTCCTTTGCAGTAACCTTTCCCATAGCTCCATCAGGAGAACTCTTGATAGGATATGCCCAATCTATATTGGGTGTGAGATTTGACCAGATAGTCGAACATGTGTCATCTCAGATTACCCGCGATCAACCTGAAGACATGTTGAGGGAGATCTGAAACCAATCCTTTTTCTTTTTGCTTAGCATGATGAATTTCGGGAAACTGGGGGACATCCATCTGAAGCATGCGTTCTTATTCGGAGATGCTATAGCTGTTTCGAACCCCCGCATGCTGGAGCTATCTGAGAGCTGGGATTTTATTTCCTGGGGGATAGCGATTTACCATCCTCAGATGGAATGCCATTTTTTCCTATCAAGTTTTAACATGGTGCCTATCGAGAGACGGATAACGGATCCCATAACTCAGAACCAGTAGACAGTCTTCATAGGCAATATCCATTATAATAGACGAATGCGGTCGACGGTCGCGACCAAGGAGTCAGTCAGTCGTTCTGTCGTCGGACTAGCCCCCGATAGTTTTACAAATGAGCTGAGGTCTAATAGCAGGTTCTTTGAAGCCGATACCTTCCTGAACCAGATTGCTCGAAACGGATCATATCCCACAGGTAGACTGTCCCTGCCGAATTGGATGTATCGTTCTCCTCCGTGGGTCAACTTGACACTCTGGATTCTGTCGCGGTATGAGGATACTTTGCGTCAGCTCGACCTCTACTATGCCATAAGGACACCTGCTACGGCCTTCCTATAAACACAAGGCTATTTATAGCACTCCTTGAGATGTACAACCATCGTACGGGGACCTTCTTTACGGCCATTTACCGGGAAGTGTTATGTCAACATAGCACTTGTCAGCAAATATCGAAAAAAATGATGAAAGCTCTGAGGGGACCCTTCCTCATACCAAGGCCTGGATTAGTTACATGTTCGATCTAGGGGCCTCAGGCCGAGTTGTCCCTCGGAGCCCTCAAACTCAAGCACGGGTGGATTCTCAAGTGCAAAGTGCCAAGAGGACCAAAGCTTCTGGTGGTAGATTTGGAAGCCAATCCGACACATTCAGCTACTTCTATCAAGATACCCAACTCTTGTCTGACAAAGCCATTTTGGCTGGGTTTCTGATGATATGGCTGAGGATCTGTATTATCTCATGGAATTCTGGTTCTATTGAGAGAATCAGCCGCAACCTGATCCTTCCTACTATCAAATTAGTCTTCGGGGGCAGGCTAGCTCTACTCTTATCCATGGTGTGCAGTATCCATCGGGGCCTTCGTACCTTTGTGGCCAGAACCGTAGCTCAGGATGTTACAAAGAATTTCAACCGAATAGAGCTGCCCTACCACTACCTGATAGGGTGGCTGCTAATGCACTGCCCCTCTCTGATGCGACCTGGCTCTGAAGGGAATCCGATGGTCGATAATGCATTCATCTATCAGTACCATGATATGCCTTTGACATGTTCAACTATGCTTGACTGCCGAGTTGTGCTTGCTCAGGTTGACAACTATTCCTTTTTTGTGTCGGTCCCATCTTTCACCGATGAGGAAATAGGGAACCCTTATCTTGAAGGCGGTGTTGCGCCCCAGATCCTATCCGAGAGGATGTTCCGTTGGTTGTAGAACATCTATCCTGTATATCTGGTGTATCGCAACCGTAACATTGTTTTCTTGGAACCTTACTTACCCAGCCGATATTCGCGGTAATTTGGGTACTGCCAGTTGTTTTTGGACAACCTGAGTCCCTGTTTGGGTTATGAGGGCAACATCCTGGATGGCATCCGAGCCTGGCATTATTACAGTGTCGTCCGCACGCGAACCAGCTTTTCTTTACCTGATACCGGGGGCTCAGTACGTATCTCATACATGGCGGTACTTTACCATGTCTCCGTGAATGGGCCTCCCCAAAGCTTCGACATAAGTACCAGTTTCATAACCGGTACTAAGTTGGGAACAAACGCGAGGAACCCAAAAAGAAGAACAGGGCAACGAAGGCGAAAGCCATTGAAGTGCCTGACTCTGATTCTACTAGTACGGAAGAGGAGGATGATGGCTTGTCACTTCCTGCAAGTACTTCGGTGATGCGCTTGCCTTCTCCTGTGCCGAGTCCTCTACGTAAGCAAAATAAGCGTGGACCCCCTGTTGCTGACAGGCCTCGCTCCCAGAAATGGGTTGCATTTAGGAATCGAGAGTCTGACATTGCGACAGAGGGCAGTGACGTCAAAACCTTCCCAGAGGTAAATTTCATTTTGACCGACCACCATGTCACTTTTGAGACTTTATCTTATTTTTCCTCTATTTTTCCTTTATGAAGGCTTTCGAAGTCATAAACCTTCCGGAGTTTGATGCTGCTTTCGAGATCCCTCCAGTAACGGACACCCTGGTCGAAGAAGGTACAAGCCTTACAGAACCAAATATCGAGGCTGTAGGGTCTCAATTGGTCGCAACCGACCCAGCTACATTTCCTTTTGGGTCGACCGGGGCCGGAGTGGTGGGTGCAGGTGATTCAGATATTGTTGTTGAGGAGGATATAGGGCAATAGAAGGAATTATGACTGTCCAGAGCGAGCCGCGGTCTCCACCGCCCTCCCCTGGTAAGCTATGTCATATTCTTACCGACGAGGAGGTTCATTTGCTCTTTCTTTATATCCTTCAGGTCAAGCTAATTGTCGATTGTTCTGGATCTATAGGCAGTGCTCCTTCATTGCCATTGGTGGACATAGCTGCAGAAGTGGAGATAGTGGAAGACTTCGGGGCAGACCTTTTACCGATGAGAAGAAATAAACCTTCTCTCCTTCTAATCGAGAAAACCCTTGCTGAGTCGAATTCAGAGCCGCTTATACCAGAGGTGCCGATGGTAGAAGCGATGGACCCTGTACCAGCATCGGTGGATGCAGGGTCGATCGAATCTGCCTCTTCCCCGGAGATTGAACTCTCCGCTCTGCCTAGTCTTCAGCTCCTTCAGGCTGCGGCAGAGGAGATTGCTGCTGTACGAGAGTCTCGTCGCTCGAATTTTGTTTCCCTTCTGAGAGGGTCGTCAAGCTCCGCTATATCTTTTTTCCACATGCCTTCAGGCTCCTTGGCTGATATTCCTTCGACGTCGTCCTCTTTGGAGAATCTAGATGAATCATCAAGGGATATAGTCGAGAGTTTCTACCGTCATCTGAAACGAGGGGTTGAAGCTACTTCAAGGAGAGGGACTTCATTTTTCGTGGCTCGTCACTACGCCCAAAGCCAGATCAACCGACTGAAGACACTCCCGGGTGGAGAGAGGGCGGCCGTCCTTCTGGAGCACAAGCTGGAAGAGGCTGATCCGTGCCTAATCCAGCTGCAAAAACTGTGACAAGTCGATGTGTCTGCTGAAGTGGAGCAGGAGCGTGCTTTCCTTATAAAGGCCGTAGAAAAGGTTAAGGATGTACAGGAGACGACCAAGCCCACCTTGGAGAAGGACCTCCATAAGCTGTCTCTTAAATATGACAAGCTGAGCCAAGAGGGAGATATTTTCTTGACTCGTGAGGAGACAACCATTCGTGCTATAATCGAAACGAACGAGCGGCTACTCCAGCTCCAGGCCAGACTGACATTTCTGGATACTGAGCTCTAAGCCACTCGTCAGAAAAAAAAAAAGATCTGCAAGGAGACCGATGAGGTCATACGAGCCTCTGCCCCTCTAGATAGTGCACTGAAGAAATTAGAGGAAAATTGGAAGGCTCGTGCACATCTTACGGATGCTGAAAGGTAACTTAGGAAGCTGAACGTCGTGCCAGACTGAGAATTAAACGCTCAACTGCGCAGTTGGAAGACATTCTTGCCAAACTGTGTGTTGCTGATGAGTAGTAGCACTTTTCTTCCGCCCTTTGTCCTCTTTTTTTGATGTAACGAATGTAACTGATTTTGAATAAACAGAATTCATTCGTACCATTCTTTGTCTGTGGCATTTGTGGTGCTTGTACTAGATGGCCTAATATAGCATTTATATTTGATAAAGGACATCCCACTGGAAGAATTTTTGTGGACCTATTGCCCTTTTGTGCATCTGAAAATATGAACAAATAGATTTGAATGACATTTTGTGGACCTACTACTCTTTGGTACACCGATGGTGCGAGTAATAGATTAGGATAACTTTTGTGGATCTATTACCCTTTTGTGTACTGGCGGTGCGAGTACTGATAATAAGTGGAGAGAAAACCGACATATTTAATCAGAAGTAATGAGGACGTGGTAAATACGGGTCTAAAGTAGAGCCTTCCTACTCAGAGGTAATGAGGACGTGGTAGGAGTGGGCCTAATGGGGATACACAGAACAACTCAGAGGTGCTATCAACGTAGAATTTCTATATATTGGGTGGTTTGTTTGTGATGGACGGGAAAACAACTCAGAGGTAATATGGACGTGGTTGTTTCTTCCGTTGGGGAATTTTGTGGACCTATTACCCTTTTTGTGCACTGGTGGTACGAGTAATAGATTTTGAGGCAAACTCTGGTATGAAAAGTATTTAGTGTGGAAGTTAAGAGGTATGACCAGAAGATGCGATATGAATCCACTCGGAGCGGTCAGAGAGTAAGTTCAGCAGTACCTGAGGGTATATAACTCAACAATCTGGAAGATTTGGAGTCAGAGTTTAAGTTTAGCGGTACCAGACGGTACATAACTCACAATCTGAAAGATAGTTGGAAGATTTGATGGTTTTGAGGGAGTACCTGCATGTCCTTTAGACATAGTATTTCTTCAGGAATATGCCGTAATAATGCCGAGGTTTCCCAGACGGGGTTGACAGCTGCAGAGGCGATCGTCGACCGCTGCCGTAATTCAGACCTGGGTAGCCTCCATGTCGTACCCCTGCTTTTGTATGAAGTATTTGGCCTGGGGACTATACAGGTAGAGCGATAGTCTCCCAGTATCGGGTTTGAGATCATACTCTTGAGGCATGAAGGGTTGAGGACCTTCTTTTCGGCCAAAGATGATCGTGTGATCCCCTTATCTTCTGTCTGGGACTAGGAAGTAGGCATCTTTAATGGGAGCAAGTCGGTTTACGATATGGACGGTTCCCACCTGTGTGTGCAGGTTAGCGTCCGAACCGAGTCCAGCATTATACATCAGATTGAGTTTATTACACTCAGGATAGTTCAATGGTAGCCTCTTATTGATAAAGTAAAAATTTTGTCGATAGGGATTACATCATCAAGAAAGGGACTATCGACCTTTGCAACCTGATATTTTGCGAGTTCTGCATCCTCTTCAGCTACCCCCTGCATAACCGAAGGTTGGGGTACTGCCTTAGGCAACTTGACCACCAAGGGTTCAGCTTGTGACATTGGCTTGCCTGAAGGTGTCGGATCGACACTTAGTTGTCGGCTCATTTTGGGAAGACGGATAACCATCAGCTCGGTAGAGGACTTTGTGTCTTCCGATTGCTTTTGACTGGATCTTGGCAATCGGATCACCATCGGCTCCCCAGAGGGCCTTTTGTCTTCCGATCGCCGTTGATTGGATTTTGTCAATCGGATCACCATCGGCCCTATGACGGGTTCTTGGCTGGTCCTTGGGAGTTGGATGACCATCAGCTCCAACTGTGCAGCTGGGGTGGGGGAACCGAGCACCTCTTTATGCAAAGTATACGACAACCTTGTGTTCCAAGAGCATACACAGGGGGTAGCGATCCACTGGAATTACGCAACAGACATCGATGTCCCTGATGATGATCGCCCTTTTCAAGACGATGTGGCTTCCTACACAGGGGGTAGCACCCCTTCCGAGTCCGAGGAAGAAGACATTCCGACATTCTCCGACGATTTTTCGATACGGGGGTACGACACGGAGAGCACCTCTGCTACGATTCCTTCCACCTCTACCCATGTGCGGACGGTCTTTATGGCCAACGAGGATCATGAAGCGCCTACTGACCGACAACATCTAGAAGTACTTAAAGCCATGCTCTTGTCCTTGGTCAAGTCAGTAGACGAAATCAAAGTTGCCTTGCCGACTCAACCAGCAAGGACGCCTGGACAAACAAGCTTGGGACCCACAGTCAAGGCGAACTCCAACACGACCGCTCCTCCTTTGAATGACAATCATCTAGGAGACTTCGCTCCTTCAGCTGCAGATGAAGCCAGGGAAGTCCAGGAGCTTCGGGCAATGTTCAATGCCCAAGATTCCTTCCGGGACCTCAGAATACGCTAGCCGTATCCCATTTTATTGAGAGATGTGCCTTTTCCACCATGGTACAAGCCGTTTTATATCGATTCATATGACGAGAAGACCTCTTCTAGTCGGTACATGACTTACTTCGAGGTTACAACCGACCACTTGTCGTATAGTGACGCCATCCTCATACGATTATTTATTGGAGCATTGGAGGGGATCGCGTTCGACTGGTATCGCAACCTTCATGACAACTGCATCTATTCTTTTGACGGCTTCAAGCATATGTTCCTAGAATGATTCTACGAGGTGGGACATGATGTGACAATATCATCCTTCATGGACATCGTTCAGGGAGAGAGGGAGCTGAGAAGGAACTATATCGAGTGGTTTCGCCAAACTGCAATGAGATTGTCCCAAGGCAATCCCGAAAGCTCTTTGATTGAAATCTGCCAGAAGAAGTTGCTCCCCGCAATCAGCCTCTGTATGGGTGAAGATCAGTTCAGGGATTGGACGACCTTCATCAAAAGCGCCACCAATACGGAGGCAAAGTTAAAAAAGGCTCGCCAGCTGGAATTACACATCCCAGACGGAGAGGTCAAAAGCAAACGTCCTGGTACCGCCTCCAATAACAACAATACTGACGACACCTCCAATAACCGGGACAATAAGGGCAAATAGGCCCTGGTTGCCGGTACGACCAGGAAGCCTGAGCAAAAGCAGGCAGAAGCTCCGTGGCCCCAGATCAATTACTCATTCGAAGATAGTCATGTCAAGCCTATCTTCGACATGCTTTTACAAGGGGACAGGAGTCCGTGAGAGAATAAGTAGCTCGTGATGTTATAAAGAAATTCAACCGAATAGAGATGCCCTACCACTACCTGATGGGGTGGCTGCTAATGCACTGCCCCTCTCTGATGCGACCTGGACCTGAGGGGAATACAACGGTCAACGATACATTCATCTATCAGTACCATGATATGCCTTGGACCTATTCAACTATGCTCGACTGTCGAGTTGTGCTTGCTCAGGTTGACAGCTATTCCTTTTTTGTGTCGGTCCTACCTTTTATCGATGAGGAAATAGGGTACCATTATCTTGATGGTGGTGTTGCGCCTCAGATCCTATCCGAGTGGATGTTCCGTTGGTTGTAGAACATCCGTCCTGTACATCTGGTATATCGCAACCGTAATATTATTTTCTTGGAACCTTACTTACCCAGCCGATATTTACGATAATTTGGGTACTGCCAGTTGTTTTTGGACAACCCGAGTCCCTGTTTGGGTTATGAGGGCAACGTCCTGGATGGCATCCGGGCCTGGCATTACTACAGTGTCGTCCGCACCCGAACCAGCTTTTCTTTACCTGATACTAGGGGCTCAGTGCGTATCTCATACATGGCGGTACTTTACCATGTCTCCGTGAATGGGCCTGCCCAAGGCTTCGACATAAGTACCAGTTTTATAACCGGTACTAAGTTGGCGGAGAAACGCGAGGAACCCAAAAAGAAGAATAGGGCAAGGAAGACGAAAGCTATTGAAGTGTTCGACTCTGATTCTACTGGTACAAAAAAGGAGGATGATGGCTTGTCGCTTCCTGCAAGTACTTCGGTGACGCGCTTGCCTTCTCCTGTGCCGAGTCCTCTACGTAAGCAAAATAAGCGTGGACCCCTGTTGCTGACAGGCCTCGCTCCCAGAAATGGGTTGTGTTTAGGAATCGAGAGTCTGACATTGCGGCAGAGGGCAATGACGTCGAAACCTTTCCAGAGGTAAATTTTATTTTGACCGACCACCATGTCACTTTTGAGACTTTATCTTATTGTTCCTCTATTTTTTTCTTTATGCAGGCTTTGGAAGACATAAACCTTCCGGAGTCTGATCCTGCTTTCGGGATCCCTCCAGTAACGGACACCCTGGTCGAAAAAGGTGCAAGCCTTACAGAACCAAATATCGAGGCTACAGGGTCTCAATTGGTCGCGACCGACCCAGCCATATTTCCTTTCGGGTCGATCGAGGCCGGAGTGGTGGGTGTAGGTGATTCGGATATTGCTGTTGAGGAGGATATAGGGCAATGGAAGGAATTATGACCGTCCAAAGCGAGCCGCGGTCTCCATCGCCCTTCCCTGGTAAGCTATGTCATATTCTTACCGACGAGGAGGTTCATTTGCTCTTTCTTCATATCCTTCGGGTCAAGCTGATTTTCGGTTGTTCTGGATCTATAGGCAGTGCTCCTTCTTTACCATTGGTGGACATAGCTGCGGAGGAGGAGATAGTGGAAGACATCGGGGAGGACCTTTTACCGAAGAAAAGAAATAAACATTCTCTCCTTCTAATCAAAAAAATCCCCATCATAGTCGCCATCGTGTTTACCATTAAATATCAAGCACAACAAATTTCAGATGAATTGAACTTGATTGCAAATTCTTTCCTTCACCAGAGTTTGTCAGCTTTATCAGACTAGAGTCAGCTTTTTAGAAGGATTAGTCAACTTGGCCGCATAAAAAACTATTCTCTTCTGGGACTCAGAAGTCAGTCTAGTGAAGATGGGCCGCAGGGGGCGTTCTGAGTCTGTCATGCGACTCTTCTTCATGCGGGTCAATCCGTTCCAGGATACTCATGCGGTCAGTTGTGATCCGCATAAACCCCATATTTTCCATGCTTCTACAAGACCCCCTTCAAAGTTTTCAAATTGCAAATTTGGAATATTTTTGTCACCCTCATTTCCTATATTTCTCGTATTCCGTATTTATACCCGTATCTGGATTTTGGTATATATTTTTATTTTTCTCAACTTGTGGAATTTTGATATTTCTCGTATTTTGGGTTTTGACATGGCTCGGTTTTAATTGGTTTGGGTTGGTTTGGTTTGGTTTAATGTGTATTGGAACACCTTAGCCTATGCTCCACCCTCAACACACCACATCCCACCCTCTTTAAAACTCTACCAACTTTCTCTCTCTCCTCATAAACCTCCATTAATCTTCTTCTTCTCCTTTCTCTACACAACACCAACCCATAGGCAAGTGCACCTTGCCACCACATGAGAACCCTATTTTATTTGTCCATTAGCTAGATTAGGACATGGTGATCAACATTAGAACTTGGCATTTTGTGATTTGGAGTCTCCATTGTTCTAGATCTAAGTTTTCCCTATTTTTGAATTTACATGATTTTGATCTATTTAAGTTGGATTTTTATGGGTTTTGATGTTTCCAGGTGGAAGAGAATTCCATTTCACCCTAGTTGGAACTTTGGAAATCCGGATTTGAAGTTCGGATGGCCAAGTTGTGATGTTTTGAAGTTTTGGGAACCATTGGAGCCTCTTCTCAGCCATGGAGAAGAAGACCCTGCGTGCGTGCTCTTGCACGTACGCAGCTCCCCTGCGTGCGTGCCCTTGTGCGTATGCAGCTCCCCTGCGTGCGTGCTCTTGTGCGTACGCAGCTCCCCTATGTACGTGCTCTTGCGCGTACGCAGCTCCCCTGCGTGCGTGCCCTTGTGCGTACGCAGCTCCCCTGTGTGCGTGCCCTTGTGCGTACGCAGCTCCCCTGCGTGCGTGTCCTTGCGCGTACGCAGCTCCCCTGCGTACGTGCGTGCTTTTGCGCGTACGCAGCTCCCCTGCGGGCGTGCCCTTGTGCGTACGCAGCTCCCCTGCGTGCGTGCCCTTGTGCGTACGCAGCTCCCCTGCGTGCGTGCTCTTGCGCGTACGCTGCTCCCCTGCGTGCGTACCCTTGTGCGTACGCTGCTCCCCTGCGTGCGTGCCCTTGTGCGTACGCTTCCCCCTGCGCGCACGCCCTTGCGCGTACGCTGCGTGACCCATGGACCCTGACCCCTTGCTTAACCCATTGGCTCTTGGAGTATTGGTTTTATTTCTCGACTTGGTTTCTCTTTTGTGGATTGGGTTTTCCTGAGATCTGTTCAACACAGCACGACTATCTTGACCCGATACGGCCTAACACGGTTTTCATGTAATTGTTTATGACTAGTACGGTTCTCGGGATTTTCTGTGGATTATGATCCTGGTATTCTCTGATCTCCTTGCTAGTGACCCAGTGGGGTACACACCTATCTTATAACTTGTAATTAATCTTTGTGACTTGATAACTTGATAGTGGCCCGTGGCGGCGCACTCCTGACTTGTAGCATGACTTGATAACTTAATGCTGTTGCGACGGCTAACTTAACTTGACTTGCCTTGACACCGTGGGTAGTTCTTTCTTGCTTGCTTGTTAAATCCACTTGTCATGTCTTGCATCATGTCTAGGATGGGACTCCTGAGTACCACGATCAGGGGTACCTACGAAAATGGATTAAGGTTAATAACTAGAATAATACAGTAGTCATGAAAAGATGACACAGCTACAGGCAATTCCGTTACCTGGGCGCTCTTGGGATCTGTAGCCTGCCGTCGAGTAGGGCACATTTCCAGCACTCTGTCATGTGTTGTACCTTCTAAGTCACTTAAGGGTACATGCGTTTCCTGGACGATGTACCCACCAGAATTCAACCCCTAATTTTCGACCTGGGTAACCTGGATGGTCTGCAGGGCTTGTGGCTGTGGAATAATCTCACTGCATCTTGTTAGTAATTAGGCCTGTGATAACCCTAGTTAGTTAAAGTAGTAAGCCGTAGTATCTGCTTGGCCGTGATTGATTGAATGAGGCATAACCAGTCTAGCCATGTCTTGAACCAGTACAAGATTGCTTCCTGTCTTGATTTCTTACATAATTATCTTGCCGATAAATGGTGGGAAACTAAGTTCTGTTCAGATGAAGGGTTACAACCCCGGTCCTTGTTTGGTTTACGGGTTGTAACCAGGCTATCGGAATAGTTCCATGGTTATCTCGTCGTATATCATCCTGACATGTTTTCGTAAATTCTAGTTCTAATATTAGATTTTCTTGTGCTAATTGCTGGCTTTTGTTCTTATTTCGTGGCCCCCTTGTGGCACTTGCTCTTTCTAGGGTTGACCCAGCTGGTTTTGTGTGGCCAGATTTTGGAGCAGCTCCCGAGGATCTACCAAGCTTCCAGCCCAATGGTGACAACTAGACGAAACCTGGACCAAGAGTGGGTTTTCCTTTTGTCTTGCCCACTTCATTGTAAAACTAATCTTTTGAGGCGTTTAGCCGACGAGCACCTGTTAGCTCGATGCACTTTTACTTACTGTCTGCCTACGGGCTGTAAACATGATTAACAAATCCTAGGGTTGATCATGTACGACTAAACTCTTGCTAGTCCTAACATTTTGTAACGACTAGCTTCATGATCAGCTGAATATGTAATATTTGGGATGCCTTATTATTGTATATTTAATGATCATACATCTTGCGACCTTACTTACTTGCTTGTGATTGAGACATTAGGCTTGTTCATGACCATAAGAGACTGTTGGCTTGTAATAAACCCTCATATATCAAGACAGCCGTGACCGTATATCGAGGTGGTTTCTATTTCAATATGCGTAGCTGGCTATGTCTGCCCCCGCTCTCCAGTATTCTGGTTCTGGGGCGTGACATGGTTTAAGTGGTGGCCCATGCAGGTCTTGTAAGTCAAGATATGTGAGGGTTTACCAGATAGATGTCTCAATCAGTACTCGTCCTTGATCTCTGTTCGTATCCTCTGAATCCCTGAATTCTTACCCTGATCCTGTGCTTATATCATTGATCTGTCCTGGTCCTTTCCTTATTGTTCCCTGTGTCGTCTTCTTCAGCGGCACTGTACCTGGTCCTACCGACCAACGAGGTGGAGCCCTTTCCGTGGATCAGCAGCAACCCGGAGATCAAGCCCAGCATTCCGAGGTAGCCTCCAGAGTTGTGCCTACTGGAGGAGAGTCACCAGTTCGACCCGTCCAGCCCGCAGAGCCAGATGATGGTACCTTATTAGGCCTCATCAGAATCTTGATAGCTTCCCAGGATCGTCGAAGCGACGCCCTGTACCAGACAGTTCAAGATGCTTTAACCCGAGGCGGACATCCAGGGAACCAGGCGGCAAACAGCTTCAAGCGATTGAACCCTCCTTTCTTCGACGGCAGCGAGGATGCGATTGCCGCGGATGCATGGCTTCAGGATACCGAGGTGATTCTGGAAGCAGCTAGGACACCCGAGAATGAGAAGGTGGTGGTGGTACGCCTGCAGTTGTTGGACTTGGCACACAGTTGGTGGGCGGCGCAAGCCATGGGATTAGTGGCACACATTGCTTGGGCAGTGTTTAGAGAGAGATTCCAGACGAAGTATTTCGATGCTGTGGCTCGGTACGACCTGCAGACCAGATTTACCAACTTAAAGCAAGGAGACAGAACAGTCGACAGTTATGCATCGGAGTTTTCTAGACTCAGTTGGTTTACCCCCACCTTGGTGGCGACCGAGTTTGATAGGGCCCAGCGATTCCAGCAGGGACTGCATTTGAAGACCTTGTTGGCGGTTGAGCAGTTCGAGCACCAAACGTTCGATGCAGTCTTGAGATCAGCTAGGAGGCATGAGTACACCTCCCAGAGGATCGTAGATAGGACCGGAGGTAGGAAGCGGTCCCACAGTCAGATGCACCAATCATCAGCTCCAGCCCCGGCAGCTAGGAGATTCACCATTGGAACTCCGAGGCGGGCGGCCTCTGTAACGTCGGTTCAGCATTCGACCCCGACGTACCCGCAGCAGCAGAAGCAGAAGCAGACTTCCGCGATGGGATGTTCTCATTGCGGGAAGCCAGGGCATGTGGTGGCAGACTGTCGCAGGGCGCAGGGATTGTGCCTGGCTTGTGGAACAGTAGATCATAGGATAGGGGCTTGCCCGAATAGGGGTGGTTCATCAGCATCCAACCCTTCTAGCTCTTCGGTGAGAGGACCGGCCCCAGCACCAGTTCAGCAGCAGCAGTATCAGTCTTCGAGGCCCTTGTCGCCTCAGTCTCAGGCATTCCAGCAACAACACCCCCAGCAGTATGCACAAGCCCAAGCTCAGATCCAGAACAGACAGAGAGGTTTCCAGCAGAGGGGACCAACAGCCAGAGGACAAGGTCAGGCCATGATGATGGCTATAGAAGAAGAAGTTGCACCAAGTGAGGTTGTGGCAGGTACTATTCTCGTCAAATTATCTCCAGCTTCTGTATTATTTGATTCTGGTGTATCGCATTCATTTATGTCTGCACGATTTGCGACACGGATAGGATTGAAGCCCGAGTCATTATCAGTGAGGCTCAATATACTTACTGGTAATGGCCTTGTGGGAGTAGATCGAGTGTTTTCCTCGTGTCGGGTCGTTGTTAGCGGTAGGGAGTTCCCCGCTAGATTCATAGAGTTTCCTATGGCAGACTATGATGTAGTCCTAGGCATGGATTGGTTGAGGAACCAGTATGCTAGGATAGACTTCCATATTGGCAGAGTTGTCTTTAGTATCCCCGGCGAGCCAGAGTTTTCGTTTTCCAGAGGCGCAGTGGAGCCATCTTCCCCAGCACTGCGGATGGCAGTAGTAGCAGTACAGTTACCCCGGATAGTTGAAGAGTTTCCAGATGTCTTTCCAGAGGAGCTTCCAGGGATGCCGCCGGAGCGGGAGATTGAGTTCACTATAGACTTGATTCCCAGGACAGCACCAGTATCATAGCGAGTCTACAGGATGGCACCTTCAGAGTTGGAAATTTTATACAAAATGATTGAAGAACTGAGGACCAAGAGATTCATCCGTGCAAGTGGATCGCCTTGGGGAGCCCCGATGCTTCTTGTGAAAAAGAAGGATGGTACGCCCAGGCTATGTATTGATTATCGTACCTTGAATTCGATGACAATCAAGAACAGATTCCCTCTTCCAAGGATAGATGACTTGTTTGATCAGCTCAGAGGGGCTTCAGTGTTCTCGAAGATCGACTTGCGGTCGGGATACCACCAGATCAGAGTCAGAGAGCAGGACATCCCGAAGACAGCATTCAGATCGAGGTATGGACATTGGGAGTTCCTTGTTATGCCCTTTGGAGCGACCAATGCATCGGCCGTATTCATGGACCTCATGAATCATATTTTCATGCCTTACTTGGATCAATTTGTGATCGTGTTCCTAGATGACATCCTGGTCTACAGCAAGAGTGAAGCAGAGCATGAGCAGCATCTCAGAGTTGTCCTCCAGAGCTTAGGAAGCATCAGTTGTACGCCAAGTTCAGTAAATACGAGTTCTGGCTCAATCGCATATCATACTTGGGTCACATCATTACCCGAGGAGGAGTGGAAGTGGATCCCCAGAAGATTGTGGCTATCGAGTCATGGCCGGTACCCAGCTCAGTAGCAGAGGTTCGCAGCTTCCTTGGATTGGTCGGCTGCTACCGGCGGTTCGTTTCAGATTTTGCAAGGATTTCAGCACCGATAACCCAGTTGACCCGCAAGGATGTGCCGTTTGTTTGGATAGCAGAGTGTCAGGAATCATTTGAGAAGTTGAAGCAAGGTTTGATAACGGCTCTCATTCTCACCCTTCCAGATGGGACCGGAGGATTCACAGTTTATTGCGATGCTTCAGGCAGAGGATTGGGGTGTGTCTTGATGCAGCATGGGAAGGTAATATCTTATGTGTCATGTCAACTACGTGATCATGAAAAGAATTACCCGACCCACGACTTGGAATTGGCGACGGTAGTATTTGCTTTGAAGTTGTGGAGATACTACTTGTACGGAGATAGAGTGGAGATCTTTACTGATCATAAGAGCCTGAAGTATGTTTTCATCCAGAAGGACCTTAATATGCGGCAGAGAAGATGGCTCGAGCTACTGGTGGACTATGATGTGGATTTGCAGTATCATCCCGGGAAGGCCAACGTTGTAGCAGATGCATTGAGCAGGAGAGCCGGAGTTTATTTCCTGACGGCACAACAAGAATTATTGGCAGATCTTCAGAAGATGGGAATTGAAGTAGTTCTTCCAACCAGCGTGGCATTGATGGCCAGCCTACAGATTCAGTCCAGCATAGTTGAGAGAATCCGGGTGGCACAGTCAACAGATTCCAAGATCCAGCGACTCAGAGCAGAGTGTGAAGCAGAAAGAAGGCCAGAGTTATGTATCCATGAAGACGGTACACTTCGGCACGGCACTCGTCTTTGTGTACCCAGTGGAGATATCAGACAGGAAGTCATGGCAGAAGCCCACAGTTCACAATATTCTATTCATCCGGGTGGTACGAAGATGTACCGTAATATTCGTCAGCATTTCTGGTGGAATGGCAAGAAGAGGGAGATAGCCCGGTTTGTCTCTCGGTGTTTGGTTTGCCAACAGGTTAAAGCTGAACATCAGAGGCCCGCTGGACTTTTTCAACCCTTACCGATCCCGGAATGGAAATAGGAACATATAACCATGGATTTCGTGACCGGATTGCCCAGATCTCCGGCCGGCAGAGATGCTATTTGGGTAATTGTGGACAGGCTTACCAAGGTGGCACACTTTCTTCCATTTAGAGTTGGGCAGTCGACGACGCTGTTAGCAGAGATGTATCTCAGACAGATCGTCAGGCTTCACGGTGTGCCAGTCAGCATCACCTCGGACAGGAATTCAAGATTCACATCGCACTTTTGGCGCAGCTTGCAGAAGAGTTTGGGGACTCGCCTTCAATTCAGCTCAGCTTATCACCCGCAGACGGATGGTCAATCAGAGCGCACAATCCAGACTCTTGAAGATATGTTGAGATCCTGTACCATTGACTTCGGTGGTTCATGGGAGAATCATCTGCACCTGGTGGAACTCTCGTACAACAACAATTATCAGGCCAGTATCCAGATGGCACCCTTCGAGGCTCTTTATGGCAGGAAGTACAGATCCTCGCTAGCATGGGACGATGTCGGAGAGAGGCAGATGCTCGAACCCGAATTGATTTTTCAGACGGTTGAAGTGGTCAGGAAGGTCAGAGATCACCTCCGAGTTGCCCAGGACCGCCAGCGCCATTGGGCCGATGCTCATCGGCGTCCCATAGAATTTGATGTCGGCGACCATGTATACCTTAGGATCTCGCCTAACCGCGGCATCATTCGCTTTGGCATGTGGGAAAAGCTTAGTCCTAGGTATATAGGGCCGTTCGATATTCTAGAGCGAGTAGGAGATGTATCCTATCGTCTCGCTCTTCCGCCGTCGCTAAGTGAAGTGCATGATGTATTCCATGTGTCCCAATTACGACGGTATATTCCGGACCCGAGCCACATCCTAGACCATTCGAAATTGGTTGTAGGTACCAACCTTTCGTATGAGGAGAGGCCCGTGTCTATATTGGACCGGAGGGAGAAGATACTCAAGAACAAGACTATTAAATTAGTCCGTGTTGCTTGGGGTCATCACTCTCTAGGTGAGTCAACGTGGGAGCATGAGGACGACATCCGATCGCGATATCCCTACCTGTTTGACTCGTGAGGTATAATGTCTTTCTTATGCCTTACATTTTTTCTTTCTTGCTTGCATTGTATGATTGAACTGCTTAGTGTAACTTGCCTGTGCTTAATGTAACTTGTCGTGACAATCTCTAGCTCCTTGATTAAATTCTGAGGACGGAATTCTTTTAAGGTAGGCAGAGTTGTCACCCTCATTTCCCGTATTTCCCGTATTTCGTATTTATACTCGTATCTGGATTTTGGCATATATTTTTATTTTTTCTCAACTTGTGAAATTTCGGTATTTCTCGTATTTTGGGTTTTGACATGGCTCGATTTTAATTGGTTTGGGTTGGTTTGGTTTGGTTTAATGTGTATTGGAATACCTTAGCCTATGCTCCACCCTCAACACACCACATCCCACCCTCTTTAAAACTCCACCAACTTTCTCTCTCTCCTCATAAACCTCCATTAATCTTCTTCTTCTCCTTCCTCTACACAACACCAACCCATAAGCAAGTGCACCTTGCTACCACATGAGAACCCTATTTTATTTGTCCATTAGCTAGATTAGGACATGGTGATCAACATTAGAACTTGGTATTTTGTGATTTGGAGTCTCCATTGTTCTACATCTAAGTTTTTCCTATTTTCGGATTTACATGGTTTTGATCTATTTAAGTTGGATTTTTATGGGTTTTGATGTTTCCATGTGGAAGAGAATTCCATTTCACCCTAGTTAGAACTTTGGAAATCCGGATTTGAAGTTCGGATGGCCAAGTTGTGATGTTTTGAAGTTTTGGGAACCATTGGAGCCTCTTCTCAGCCATGGAGAAGAAGACCCTGTGTAAGCCCCCTGAATTTCAGGGCTATTTTAAATTTTCTAAATGAATTATTTTCAATAGTATTTATATACGAATACGTATTTTGTAGCGTATTCCGTATTTTTTTGGCTTTCGTAATGCTTTAAAATTTTCCCAAAACTATAGGTTTTCTCCTTGATCGGCATAATGCTGGTATACTGGAGTATACCGACGGCATACCGTCCAGACATATTTTCTATATTTTAGATATTTTTGATTTCAGATATTTTCATGAATAGTGTTTTCGATATTTTTATGAATAGTATTTTGGATATTTTGATGAATAGTGTTTAGATATTTTCGTGAATAGTGTAGATACACCCTATTACCCAATGGATAATTGGTTTTGTTTGAATGGCCATGATTGACTTAGATTTTGACATGGATCACGATCCGACGGCTAAGATTAATTTCCCTTCTATATATACCATTTCACTTTCTCTCTCCTCTCTCTTTTCATTCTCTTCACTCTCTCTTCATTTCTTCTTCCTTTCTCTTCCTTTGGAGCTTGTTAGGAGCTTGGCCTTGAGGTCTAGAGTGTGGTTTCGTACCCCTCTTGGTGGTGGAGTAGAAGATTAGGCTTGAAGCTTAACCTAGGGAAGTGCATCTTGCTCAAAAGTGGCATGACCATACTTTAATTTTGTTTTTCATAGAAACTAAAGTTTTATTGGCCTATAATTTGCTTCTTTAAATTGTTAACATGTTTAGCATATAGCACTTTTGGTTTTGATCGACAGTATTGCGTAGATCTGAGTTTCTAGATATGATTTTCGAGTATTTTGAGGTTTTGATCTATCAAATGTTTTGATTTGTGAAAACTAATACTTCCATGTTTTAGGAAATTCAATTCTATTCAATTTTGACTTTTGAAAGTCCGAATTTCGATTTAAAACGAAGTTTTTATGGCCGAAACAAGTTTTGAGTTCAAAAATCAACTTTCTGCGACGGTTCGGAAAATCCGTCGGAAATCCGCGGAAATCCGTCGGAAAATCCGAACTTTCACCACAAAACTTGCTGTGACGGAACGAAAAATCCGCCGGTAATCCGCTGTAATCCGTCGGATAATCCGGTTAGGCTGTTTTGAATTTTTTTATATATTTTAAGGGCTGTAAAAATTCTAGAAAAATTGTATTTAAATACTATATTAATTTAGCTAATTTATTATAATTTTTTCAGCATTTAATAAGTAGTTTTGGTATTTTATAAAAATAGGAAAACATAACCCATTTTCAGGATACATATGTTTGTTGATTTTTAATAAATATCTATGAGGGTTTATAAATTCCAGAAAAATTAGTATAAATTTCTATAATTAACGAGGATCATTTTGGTACTTTATTTTATATAAAATTGAGCTTTTTATCTATCTCAAAAATTGTTGGAACACAATGATCATTTGATTTATTTATTGATTAATTACGACTTGCAAGTTTTTATGCTACTTTGAGCTTTAGCCGTGTTGAACCTCACCCCTCACTAGTGTAAAGACCCTAGGAAGCTAGTTAAAGTAGCATGTCACCCCACATTGGTCTCCTATGCCAAAGTTATCATTTTGGCTAGGTGCCCAGTCACAGTCGTGTTTCACCAATTAGTGTCTTAGCGTTTTAGTTTAGTGTAAGAACTAAGTTATTACATTAATTTCTACAGTGACGAGTTACCGGACATCTATAGCACTGTTATCGCAGCTTGTTTGGTTTTGCTTTGCTAGAGACAAGTACTTTCTACGAACTTTACATATTGTCACATAAATGAACTGCAAACCCCACCATGTTAAATGCTGATCCTTGGGGTAGCAAGTTAGATCTCTACATGTTGTACTTTCTATTTCTACCATGCTTAGAACAGTCTTTATGTATCTCTCACATGATTAGGATATGGGTTATGGGGAAACTGATGGTAGAGTACGTGATCATGACCCCCCTATAGTAGCGAGCGAGGTCGCATTTTATATGCATACCTTGCCGTAGGCCATTATCCCGCATTTCTGTACGGATGTACACCTATGCCTGTTGACTTATACGTATGTACATTTTATTTACATGTACCACAGTACACTGTACATCTATTGACCGATCACGTACATGCTACAGTTTTAAACATTACATATACATCTGTCTCTATGACATATGTATCCTTGCCATGATAGATTGTGTGATGCCATATTTTCAGTTATTTCCTCTCATGTTCATTTCCATGTTTCATATGCTAGTTTGCTAGATTCAGTACTTGCTCCCGTCCTGACAGGATAACGTTGTAGGTTCACATTTCGAGGAGGAAACGCTATGTGTTACATATTATGGTACTGCATTGAGGACCTGGCCTTAGCTCCAGAAGAGGCCCCAGCGATAAACCTTGCTTAGTTATCTTTCTTGTGTTTTGAGACTTAAACTTTGTCTGTACTTATATTTCGATACTGGACTTTGTCTCCAGTTAGATACTTTGGAAGTGTATTATTAAGTCTGTACTTGTTTACCTTCGCTTATAGATGCTATATTGTGATGAACCTTTAAATGTGATTTTAGAACTGTTAGCAGCTTAGATCATTTATTGTCTATTCTTAGAACAGCTTACTACGTTTTAACAAGCATAGGCTGGACATGGCTCGGCCCGGCCCAACAATTTGGGTAGCGGGTCGTGACACCCTGCGTACGTGCTCTTGCACGTACGCATCTCCCCTGCGTGCGTGCTCTTGCGCGTACGCAGCTCCCCTGCGTGCGTGCTCTTGCGCGTACGCAGCTCCCCTGCGTGCGTGCCCTTGTGCATACGCAGCTCTCCTGCGTGCGTGCTCTTGCGCATACGCAGCTCCCCTGCGTGCGTGCTCTTGCGTGTACGCAGCTCCCCTGCGTGCGTGCCCTTGTGCGTACGCAGCTCCCCTGCGTGCGTGCCCTTATGCGTACGCAACTCCCCTGTGTGCGTGCTCTTGCGCGTAGGTAGCTCTCCTGCGTGCGTGCTCTTACGCGTATGCAGCTCCCCTGCGGGCATGCCCTTGTGCGTACGCAGCTCCCCTGCGTGTGTGCCCTTGTGCGTACGCAGCTCCCCTGCGTGCGTGCTCTTGCGCGTACGCTGCTCCCCTGCGTGCGTACCCTTGTGCGTACGCTGCTTCCCTGCGTGCTTGCCCTTGTGCGTACGCTTCCCCCTGCGCGTGCGTCCTTGTGCGTACGCTGCGTGACCCATGCACCCTGACCCCTTGCTTAACCCATTGGCTCTTGGAGTATTGGTTTTATTTCTCGACTTGGTTTCTCTTTTGTGGATTGGGTTTTCCTGAGATCTGTTCAACACAGCACGACTATCTTGACCCGACACGGCCTAACACGGTTTTCAAGTAATTGTTTATGACTGGTACGGTTCTCAGGATTTTCTGTGGATTATGATCCTGGTATTCTCTGATCTCCTTGCTAGTGACCCAGTGGGGTGCACACCTAACTTGTAACTTGTAATTAATCCTTGTGACTTGATAACTTGATAATGGCCCGTGGCGGCGTACTCCTGACTTGTAGCATGACTTGATAACTTAATGCTGTTGCGACGGCTAACTTAACTTGACTTGCCTTGACACCGTGGGTAGTTCTTTCTTGCTTGCTTGTTAAATCCACTTGTCCTGTCTTGCATCATGTCTAGGATGGGACTCCTGAGTACCACGGTCAGGGGTACCTACCAAAATGGATTAAGGTTAATAACTAGAATAACACAGTAGTCATGAAGAGATGACACAGCTACAGGCAATCCCGTTACCTGGGCGCTCTTGGGATCTGTAGCCTGCCGTCGAGTAGGGCACATTTCCAGCACACTATCATGTGTTGCACCTTCTAAGTCACTTAAGGGTACATACGTTTCCTGGATGATGTACCCACCAGAATTCAACTCCTAATTTTCGACCTGGGTAACCTGGATGGTCTGCAGGGCTTGTGGCTGTGGAATAATCTCACTGCATCTTGTTAGTAATTAGGCCTGTGATAACCCTAGTTAGTTAAAGTAGTAAGCCGTAGTATCTGCTTGGCCGTGATTGATTAAATGAGGCATAACCAGTCTAGCCATATCTTGATCCAGTACAAGATTGCTTCCGGTCTTGATTTCTTACATAATTATCTTGCCGATAAATGGTGGAAAACCAAGTTCTGTTCAGATGAAGGATTACAACCCCGGTCCTTGTTTGGTTTACGGGTTGTAACCTGGCTATCGGAATAGTTCTATGGTTATCTCGTCGTATATCATCCTGACATGTTTTCATAAATTCTAGTTTTAATATTAGATTTTCTTGTGCTAATTGCTGGCTTTTCTTCTTATTTCGTGGCCCCCTTGTGGCACTTGCTCTTTCTGGGGTTGACCCAGCTGGTTTTGTGTGGCCAAATTTTGGAGCAGCTCCCGAGGATCTACCAAGCTTCCAGCCCAATGGTGACAACTAGGCGAAACCCGGGCCAAGAGTAGGTTTTCCTTTTGTCTTGCCCACTTCATTGTAAAACTAATCTTTTGAGGCGTTTAGTCGACGAGCACCTGTTAGCTCGATGCACTTTTACTTACTGTCTGCCTACGGGCTGTAAACATGATTAACAAATCCTAGGGTTGATCATGTACGACTAAACTCTTGCTAGTCCTAACATTTTGTAACGACTATCTTCATGATCAGCTGAATATGTAATATTTGGGATGCCTTATTATTGTATATTTAATGATCATACATCTTACGACCTTACTTACTTGCTTGTGATTGAGACATTAGGCTTGTTCATGACCATAAGAGACTGTTGGCTTGTAATAAACCCTCATATATCTAGACAGCCGTGACCGTATATCGAGGTGGTTTCCATTTCAATATACGTAGCTGGCTATGTCTGCCCCCGCTCTCCAGTATTCTGGTTCTGGGGCGTGACAATTTTGAATAAGAAGCATGGATGTATATCAAGCCGCAGAAAAAATCTTTGAGTCAGAAGAGACGTCGTGTCACAGGGACATTTTGGGCCGCATGAACGCTTTCGGTCCGCAGGTAGATCTTGTGTCGTAGGAAGATCTTGTGCCGCAGAGAGATCGTATGCCAGCTGTCACTGCTGCATTTAATGCCTTGATTTGGTTTTTTGATTTGGGTGCTTTTTTCGAGATAAAGCTGACGGTTACTAAGGATAAAATCCCCAAATGTCATCATTATCCTTAATGGGCTCGAGTGGATGGTACAATATTATGTTCATGCAGAAAGGGTCTTCCCAGAAAAGCATTATAAGAGCCATGATTATCGATCACGTAGAAAGTAACCTTTGTACGAAGATTGCCTATTTGAACTTTCAGGCGGATCTTTTCCAAAGGTTCACTTCTTACAGAATTAAATCCCATGATTGTCGTGATGGTTGTTGAAAAATTGTGTACAGGAATCTTTAATGCATCTAGTAGAGTCTTTAGCATGATGCTAAGTGCAGACCCATGATCGATTAAAATGCGATCAACCTTCATGGTATCGACATATCCCGTAAAGCATATCATCTTGTGTAAAGGTGATGTTTGGCATCAGCTCCATCACACTATGACAATAAAGGCAAGTTACAGGCTCTTCCTATGGCTTCTTGAGGAGTGTTAGACAATTATCAGCTTGCGTCAAAGCTTCATACGATGTCTCTCGAGTTTCTTTTGAGAAATAGAGTATCTCAAAATTGACAATCTTACCGGGGTATTAGCCAGCTGAGCCAGTATATCAAAGTAATATGGCTTCTCAAATCCCAAAGTTGGATTCTTTAGTACTTTATCAAAACGGACAGCTATCGTCGGTTAGAAAGAGTTGGTTCTACTGAAGGTGATGAAACAGATGGAACATCGACAGCATGAAAAGATGATGCTTGAGGAGCCACCAGTGCTGGAGCAGGGTTTTTTTGACCTTCTGAATAGTCTCTTAGGTAGGGTTTTCCAGACCTAGTACCAGTTAAGGCTTCTTCTTCGGATACAGGTTCGAAGGACACCATATTGCAACTCTTTGCCTGCATCTTATTTTTGGAAGATTTCTTTTGGCAAGATGAGAGGTTGTCCAATAACCCAAACTAACCCAAAATTGGTTGTGAGAAAGACATAGGAAAAGAGGTATAGGAGATCCTTTTCTATGGTTCAAATAAGAGGCCTTTTGTAGATCATATCCCATTTTTCTCATTAGTTCAAGGGATTGTGGACTATATAGATGGAAAGCTGGTTGATATTCGGCTTCTGACTTTGACAATATTGTCTCAGAAGGACTATCTGCTGCCAAGATGAAGGTAGCAATTAGAGGTTGAAGACAATGTTCACCCAACGAAATCATATGACATGATTTATTTTTAGTGGCCTTCTTAGACTTGGTAGAGGAAGACGGTGTTTCGAAGTCCGCCACTAAATCTGGATGAATCCATATAATTTCTCCTTTATCAGTAGACAGAAGAACAAGACCATCAGTTCGTGCAGGCGAAAGATTAACAATCTCCAGAGTAGTTCTCGGGATGGGGATGACACCGTCCTGCACAAGTTGAACCAAAAAATCTCCAAACTGTAAAGAGACAACGTTAGCCGTTACAGTTTTCTCATCTTGTTGGAGAGTGATTACACCGGAATTGACCATCTTCTAAATTTTACCCTTGAGCACATAGCATGCTCGAGTTGGATGTCAAATAAACCTGTGGTAAACATAATATTTAGGATGGTTAGTCTTACCAACCTCTTCTGGTCATTTTGGTTCTGGCAGTTGAAGTTTATTGCTCTTGGTCAGACTACATAATCTTCATCAAAAGAGTATTCTTCGTTTGGACGTGGTGCCCTTTGTGGTGGTTCTGTTGGGGTAGACGTCGGCTGATTTACATTGGTAGCTAGAGCTTATTTTCCTTTGAAATTAATAGCCAAAGTCTTCTTGCTCTTGTGATTGTTCTGATGGCCACTATTATTTGGTTTAGCGTGTTCATCTTTGTCAAGATTAGGTATTTGAATACCTAATTGTTTGAACTTGTCAGCGCTCTCTTTTGCTGCTTTGGCATTTACTATGAAGGAAGGCCAGTCCTGGAACTGTGTTGATCCCGTCCATATGCTGATTATAGGCAACGAGTTTGATTTGCAAGTATCTATAGTCAAAGCATCTGGAGTTCCGAGAGGCATTTTGAGTGCTTCACGGCGGAATCGTTCAATGAAACGTTCAGTAGTTTTATTATGTCGTTGTTTGATTTTGATGAGAGCAGACATAGTCATGTCATTGGTTTCCTCATAAAATCATTCCAAGAATATTTGTTTGAAGCCAGAGAAAGAGATTATACAACCATCTGGTAGACTACGATACCAATCATATGCTTTACCAGCTAAACAGCCGATAAATACTCTAGTAAGAAGAGCATCATTTGGTTGAAGTTGATCAGTCATTACTTCAAAGTGATTGAGGTATTGACTTGGAGATGTGTTGCCATCAAACAGTATAATAGTAGGAGGTTTGTATTTAGGAGGAAATTGGACTTCCTTCTATTCTATGGGATAAGGTTGCTTAATTCCAAGCTTCTGCATGCCGTCTTTCTGTTTGAAAGCTTCGAATTAAGTGCGTAAAAGTTTTACGGCCTCATTGGTGTCTCCCGATAATTGTGGAGCAGTGGATTGTTTTGATACGTTAGGAGGGGTTACTTCATGATAAGTACCACCTCCAGCACCAGATTGACTTGGAATAGCCTGCACAGGAATGGAATCGGTATAAGGAGACTGTACCCCCAGATCAATATTGATGGAAGCTGACGTTGTTACAAGTTCTTGAGTCGAAATCAGATTCACGACCGATGGAATTTTATGTTGTGCCATAATCACAACATGCATGCCTGTCATCATCTCAGCCATGTTCTTCAAACTAGCCTCCAAAGCAGCAATTCTCTGCGTTTGACTGGAAGAACTGGAACTATCTTGATCTTCTGTGACGACATAAGCAGTCACTTCTCTAGCCCTCGAAGACGAGATAGTGGAAAGAATGGTCCTTTCAGAACTTTAACTGTCATCATCAAAGTCATATAAGGAACCAGTCCCAGAATAAGTGATAGGGATGTCTTTTTGACTGAAGGAATCTTGGTTAGAATCAAGAAGATTCCTTTGACCGATTGTGTCTTGGTCGAAAGGAAGATTCCTTTGACCGATTGTTTCTTGGCTTCTTGATCTTATATTGGTATACTCCTTTGCCGGATTCATGAATCCGATCTAAGTAATATTGACTGGGATTGCGGGATGCTTTACGTCTTGGACGTTTTCTACCCCCAATGCTTCGCAGTGCCATGTTGACAGGAGCATAGAGTAATTCATCTTCGTCCACTAGGATAGGTTCATGAGGCTGAACATAATTCAAACGGTCAAAGACGGGCCGGTTTGCTGACTAACAGCAGCATTTGATAACAACTTCATGGTGGTGATTGCAACAGCACTTTAGCAAAAGAGTACAATAGTATAATTAATTTCTGGGAAAGTATAACTAGAGGAATCTGATCAGAAGACGATCACTTTATCCCTTGGACGATGCGATATCGAAGACACGAGCCTCTGGAGGATGCAACAGCACTTTAGCAGGAGATTATGATCTTTCGTGATGCTTTGAGACTGATTTGGAACTCTATTTATAGAGTTCATGAAATAACTATTTAGTAGTTATTCTGGGTTGCACGCACTTTAGGTTGCGCGCACTTTAGGTTGCACGCACTTTAGGTTGCGCGCACTTTAGGTTGCGCGCACTTTAGGTTGCGCGCCTCATGTTCACTTGCACGAGCGGTTACACCAACTGCTGTGGACGCGTGACATCGTTTGATTGAGATGAGCTTGGTCGTGGGCAGTGTAGTGGGCACGTTCTGCAAATTTAGTGGCTTGTGTGCCATGTCACTTTGTTTTGGACTTTTGTAAAGTTAGTGGTCGTGGGCGCAATGTAGCAACTTGCGCGAGCGGTTGCACCAACTGCTGTGGACGCGTGGTATCGTTTGATTGAGATGCACGTGGTCGTGGGCAGTGTAGTGGGCTCGCTCTGCGATGTTGGTGGCTTGTGCGCCATGTCACCCTTCTTTTAAATAAAAGTTGATCATGTGGCGCCAACTAGCCAGGTTGCGCATGGGCGCAACTCAACAACTAGCGCCTTTGACTAGGTCTTCTGTGGTTTACTGATTAATTCTCACGCCATACAATGACTTGCGCGAACCAGCTGTCAGCATTAATTACATACTGACAAAAAAAATTTGAGCGCCGCGTTGCTGGGGATTCGAATGGATTTTCCTTAATCTCTGTGTTGTTAGTTGTCAGGTAATGATGATGCCATTACAGCTTCTTGAGAAAGTACGCCACATGGCGCTCGTGCAACCTGTCTTCAATGCAACCTGATGTTGGTGCAACCTGATGCTGTGCAACTTGATGGTTTTGCGCAACATAATAATTTGGCGCCGTCTGATGATCTAGCACTTTAATGGATAGCACAGCTTGATTTTTATTCTCTACACGCCTGTGCATACACACCAGCATAAAATGGACTAGCAAAAAGGAAGAACCGACACCTTTTGGAGGCCGCAAGAAGTATGATAATCGACATGAATATCCCACAAAGTCTGTGGAGGCATGCAGTGTTAACAGCAGCTCAACTCATTAACAGGATGTCTTCGAAAGTCCTGGGCTGAAAGTCCCCATGTGAAGTATTAAAAGGCAATAACAGTGTGATACTTCCACTGAAGGTGTTCGGGTGTGTGTGTGTGTTTTGTGAAGGGCAACAGACCCTCAGTTGGGAAACTTGACCCCAGAGCAGTCAAGTGCATCTTCGTGGGCTACTCAGCAACTTAGAAGAGGTATGTGTGCTGGAGTCCAGTAGAGAAGAAGAAGTTTGTCAGTATGGATGCCCACTTTCGGAAACATGAGCCATACTATCGCAAGGAGGGAACTTCACACAAGACGCCTAGTACTACCAGTATAAGATGAGAAGGTGAGATGGAGAACCTGGTGGTGACTGATTTGGAAGTTTGGCATGGAGGCACGGTTGAGGAAGAACATAAAGATGAAGCAAAACATGGAGAAGAGATAAGAAGTATTAGGCCTACAGCTCAGGGGGGTTACTTACCTACAGCAAGAGGTAGAAGCAAACTGTAGGACCAGTACCTACAGTGCCAGCCAGCGTTTATCCCAACTCCTGAGACACCTACACCACCATCCCCTTCAGGTGATATCTTTCCTCCTACTCCTTCCACACCACTATCTGTACGAAGGACTACTGATTTTTGGGGAAGTACATCTATAGGAATCTGATCAGAAGACGATCACTTTATCCCTTGGACGATGTGATATCAAAGACACGAGCCTCTGGAGGATGCAACAGCTCTTTGGCATGAGATTATGATCACTCTTGATGACTTGAGATTGATTTGAAACTTTATTTATAGAGTTCTTGAAATAACTATTTAGCAGGAGATTATGATCACTAACACGTTCTCGAAGTTAGTAGCTTGTGTGCCACATCATTCTGTCTTGAACACTAGTTGATCACCTTGCGCGAGCTTCATCAGGTTGCGCGTGGCACAATGTAGCAACTTGCGTGAGCGGTTGTACCAATTGCTATAGATGCATGACATCGTTTGATTGAGATACGCGTGATCGTGGACAGTGTAGTGAGCACGCTCTGCAAAGTTGGTGGCTTGCGCGCCACGTCAGCCTTTTAGAATTAAGAATTGATCATATGGTACCAATTTGTCAGACTGCGCATGGGCGTAACTGAACAACTGGCGCCTTTGACTAGGTTACTTTTGTGCTGTACTAATTAATTCTTGCGCAACATAATAACTTGTGCGAACAAGCTGTCAGCATTAATTACATGCTGACAAAATCTTCTCGAGCGCCGCGTTGCGCGGGATTTGAACGAATTTTCCTTAATCTCCGTGTTGTCAGTTTGTCAGGTAATGATGATGTCATTACAACTTCTCGAGGAAGTGCACCACGTGGTGCTTGTACAACCTATATCCTACACAACCTGATGTTGGCGTAACATGATACTGCACAACTTGATGATTCGGTATAACATAATGATTTGGCACCATTTGATGATTACACACTTTAATGGGTGGTGCAGCTTGATTTTTAGCCTCTACAAGACTCCCTTCAAAGTTTTCGAAACTTAAAAATACTTTAAAGTTTTGAAATACTTTGAACTATGCTAGTTTTGTTTGGATTGCGCCAGTCAACTGTCTGACTTGCGTCAGTCAACTTGAGCCCGCTTTTTTAGCATAAGTTGTGCGGTTCAGCCTTATAAAGATATAAATAGCCGTACTCCTTGGCTTTTTCATTCTTCACCCCTTTTTTTGAGATACCTCGAGAGAAACCCTATCTTCTTCTCCCGATCTTTGAGAACTTCGATCGACGGCAATGGCACCCAAGCGTTCTGCTGCAGAGAAGGGAAAGACCGTGGCCGAGTCATCCATGCGAGTTCCATCTTCGTCACGTCGAGAGACGGCCAACCCAGCCATGGAGGATAAGCATTCGACTATAGACCCGATTATCGACCACCCTACTAATCATCGGCCATCCTATTTAGGGTTTGGCTTGATTTTGATAGTGTGCGCATGCGCTTTTTAGAGTTGGACATACTCCATAACTTGTGCCTCCCTGATTAGGGTTTGGTTGTTGTCGACACGCATTGTGCAGCATTTTGAAAAGTTGTGATGTCGTATTGCACGGCAAAATACGGCACAACCTGATTGTTGCACAATCTGATGGTTGTACATATTGAGTGCGACGCAATGTGAGTGTCGTGCAACCTGACCGAATCAGAGCATTAAATGCTCGGTTCATTCCCAACGATGAACCTATTTATGGGGCTCTCTTTTTATAAGCGTCTTTTTTCTTTCTCCCTCGTTAAGTGATACGTGCCCATTTATTGGGAAGACAAAGATTCGGCGGGGGCTGACCTTCACCGTATATATATATATGGGCATGATGCACAGCCTCCATCTTCATTCACTCTTATGGCTTCCAAAGAGAACATGAAGCAGGAGACAAACAACCATGGCAACGGTAAAGCTTCTGAGAAGACGTTACACTCTGCGCCTGCGGAGTATTTGTTAGAAGCTGACCCGTCTCTAAAGGTGGAAAACTTTCTGGACTGTTTTGGCCTGACCTTAACAGTTTTCACACATTTCAGTGGTGGGCCATCGTCTTCTTCCGAACAACGTGGCACATTAGAACATAGGGAAGAATTCCTTCGTTTGATGCATCGTTCAGGAATCCATAATATGGAGGAATTGAACGCTGTCTTGCGTCAGGCTGATGACGGAAAGAAGAAGTGATATGATACGAGAGCGTCATTCTGTATAATGGCCATAGTGCCTATGTCTGTAGTGTCTGTCCACTTTTTCATTATGAAATAAAAAAAATTAGACCTTATTAAATCCTGGCGTATTTGAGCTTTCTTGTGTAACTGTCTTGACACGTCCCACACATACTTTCTTTCTTTTTTAACTTTTTTCGGTTCTGAAAACACGAACTTCTGAACGACATGTGGTGCTTTCGTGCTTCGTTCTTCCCGAAATACACGCCTATGGACGTGTATAATGTTTCTGCTTCTATTGTGTATGAATAGTTGCGATAAGAAAAAAACTTTTACAGTATTCTCTTCTTCTTTCTGATGTTTGCAGGGGGCAACTGATGAAAATTCCCAGAACCGGCATCGGTGATCTTGGATGCTATGAAGTTGAACCACTTTGATACACACATCAGAGAGCTCAGAACTCTTCATGTCAAAAAGGGCTTCCTCGAGATGGTAGGAAGGGCCTTTATACATGAGAGTTGGATGGTGGAGACACAGAATTAGGAATCGTACACGAGGGTGATCTCATTCCTACTTCTCATGACGGGTCGTCTCTTCTCCACCAATTGTATTGACAGCAACTTGTCTTTAAGCTGCGGTACTCTGGGGTTCTCCTCTCGTCTTTCTGAGAGAGAAGACCAGAGTTGATTTCGTTGCCTTGCTCGCTGCTTCAGGTCGAGTCGACAAGGAACTGGCACCAACAAGAAGATCCAAAGATGTAATAGAACTTCAGTTGTTAAATTTAGAATCAAAATTTGAGATGTAATAGATTTACATTAAGATGTATCTATATTTTTAAAGAAGGAATAAAGAATAATTTTCTCTTCTTTATGATTTGATTTGATATGATGATATAGAAAATAGAATCTAGAGGTAATGTGGACGTGAACTTTTTTTCTATAAATGATCTTCAAGTCCGCTAGGACTTAAAGACAGAAGATCGTGTCTAAAAAGACAATATATGGATTTATCATAAAGAAAAGACATCATTTAAAACGGCTGGGTTTCAAAAGATGGAATTGGTGATTTGGATAGACTCCACGGAGATTTTGAGTTTTTATTATCTATAGTTTTATTTACGAAAAAGTAAATAAATGATAATAAATGTAGCCCCATTCCCGCAATGAAGTAGAGATGAAAAGACTGATGAATAAGCATGCCTTTTCAAAAAAAATGTCGCTTCGATTCTCGAGACAAAGAGTAAATGAAGATTTCTTCACAAGATGAACGAACATGCCTTTTCGAGGAAAGGTTGTTTCGGTTCCTGAGACAGAATGTTTAGCTTTTCTGTCTATAAATAGTGTGGAACTTTTTTGAAAGCATCATTCACCCCTTTTCTTTCCTTTGCAAATGTCTTCAGAAGAAATGCCTAAGGAAACGGGAGTTATCCCAAAGATCGAAGCCGCCCTCGACACTCCTTCCGACGAGCCTCCACCGCCTACTCAGCCAGAAGTCAGAGAAAACTCGGCTATTCCTGGAAAAAAAAGCAGGATATTCTTGCCGAACTAGTGGAACCTGGGAGGACTGCCGAAGAAGAAGCTCTGAGGAAGGCTGCCTGTGAACTGCAAGTATCATCGGACAATAATGTCTTCGAGCTCCTTGCAAAATTTGTCTTCAATCAGGAGGGCTCCGGTCCTCGTTGATTTTATATATTTTCTTCTGCTTGAATTTATGCAAATAAAAAGTAATTTTATTTACATTCTGAGTCTCTGTGTTAATATTTTTTTCTTTGTCTTCAGACATAATATTTCTTGAGGAATTTGCTACTAATGAGCATCATGGCGATTCGACCATCCATACCAGTCAATTGATAAGCTCCATTGGAGAAAACTTTGCTTACAATGTAGGGTCCTTCCCACTTCGCTTCGAATTTGTCTTTGCTCATGTGCGCCATAGTCATAGAACGTCTGATGGTTAGAACTAATTCTCCTTTCTGAAATGTTTGGACTTTGACTTTACGGTTGAAGGCTTTTGATAGACGAGCTTGGTATAACTCAATATGTTGTTGAGCTATGAGCCATTTCTCGTCAAGCGTTTCAAGCTCCTGAAGTCCCAGACGATCATTATTTTCGGTTGTGAGTTCATTGGCAATGGAAATTCTTAGAGAAGGGATCTGGATTTCTAGTGGTAAGACGGCTTCGCATCCATATACCAAAGAGAATGGTGTACAACCTGTAGGAGTACGTACAGTAGTACGGTAAGCCCACAAATATTCTATAAGCTTCTCACTCCAGTTTTGTTTGTTGGTAGAAATAAATTTCTTGAGGAGTTTGATGATGGTCTTGTTAAATGCTTCTGCCAACCCATTAGCTGCAGGATTGTAAGCTGTAGAAGCAATATTATTGATCCTGTTGTTATAGCAAAATCGAGTGAACTTCTGACTGATGAATTGTGGACCATTATCATGAATGATTCGTCGAGGAAATCGAATCTGTAGATCACATGATGCTTAATAAAATTGATAATGCTGCTTGTCTTGACCTCAGCTAGAGGTATTGCTTCAGCCCATTTTGAGAAATAATCAGTTATGGCTAATATGAACCGATGTCCTCGAGACGAGTGAGGGTTGATAAGACCGATGACATCCATACCCAAAGCTTCAAAGGGCTAAGATGCTGCTATCGGGTGAAGAAATTCTGACGATTGATGAATGAAGTCAGCGTGGATTTGACACGCTCGGCATTTCCTTGCATATTCAATTGCATAAGATATCATTGAGGGCCAATAGTAGCCCATACGGCAAATACGATCCTGTAATTTAGGACCAGGTTAATGTGCGCCACAAACACCATCATGAGCTTCACGAAGTATTTGTTTTTCTTCCATTCCTGCGAGACAGCATAGGAGTAAGCCGTCAAATATTCGTCGGTAGAGTGTTTTTGTTGTATGATTATAGTAAAATCTGAGTGACCATCGTCGAATTGTTGTAGCCTCCTTAGGATCTTTGGATAGGATATAATGGACCACGAAGTCTATAAAAGGAGTCCTCCAGTATTCATTAATGGCACAAATTTCAACTGAATTATTGAGTTTCGTGTTTGGGTTATTAACTTCAGTATTTAAGTTATTCTTGACACAAAATAACTCTCTATTAGTAATGACGATCATTTGTTGCCTTCTTACGGGAATTGCTAATACTGCTGCAAGATTAGCAAGTGCGTCAGCTTCCGTGTTACACGCTCGGCGTACATGCTCGATGAAGAAGCCTTTGAATGAAGTAGCAATCTTGATCGCTGCATCATGATATAGAACCAAATCTTGATGTCGAACTTCGTATGTACCTCTAACTTGATTGACAATCAGTTTGGAATCTTCGTAAACTTCAAGATACTCAATATCTAATTATTTAGCCAATTGGAGACCAATGAGCAAAGCGTTGTATTCAGCCACATTGTTGGAACACGATTCATCTAAAAAATAAGCTCTTTGGATAGCTAACCCTTCTGGTGAGACAAGGACGATTCCGACTCCAGCAACAATAGCACCTTTTAGTCCGATTCTGGATGCACCATCAAAGAATAGACGCCATGTAAGACTTTCTTCTGAAATCATGTTGGACTCTAAAGTTTCATCTGGAATCTCATCTTAGAGTTTAGATGTTTCGAAAATTGGATGAGCTGCCAGAAAGTTAGCAAGGGCTTGACCTTTAATAGACTTTTGGGGAACATAAACCATATCATATTGTGCTAACAATATGGCCCATGTTGCGAGCCTGGAATTGAGTGTACTGGACTTCTTCATCAGGACCCGAAGTGGGTTAACTCTAGAAATGACATGAATAGTTTGGCCAGTAATATAATGTATGGTCTTTTGAACAGCAAACATCAAAGCTAGACATTCTTTTTCCACCGGAATGTATCGATGTTCAGCTCCAACCATCTTACGGCTAAGGTAATAGATAACCTGTTCATGACCTTCTTTATTCTTCTGAGCTAATAAAGCACCTGGGGAATGGTCCATTACTCGAACATACATCAGAAAAGGTATTCCTGACACTAGAGGCACAAGAACTGGAGGGTTCAGCAAGTACCGCTTTATGTCTTCAAATGCTTGTTGACATTCTTCAGTCCAAATAAAAGACACACCTTTCTTCATGAGTTGAGTGAACGGTCTACAGCGTCCAGAGAGATTTGAGATGAATCTCCTGATATACGCAAGCCGTCCCTAGAATCCTCGTAGCTCTTTTAGGTTGCATGGAGGATGCAACTCTTAAATGGCTTTGATTTTTTCAGGGTCAACGTGTATACCTTTAGAGGTAATAAAGAATCCAAGAAATTTGCCACTAGAGACTCCTAGGAATGACTTGGTGGGATTCATCTTGAGTTGATGTTGGCACATTAGATCGAAAATAGTTCTCAAATATTGAATATGGTCCTCTTTTAGACGACTTTTGACAGCAATATCGTCAATATAACATTCAACAGCTTTCGTAAATGATCACGAAAGATGGTACTCATGGCCCGCTGATAAGTAGCACCAGCGTTCTTAAGACCAAATGGCATGACAGTGTAGCAATAGACTCCAAGAGGAGTGTGGAAAGATGTATGTTTCTCATCTTCTGGATGCATCTTGATTTGATTGTATCCTGAAAATCCATCCATAAAGGATATACGTTCAAATCCGCAAGTATTTTCAATCATGACATCAGTGATTGGGAGAGGGAATTCGTCTTTGGTACAAGCTTCATTAAGTCTCTGAAGTCGATGCAGACCCGGACTTTCCCTATTTCTTTAAAATTGGGACAACATTAGCCACCCAGTCCGGATGTTGTTATTCTCTGATGAAACCGCAGGCGATGAGTTTCTTGACTTAAGCTTCTATGGAATCCATGTCACGACCCGCTTTCGAATAATCGGACACGAGTCGGACACGCCCAGCCTTCGTCGATGGATACGACGAAGTAAGCTGTACAATTCTAAGGAAAACTCCAAGATACAAGATACATAAAACAACACAGCTTCTATACACGTTCCAAGAACAAATCTCCACAATCTACCAAATCATACAATATCATCCGGAGACAAATCCGGTAACCAGAATAAAATTACACAATCCTGAATCTGCAATACAATACATGATAAACTATAAACAAATCTAAGAAAAAGTCTAACTATATCTCTGCAATCTAAGTCCATCCTGAAATAGAAACTCCACCATCTTCGGGCTCTGGCCCAAGGTGGTACCATAACTGTAAAACCCCTATTTGTTTTTTAAATTATATTTTTATTATTTTATTAGATTTCAAATTTTTTTACAAATTTATGGTTTTTATTAATTATTAAAAATGACCTTAGCCATTGTTATGTTTTGAGCACAAGGCGACCATGAATTTTGGCACGAAAGATGTAGCAGTGTGCTTTGACCAGTATATTAGTCATGTCGTGGGAGGCTTAGCCATAGTTCAGTCCGAACTAGGAAAACCAGGCCGAGTTATGAAATAACGCATTTAAAATATTTTATTTAGATATTATTTTTATATATTGATTTTTAGATGACCCGGTTTGTCCAAACCAGTCCGAATTGGGCCCGAACCAATTTAAACCCATGTAAGCATGTAGTGTGACCAAATGTGGCCACATAGGCATGTTTTATGTATATACAAATATTTTCTAAATTACTTTAGAATTTTATGTGCAATTTCTAATTATTTAATTATTCGTACTATTATTGGTATTTTATTATTAAATAATATCGTACAATATTTGTACAAATTTTTGGACCCGGATAAGGGTACGCGGTATAAGTTCACCTATTGGAAAGATTTTATTAATTTATTATTATTAAAATTTATTTTGCGAAGATTTAATAAACATGTTTTCCTACTTAAATATTATTACTATTTTGAGTTGAATTATTAAGGATTGAATTTATATATATATATGTAGATATGCTCAAATATATTAAATAATTGGATAGTTGACTTTTAAATGGTATTTGTATTTTAAATAGATTTTTTGGTGTATATATATATATATATATATATATATATATATATATATATATATATATATATATATATATATATATATATATGTATAAATATGATATAGAAAGGATAGGCGGAACGCGTTCCTAGAGAGCTGCCGCCCCTGAAACCCTAACATCATCTTCCCCACCAACGCCGGCGTGGCCTCTGGCCGGGCCGGGGTTCTTCCAAGCCGCCAAGACCAGTTGGCTGGTGGCTTCCCCAGTGTTTTGTTTTCTCTTAGGGTATGGCGGCTAAGTCCTTCGCGGAGGCAGTGAAGGGATCGACCCAATCGATTCCTGTCATTGCGTCGCGGACGATGAGTTCTTTTAAAGGATCTCCGTCGATCTCCTTCACGGAGGAGGAAGAGACTCTTTTAGCAGATCCTCTAAAATTTGCATTGATTGGAAAATTCTCACACAATAGGCCTCCGATCGATCTGATTAGGAAGGCGCTATCTGGCTTCGAATTCGTAGGATCTATCTCGGCGGGGGTGATCGATGAGAAGCACATTCTCATCAGGCCGTCCAGTGAAGTAGACTTCCTTAGGCTCCGATCTAAGGAGTTATGGTACATAGCAAGGGCTCCTATGCGCATATTCAAGTGGGATCCAGATTTTTCTCCTTCATAAGAATCCCCCAAAATCCCAGTTTGGGTTACCTTACCCAATCTCCCTCATCATCTGTATGCTAAGGATGCTCTTTTCGCTATTGCTGCTGCAATTGGGACACCGCTTAAAATTGACAAGGCTACGTCGGAGTTATCTCGACCTAGCATGGCTCGCATATTTATGGAGATTGATGCTTCAAAGCCACTTCAGCATTGGATCCGCATTAATCTTCCTAGTGGTAGTTTTTGGCAGTTGATCGAGTATGAATCGACCCCTCTTTATTGCTCACACTGCCGTCATCAGGGTCATGCACTAGCCTCATGCAAAATTAAACACAAGGAGCGAGGAAAGGAGCCGCTACAAAAGGAAATTCCTGCATCAACCAATACTCGGCCTACACTTCATGCTTCAACAAGTGTGCAACCTGCAGTAGAGGAAGTTATTCATATTACTCAAAGGGAAGATGCGGCACCAAACACTTCATGCTTCAACGAACAAGCTGCAGTAGAAGAAGTTACTCATATCATTCAAAGGGAAGATGCGGCTCAACCTTCGAGGATGGTCACATCTAGCCCGCAGCCACTCCAGTCCCTGGTCAATACCCATCAGCTAATAGACCAAAATTCGGGTAATCCAGCCCTCGTGAGTTCCCCGGTCGATGGGATGGCGGCTCAGTCCCCAAGTGCTGAAGATGACGATAATGGCAAGGTTCCTTCGTGTAGTACCCCGCTCCGCGAAGGCACTAGATAAACAGAAAGATCGGATTGCTGGCTCTGCAACAGAAGACGATTAATCTGGGTGAGTGGACGAAGTCTCATTTGCTGATTCGCTTACGCCTTAAGAATCAGAGTTTTTGATTGAATGCTTTTGTTAATAACAAGATGGTAAATCATCGAGTATGCTTTAAAAGAAATCACATGTTGCCTTGCTAAGAAATGAATGTTGCCTTGATAAAGAGAACCATGCCATGCTAAGAACAAGAAAGAAATAATCAGCATGCTAATAAGAAGACTCGTTGCCTGCTAATAAGAACTGAAATGATGCTTGTCATGCTTGATAGGATAAGAGAAAACAAATGAATCGAATTGAATGCTTGATCATTGCTTGTTGCTTGTATGCTTGAGAATTATAGACATGTACAGACAAACTTGTACATGTTGACCTGAATAAAAGAAAGGCACGAATTTAACGTGTCGTATATCTGCAAAGGCATGAGAAGAACATGTCGTACATCTGATTTGAAATCTGTTTCATCTGATAGAATCCTGCTAGAGCATGTATATGGTCTCGGACAACTCGTGCACGAGTAAAATTTGTCTCTCGAGTGGTATCTGGGGGCGCCTGGAACCACTCGGCCTAGGAGAGATTATGAGCACACTGGGTGCAAGGACCCATGTTAAAAGTGTAGCCGTTATCTGTGTCCTTAGCGACGAGCTGAACCCAAGAGCGTCACAGCGGCTATTCATGGGTTTCCCATGGACCATCATATAGATAGGTGTAGATTGGTGCAAAGCTGAACCGGAGAGTCACAGCTGCCAATCGGTCTGCATGTATCTATCATATGTTTTGCTAAGAGCTAACGATGCAGAGATGAAAAGGGAATGACAATATTGGTTTTATAATGTTATGCTAATCCTTGTCTTGTGCAGGGATGGACGGTCGGCTATGGTAAGAGTCACTGAAAAGTGATATACATGTGTTGCTTAAGTTCTGATATAAATGCTTGCAGAGATTAATCTGTTACCAAGAAATGCTATGTTCCACTAAGAGAAAGGATGTAATATCATGCTTGTATTCTGACCCTAAGTTTGTCTTGAACTAGAAAAGAGAATGCTAAAGTTGTTGTCCCTAATGAAATGAATATGCTCATGAAACACGCTGCGCACTGCACATGAAAGGAATAGTCATCGTGCTAGAATTGAATAGTTCCTTGTATGCTTGAAGTAATATAAACTGTGGCTTTTCAAAGATGTGTTTTCAAAAGATATGTAAACTGACTCTGTATGCATGGAATGAATCTAGGTAAAACTAGCAAGATTACATCACAAGAAACGTTTTCTCACTAAATGAACAGTGATCGTTTCAGACAAATATAGCTCTTTGTTCACACATTTACCAGTATGCTGATATACTGACCCATCATCAGTCTGCATGCAGGTGCACCATGCATCGAAAAGGATAGCCCGAAGCGATAGCCCGAGCCTCATCCTCAGGAGCCAGAAATCAGAAAAGATGCCCAAGAGATGACATCTGTGCAAGAGTTTGGTTTTGTATATAAAGGGATGTAATGTATGGGAACGGGATCATTGTAATCTGTATTATTTCTGAGAGAATGTAACATTGTATCAGAGAGAATTAAGAGCTTGTAATCTGTTCAAATGAAATCAATAAAGAGAAATGTTCTTGTTACCATTGTGTTCAATGCTTGTATTCTGAAATATGTCCGCTGTTGCTTCAATTATCTGCGATACGTTCCGCTGCGTATTGTCAAACTTGTCTATCTTGTCTTGTTTCAGGTCTTGGCCTTGTGCAAGCGCAACTTAGGCTTGCACGGCATCATGCCTTAACGAGGACGAACGGTCCCAAAGAGCCCGAAGCGGGGACGAAAGGGACTCTGCGGGATCGGGGCGTGACAGAATGGTATCAGAGCAACACGATCCTCTGGCCAATTTTGATTCAATTGAATTTGTACATGTCTTCTGATCAAAATTCTGTTGCCTACTCGATATCAATAATGAGATGAACGTTCCATACAATAAGTCCGTAAATATTTTTATGATGCCGACAAATGTTTTATCGATTTGGTTGATTGAGATTGAAATGCTTGATTGAACAAGAGTTTTGATATGACCTGAATTATGATTTCATGGATTAATGATGGCGAAGGATGAGGACTATCGCTGCTAAGGATATCGTAAGTTTCTCCTTAAGTTTTGAGGACGAAACTTCTTTTCGGTGGGTAATTATGTAGTACCCCGCTCCGCGAAGGCACTAGATAAACAGAAAGATCGGATTGCTGGCTCTGCAACAGAAGACGATTAATCTGGGTGAGTGGACGAAGTCTCATTTGCTGATTCGCTTACGTCTTAAGAATCAGAGTTTTTGATTGAATGCTTTTGTTAATAACAAGATGGTAAATCATCGAGTATGCTTTAAAAGAAATCACATGTTGCCTTGCTAAGAAATGAATGTTGCCTTGATAAAGAGAACCATGCCATGCTAAGAACAAGAAAGAAATAATCAGCATGCTAATAAGAAGACTCGTTGCCTGCTAATAAGAACTGAAATGATGCTTGTCATGCTTGATAGGATAAGAGAAAACAAATGAATCGAATTGAATGCTTGATCATTGCTTGTTGCTTGTATGCTTGAGAATTATAGACATGTACAGACAAACTTGTACATGTTGACCTGAATAAAAGAAAGGCACGAATTTAACGTGTCGTATATCTGCAAAGGCATGAAAAGAACATGTCGTACATCTGATTTGAAATCTGTTTCATCTGATAGAATCCTGCTAGAGCATGCATATGGTCTCGGACAACTCGTGCACGAGTAAAATTTGTCTCTCGGGTGGTATCTGGGGGCGCCTGGAACCACTCGGCCTAGGAGAGATTATGAGCACACTGGGTGCAAGGACCCATGTTAAAAGTGTAGCCGTTATCTGTGTCCTTAGCGACGAGCTGAACCCAAGAGCGTTACAGCGGCTAATCATGGGTTTCCCATGGACCATCATATAGATAGGTGTAGATTGGTGCAAAGCTGAACCGGAGAGTCACAGCTGCCAATCGGTCTGCATGTGTCTATCATATGTTTTGCTAAGAGCTAACGATGCAGAGACGAACAGGGAATGACAATATTGGTTTTATAATGTTATGCTAATCCTTGTCTTGTGCAGGGATGGACGGTCGGCTATGGTAAGAGTCACTGAAAAGTGATATACATGTGTTGCTTAAGTTCTGATATAAATGCTTGCAGAGATTAATCTGTTACCAAGAAATGCTATGTTCCACTAAGAGAAAGGATGTAATATCATGCTTGTATTCTGACCCTAAGTTTGTCTTGAACTAGAAAAGAGAATGCTAAAGTTGTTGTCCCTAATGAAATGAATATGCTCATGAAATACGCTGCGCACTGCACATGAAAGGAATAGTCATCGTGCTAGAATTGAATAGTCCCTTGTATGCTTGAAGTAATATAAACTGTGGCTTTTCAAAGATGTGTTTTCAAAAGATATATAAACTGACTCTGTATGCATGGAATGAATCTAGGTAAAACTAGCAAGATTACATCACAAGAAACGTTTTCTCACTAAATGAACAGTGATCGTTTCAGACAAATGTAGCTCTTTGTTCACACATTCACCAGTATGCTGATATACTGACCCATCATCAGTCTGCATGCAGGTGCACCATGTATCGAAAAGGATAGCCCGAAGCGATAGCCCGAGCCTCATCCTTAGGAGCCAGAAATCAGAAAAGATGCCCAAGAGATGACATCTGTGCAAGAGTTTGGTTTTGTATATAAAGGGATGTAATGTATGGGAACGGGATCATTGTAATCTGTATTATTTCTGAGAGAATGTAACATTGTACCAGAGAGAATTAAGAGCTTGTAATCTGTTCAAATGAAATCAATAAAGAGAAATGTTCTTGTTACCATTGTGTTCAATGCTTGTATTCTGAAATATGTCCGCTGTTGCTTCAATTATCTGCGATACGTTCCGCTGCGTATTGTCAAACTTGTCTATCTTGTCTTGTTTCAGGTCTTGGCCTTGTGCAAGCGCAACTTAGGCTTGCACGGCATCACGCCTTAGCGAGGACGAACGGTCCCAAAGAGCCCGAAGCGGGGACGAAAGGGACTCTGCGGGATCGGGGCGTGACACTTCGGACCCTCAACCTATTATCCCTGATCCAGAGATTTCAGTCCCTCTTCTGGACGATGGTGTTCGTACGGAGGACGACAGTGAGGAGGAAGGCGAAACTCGAAGTTGGGCGGAAGAAGTTGAAGAAGAAGAGGCTGGGACGTCCAAAGCAGTGGAGAAACCTAAGGCTAAGCGTAAGAAGCAACCACCAGCGCCAACAAATAGAGTCCTACGCTCGGCCACTGCCCTCTCTAAATCCGGTAAAACCCTACCCCCCAACAATGTTTAACATCATGTGTTGGAATATTAGGGGGGTTGCTAATAAGATGGCTCTTAAAAGACTTCGTAATATTTGTCGAGTTAACAAAGTTCAAGTGCTGGCTATCCTTGAGCCTAAAGTTGATAACTCAAAATTACTTCATTACCAGTTGAAGCTTGGTTTTGATAAGGGCTACTCCAATGAGAAAGGTAATATTTGGGTGCTTGCAAAGCCGGGTTGTACTATATCTCTATTGGATTCTTGTGATCAGGCTGTCTCTATTACATTCAAGAATGAGTTTTTCATGTCTCCAGTTATGTTTTCGTTTGTGCATGGCCATAACAAGAAGGAGGGACGTCGGGATATGTGGGATAGACTTCTTCATATTAGGTCTCAGTACAATTTTCCTTGGGCTGTAGGAGGGGATTTTAATGCTATCACTGGGACTGACGAGAAGGTTGGGGGACGTCTTCCTTGTCAAATATCTATTCAGGAATTTCTCAATTTCCAAACCTCTGCTGGCTTGTCTGACCTACCTATAGTTGGGAGTAAATTCACTTGGTTTAAATCTAAATATGGGGAGCGACTTGGTTCCAGGCTCGATAGAATGCTGGTTTCTCAGGAATTTCTTGCTCTTGCCCCTATGTCGAAAGAGGAACATCTTAACAGAGCCGAGTCTGATCACGCTCCGCTTCTGATCAAGTTAGCTTCCAAACAAGAAGGTGGTAGGCGGCCTTTTCGGTTTCTTGATTTTTGGACAAAGCAAGAGGGGTTTATGCAGCTGGTACAAGAGGCTTGGCATTCTACTAATCATGTTAATAGCTTGGTACGTGTGTGCAATAGACTTGCTGCATGTCGTACGGCGCTATCGCAGTGGAGTCATAATAAATTTGGTGACATCTTCCAGGAGGTTAAGGTTGCGGAGGATAATGTCCTTGCAGATGAAATTGCTTTTGAGACAGATAGATCGGTGGCTAATCGACTGCAGCTGGCCAGGTCTACTGCTGTGCTTAAACAACGTCACTCCTATGTTGACTCTTTTTGGAAACAGAAGGCGCGCTTACGTTGGGATTTGGAGGGTGATCGGAACACTAAGTATTTCCATGAGTGCGTTAATAGCAAATAACGCAAATTATACATCCACCACATCATTGATGAGGAAGGAAACACCAAGACAGATTTGAAGGAGATCCAACAAGTCGCTAATACCTATTATGAAGAGCAGTATAAAAGCATTAGAGTTGAGGAGGATGCTGTTCTACTGGAGGCAATTCCAAGGCTCTTGTCCGAGGAGGATAATGTAAACCTAACAGCAGAGCCTACAAAGGATGAAGTTTTGCTAACTATCAAAAGTATGGATGCTAGCAGTACAGGGGGCCCGGATGGTTTTACAGTAGGTTTTTTCTTGGGGTGTTGGCCAATTATTGCAGAGGATATTACAGAAGCTATCTCTCTCTTTATGGCGGGGTTTGAGTTGCCGAAGGCCATTACGAGCACAGCTTTGGTATTGATACCTAAACATAATAACCCAAGGTATATGCCTGACTTTCGGCCCATTAGTTTATGCACTGTGTTTAACAAAATTATTTCGAAATTGTTGGCTCTTCGCCTTGCCCCGATTCTTCCTCGTATTATATCTCCTCAACAGAGTGGTTTTGTTAAGGGTCGAGAGATAGTCGACAACATTCTATTAGCCCAAGAGATGATGAGTCTTATGAACACTGATAGTAGAGGGGGTAATATAGCTATTAAGCTTGATATGGCCAAGGCTTATGATCGACTAGACTGGTCTTTCTTGATGCAAGTTCTGCGACGATTTGGTTTTTCTGAAGGCTGGATTAGCATGGTGTTTCGCCTTATTAATAATGTCTGGTACTCTACTATTATTAATGGCGTTTCTTCAGGATTTTTTCAAGCATTCAGAGGTGTTCGACAAGGGGATCCCCTATCGCCAGCCTTGTTTATTATAGCAGCGAAAGTGTTATCTAGAAATCTAAACAAGATGGTGGAGATTGCTTCTTTCAAACATTATTATGTGCCAAGTGGTTGTCCTGCTATCACTCATTTAGCTTTTGCGGACGACGTCTTACTATTCTCTGCTGGGGACATTCGATCCGTTCAACTACTTCATGGTGTTTTGACAATGTATGAACGAGTCTCTGGCCAGTCTATTAATGTTTCCAAATCTTCGATTTTTACTTTGCCAGATTTTGCTCGTAAGGAGCAACTTCACGCCATCACTGGGTTTGAGATCAAGCAACCCCCATTCAAATACCTTAGCTGCCCTATGGCAGTTGGAGTTCGGACCACAAGACTATTTGAAGATCTTATTGCTAAAATACGAGGAAGATTGGACGGGTAGCAACAAAAAATCTTATCTTATGGCGGGAAATTGACTTTGTTAAAGTCTGTACTGCTGTCTATTCCTATGTATACCATTGCGGCGTGCAATCCGCCAAGGGCAGTCCTAAACAGTTTGGAAAGACTGTTTGTTCATTTCTTTTGGGGTACTCAGGATGGACTTCAAAAGCACATCTGGGCCAGTTGGCATACTATGGCTAGACCGATTGATGAAGCAGGTTTGGGTGTGAGAGCGTTAACAGACACCATGGACGCTTTCACTGTCAAATTATGGTGGAAAATGAAGACTCAAGATGGGTTGTGGCAGCAATTTACTAAAGCTAGATACTGCAAGCTTCATGATCTGGACTCGGCAGGGACTCCACAGAAATGCTCCCATGTTTGGAAGCGACTGATACATGGGAGAGAGCTGGCAAACCAATACATCACCTCTCTGGCTTCGGGTGACTGGTGTTGGTCGCCTTCAGCGTCAGGGAAGTTCTCCGTCGTTTCTGCTTGGAAGGTTTGCGTTCTGATTTTAAACACATATGGAGCACGTGTATCCCCTATAAGTGGTCGGTTTTACTTTGGCGATTACTTCATAACAAGCTGCCAACTGATGACAATATTCAAGCTATGGGTTATCAATTAGTATCGAAATGTCACTGCTGCTTAGTTCCTAGTGTGGAGACGGTGCAACACATTTTTAAAGAAGGCGAGTTGGTGTCTCAAGTTTGGCGCATTTTTAAGGCTGATTTTCAAATCATCTCAAGAAGGTCGGAATTTACTACCTGGTGGAGGAGACCAAACATGCACCTTAAGGAGATTGTTGTTAGGGCGATCTGCTGGGTGGTGTGGAAAAATAGGAATAAATGGCGCTATGAAGAGTACTCTTATTCTGTAGCTCAGCTAGTTCACGAGGTTCATCGACAAATCGGGAAGGCTATGGCGCGTTGCAAGCATCATCCATCTCTTCCGACTACTTGGCAACATAGTGGAATTGGCTAGAATTTCATTGTACTTGATGACCCTTTTTCTCAATAAAGTTTTTAGTTTTTGTTAATATATATATATATATATATATATATATATATATATATATATATATATATATATATATATATATATATATATAAGCATTCAAGAAAAAGTAAAAGATTAAAAATAATAATAATAAACCAAGTGGTCGGCCCCACCATGTGGGAGCCGACCACACAACAAAAGCAAAGAGCAGCAGCATAGCTGCGCTCATAAATGGGGCCGACCCCATTAACAATTAGTAGCAGCAAGCTGCTTTGGCCGAACCCCCTATATTACATGTATATATATATATAGTTATATATATATGAGTTTTAGCAAATAAAACCCTAATTTCTTCTCCATCTTCTTCCTCCTCTCTCCTTCCTTGCTCCTCCCCCTCTCCTCGACGTGCGTGCCCAGCCTTGCCGGAGGGATGGCAGTTCCGTCTCACGGTTGCCACGGCGACAACAACATCAGATTCCCACTTTAAGGTACTCAACTTTTCCGATCGATTTCTCTGTCAATTCAAATCCGTTTTTAGATCCGTAAATTCGTATAGAAAGCCCTCATGACCCTCTTCGAGATCCCCCAGGTGGATTTTGACATGGCCATCCAACTTGCTCAAAAAATCGAGGCAAAGTTGGAGAAAAACCACTTTTCTGGAATATTAAAAACTGTTTTGAAACATCAACTTGTCGGCCACTTTTCTTTCTGTACAATAGGATTTTGTGGAAACAAATTAAAGACAGTAAAAGAAAACATAACCGAGATTGTAACGCACCTTCTGGATTCACTTTTCATCTAGTGTGTAAAAAGTTACACGTTGTTAAAGTTTCACGAAAAATTGTAAATTTTATTTTTAAAAAGTGGAAAAACACCCGATACGGCGTGCGCCCCGACAAATCGGGCGACGAGGTCGCACACTATACGCATCGAAAGGCGCGTATGGATGTTGTCGACGTGTGGGAACTGACGGAACCCGATTTTGTTGCATATGCACGACGAAATCAGTGCGTATCCATCGAGATACCCCGTAACGATCCTTTGCAATTTAAGTCACAACTTTGTGCACACTCATCATATCGCGATGAAACTTGCGCCATTGGACTCGAAATATTTTGCTGGTCCTGTGAGCCAAGTTTGGTCCGATTCTGAGACCGTTGATCGGGACACTATTTTGGTGGGCCTACAATCCCACTCAACGGGCGATTTTGTGCACAGCCCACCGGAATCCAAAATTAGACATACCGTTGGGTTCGTCTCATCAAAATAAATCTATATACATATAGTTTGACAACTTTAGAGACCGTAGATATTAGCACGCATTTCGGTGCAAAGCGGGTCCAACGGTAGACATCGTTTTGATCCGAAATTACGAAATTGCCCTTGTTCCAGAATTTCACTTTTGGACAGACGTTTCCTAGGCATATCTTTTATTCCAAACTCGTTCGTGATGTTTGTTGCAGCATCCGGAGTCATCTGCAGGATTTGGCTTTTCTTGCTTTGTTTATTGCCGATTCGAGCTACTAGATTATTCTCTTTTGTACATAACCTCAGGCAAGATACCATGCCTTATTTACTGTTATAATTATACGCACCTTTATTTATTTATTTACTGTATATTTATTATCTGTTTTCAGTTGGATCCATTACTTGCTATTTTTAGTTCACTTTATTTTGCTTTCAGTTATTTTTTCTTCTTGCCTTTTTGTTTGCATATGGACCTAGTCTTAGCGAACTACCTTCTGTTAGTGACCTTGGGAGGGAGAAGATAATTAAATGTATGGGCTACCCCAAATCCAACAACTGTAGTAACTGCGTACTACGGTAGTCGAGTCGCGAGGGTCACTAGCCTCGAGCTATGTGGACTGATGGGTCACGTGGACCGCTAGCCTCGAGTTATGTCGACTGATAGTATTGGTACTTGATGTGTGCATTTTGAGAGTTGTTACCTTGCCCTGGAGGAGTCAGCCTTCACCTGCCCATACATCGATATGTCTTCTAAATTGCCTATTAGAAAGGTTAGGAGACCTTAGCAAATTTCATGTTCCAATCATGGCATAGAAAAATGTCACATCGCGGAATAGTAAGTTATCCCTTGTCCTTGTTTGGTTGTAGGGGTAGCCTACTATTTTGATGATGGGATATTGAGCCGTGTTATGGTTTGGATACTTTTACTGTATCTTTATTTTATGGTGCATTTATATTCAATTCATATGGCATGTTCTTCCTGTATCTTGTTACGTCCCTCTGAGGACCTGGTTATCTCTCCAGGTGTGTGCTTCTGTGATATTGTAGGTGTTCTAGTCGAGGTCGCGATCTTCTCTATTCATTTGACGTGTCTTGGGTCTTTCTTTGCTACTCCCGCCAAATCATTTCCGTTCCCATGTATATTTTTCCTTACTTGTTGGTATTGGATTTGTCACCCCCCAACGTATTGTACAAAGATTTATTACAGTTGATTATATGATATCTTTTATTCTTCATTTGTGGATGAGATTAGATTACTCTTGGTTTACTGTATTTAACAGCTTATGTATTCATACGAGGTTTTCATATATTGGACTATATTTCGTATGTATGCAGCTGGCATAGATACGTACCTAGTCCTAAGTACTTTGGGACTGGGGCATTACATGTTTTTGTGGTGGCCCATGCAGGTCGAGTTTGTCACTTCGTTTACGTAATTGTACCGATGTGAGACTGCAACATAGGATTAGAATCTAGGAATCTCATCCATACAGCTTGACCTCTTCCCTTGGCTTCAAATTTCGAAATCTCGTTCGACCTCCTTGAATTGCATCTTGCTTGATTCCTTTCTTCCGTTGATTCTTATTTTCGTGCTTCGTGTCAACTAGGAAGATGACTACACTAGTATATGCTCATAGGTCAAACACATGGCTAGAAGGATTACATTGGCAATTGGAATACACGGAGACCTTAACTAAGTTATAAATGCATTTTTCTAAAAAGTATGATTTTTTATAAATAGTAAATTCTAAGTTTGGTAGTAGCGATAATACCAGCTGCGAGAGATAAAAAAAATTTTATTTTTAAGATTTCCAAGTAGTGATCACCATAAGATTGCTGGGATTTTATTTTTGATACTACAGGAAATAGTTGAAATCTATACAAAATTGTTTACGAAATTGATTGGATTTTTGAGTTTTGATATTTATGAATTATGGGGTTATAGCTATACATCTTTGAACAAATATAAAATTTATTTAATTTTTGATTTTTGATGATTTATTGGATTATAGTTATACACCTTTGAACAGTTATAAATTGGGTTTGAAAATGATCTTAGATTTCAAATGTGGTTGTAGAATTATTTAAATTTGTGTCGTACAACTTGCGATTTTCGTATTTAGTAAAATTTAAATTTTAAGTGGAAGTAATGATGGTGAATTTTGGTTTAAAATATTTGAAAGTTATGAAAATAATTTTTGAGAAATTTTTATTTTAAATGGTGTCCTATGATTGAGGATTTATAAATCTATTTAGATTTTTGGTAATAAAAAAAAAGATTTTAACTGAAAAGATTATTTGAAAATTTAGTTTAATGAGGGATTGCTAATATTAAAATTTTTGGGAGAATTTCGAAGGATGTGATAGGAAGTTATTTTGATTGATTAAAGGAAGTTACCATTTAAAAGTTGTGATTTTGTTGGAATAACTTTGCATGAATAGAAGTTAAAATTGATAAGGGCATTGAGCTTAATTTTTGAGATTGCTTTTAATATGCTAAGAGTTTTATTATGAGTTATTTGAAAATTTTAGAGTGTTAAATTTTTGATTGATTGTGAAATTTTTATGGATTCGTAAATTATGAACTCTTGAGTTAAATAGTTGAATTTAAACGTTAATTTTGGAAAAAGTCAGTAGTAACATGATAAAAATTTGCTTTGAGATTTATGAAAGTGGTTTAAATTTTTTTTCATGATGAATTTGAACGACTTGAAGTGAATACAAATTTTGGTGGTTTATTTTTGAAACTTTTGGAGAAAACTTGAGTTAAAATCTTAATGGTAGGCCATCAAGATAGCTCTAATAAGATAGATGTACTCCACACTAATTGCCATGTCACTTATGACCATGATAATAGTATATACACAAGTGTTGTTAGTCATCTACCCAGCTATGTGACTGTATTTCCACCTCGACTTACTCGACCATCCTTCAATTCTAGATCTTTTAATTGCGACCTTCTAACCTATTTGCAATTTGAATAATGAGTTAATGGTTCCTTAACTGTATTCATCTAGGAGACTATCTTCTCTTCGAAATTGTGTTCCTAAATTATTTTTACGGGATTCTTTAATTAATTTTATTTCATGCTTTAACTTGATCTTCTTTATTTTTGTGCATTAGTTATCACCCCGTGAACTCCCACTTTCTATTTTTGATCTTCTGGCGTCCCCTACCGTGACTTGTATATTTGGAGTACAATACTAAACTTTTCCTCTCAATAAATTTCATATGTAAGACCTAGACAAGCCCATCTTCATGTAGATATATCATGTCCCACTAGAACACGTCTCCTTGTACACTATTTTCATGATATGACCTTCTGATCAAAATGGCTAAACTATAACCTTTACCATGATACCGATATATTTTTGACCACGGATAGGGATTCCATTTCGACTCAATTCTTTCGACCGATATGTGATTTTGTTCTACATAATTTCGTAAATGCTCAAATTTGTGCTTTATCTTGATTGCTTGACCTATTGTCCCATCACACTACTAGTTTAACTCTTATAAGTTGGGTAGAATACATGACGACCTAACAAACCCTTTTTCCTTGTGACCCTATTGATGAGTTCACTTAGACTAAAATTTAGAGGACCTTAACTTATCTAGACAATCAAACCGTACGTAAAGAAAACTAGGACAACTGTATAGGCCCACACTTCGGGCAAGACTCGATTTTAAAAGATCTTAGACTATTTAAAATTTCCTTCATCAGTACCTCCTTTGCTCATATTTTGACTATCTCATGCTGCTAATGTAGCTTCAGTTTTACAAGCTTATTTCTTTACCAAGCTCGATCATGACATATTTTATTGGGTGCACCCACTAACATATTGTCTAATCAGAACCGGTGCATGATGGTCTGATCAACCTATTGCACTTTGGTTCGCCTATCACATATTATTCTACGTGGATGAAGACATAGTAAACTTGCCTTAGAGGCTCATCCGCGATAGCCTTGACAATTCTCTTTTGAATTATTTTTGCCGCCTATGAACCCTGCAATTCGTACTCAATATATAACCCCGTCTTTGAAACCTTTGTTGTTCTTGTCTTTTACTTATTTTGGAAAGACAAGGCACTGTACTTGCTAGATAGACTCAAGGTATCATCTTTGGTTGTCCAAACGGTTAATTATAAACAAATATAGATAGCCACCGACCGACTCATGTGGCTGTATCCTCGCCTTTAACTACTCCTCGTTCCTTAACCCTAGAATTGTTATCGTGCCCTCCCAATTATTCTTAAGCACTCGAGAATGATTCTAATCGTTCACTTAATGAAACCCTCGACCAAGACGATTAGTATCCAGTTCTCCCTTAAGGGATCACATTTCCTAAATGTCTAATTTATTCTCTTTGGTCTACTCGATTCCTTACTGTTCTCTAAAATTGGATATTCAAATTTTTGTTACCTTCACTAGCAATCCTTATTTGAATTCCATAAACATGATATATTTTTCTATATATCGACTTCACAATTTTCTATTGCATGGTGGTGTTGAACGCCGTTTTATCGCCTCCTCCAAAATTTAATTGTATTTTGGTACTGACGAACTCTTCCTGTCCCTCAACTCTATCTACCCTATTAATCCTAAATTTCAAGGACGAAATTCTTGTAAGTTGGGTAGGATGTAAAACCCCTATTTATTTTTTAAATTATATTTTTATTATTTTATTAGATTTCAATTTTTTTTACAAATTTATGGTTTTTATTAATTATTAAAAATGACCTTAGCCATTGTTGTGTTTTGAGCACAAGGCGACCATGAATTTTGGCACGAAAGATGTAGCAGTGTGCTTTGACCAGTATATTAGCCATGTCGTGGGAGGCTTAGCCATAGTTCAGTCCGAACTAGGAAAACCAGGCCGAGTTGTGAAATAACGCATTTAAAATATTTTATTTAGATATTATTTTATATATTGATTTTTAGATGACCCGGTTTGTCCAAACCAGACCGAATTGGGCCCGAACCAATTTAAGCCCATGTAAGCATGTAGTGTGACCAAATGTGGCCATGTAGGCATATTTTATGTATATACAAATATTTTCTAAATTACTTTAGAATTTTATGTGTAATTTCTAATTATTTAATTATTTGTACTATTATTGGTATTTTATTATTAAATAATATCGTGCAATATTTGTACAAATTTTTGGACCCGGATAAGGGTACGCGGTATAAGTTCACCCATTGGAAAGATTTTATTAATTTATTATTATTAAAATTTATTTTGCGAAGATTTAATAAACATGTTTTCCTACTTAAATATTATTACTATTTTGAGTTGAATTATTAAGGATTGAATTTATATATATATGTAGATATGCTCAAATATATTAAATAATTGGATAGTTGACTTTTAAATGGTATTTGGATTTTAAATAGATATATATATATATATATATATATATATATATATATATATATATATATTGAAGCATTCAAGAAAAAAAAAAAATATATATATATATATATATATATATATATATATATATATATATATAAAATATATATATATATATATATATATATTGAAGCATTCAAGAAAAAGTAAAAAATTAAAAAAATAAATAAACCAAGTGGTCGGCCCCACCATGTGGGAGCCGACCACACAACAAAAGCAAAGAGCAGCAGCATAGTTGCGCTCACAAATGGGGCCGACCCCATTAACAATTAGTAGCAGCAAGCTGCTTTGGCCGAACCCCCTCTATTACATGTATATATATATATATATATATATATATATATATATATATATATATATATATATATATATATATATATAGTTATATATATATATATATATAGTTATATATATATATATATATAGTTATATAAAAAAAAAAAAAAGTTTTAGCAAATAAAACCCTAATTTCTTCTCCATCTTCTTCCTCCTCTCTCCTTCCTTCCTCTTCCCCCTCTCCTCGACGTGCGTGCCCAGCCTCGCTGGAGGGATGGCAGTTCCTCCTCACGGTCGCCACGGCGACAACAACATCAGATTCCCACTTTAAGGTACTCAACTTCTCCGATCGATTTCTCTGTCAATTCAAATCCGTTTTTAGATCCGTAAATTCGTATAGAAAGCCCTCATGACCCTCTTCGAGATCCCCCGGGTGGATTTCGACATGGCCATCCAACTTGCTCAAAAAATCGAGGCAAAGTTGGAGAAAAACCACTTTTCTGGAATATTAAAAACTGTTTTGAAACATCAACTTGTCGGCCACTTTTCTTTCTGTACAATAGGATTTTGTGGAAACGAATTAAAGACAGTCAAAGACAACATAACCGAGATTGTAACGCACCTTCTGGATTCACTTTTCATCTAGTGTGTAAAAAGTTACACGTTGTTAAAGTTTCACGAAAAATTGTAAATTTTGTTTTTAAAAAGTGGAAAAACACCCGATACGGCGTGCGTCCCGACAAATCGGGCGACGTGGTCGCACACTATACGCATCGAAAGGCGCGTATGGATGTTGTCGACATGTGGGAACTGACGAAACCCGATTTCGTTGCATATGCACGACGAAATCATTGCATATCCGTCGAGATACCCCGTATCGATCCTTTGCAATTTAAGTCACAACTTTGTGCACACTCATCATATTGCGATGAAACTTGCGCCATTGGACTCGAAATATTTTGCTGGTCCTGTGAGCCAAGTTTGGTCTGATTCTGAGACAGTTGATCGGGACGCTATTTTGGCGGGCCTACAATCCCACTCAACGGGCGATTTTTTGCACAGCCCACCGGAATCCAAAATTAGAAATACCGTTGGGTTCGTCTCATCAAAATAAATCTATAGACATATAGTTTGACAACTTTAGAGACCGTAGATATTGGCACGCATTTCGGTGCAAAGCGGGTCCAATGGCGGACATCGTTTTGATCCAAAATTACGAAATTGCCCCTGTTCTAGAATTTAACTTTTGGACAGACGTTTCCTAGGCTTATCTTTTATTCCAAACTCGTTCGTGATGTTTGTTGCAGCATCCGTAGTCATCTGCATGATTTGGCTTTTCTTGCTTTGATTATTGCCGATTCGAGCTACTGGATTATTCTCTTTTGCACATAACCTCAGGCAAGATACCATGCCTTATTTACTGTTATAATTATACGCACCTTTATTTATTTATTTACTGCATATTTATTATCTGTTTTCAGTTGGATCCATTACTTGCTATTTTTAGTTCACTTTATTTTGCTTTCAGTTATTTTTCCTTCTTGCATTTTTGTTTGCATATGGACCTAGTCTTAGCGAACTACCTTCTGTTAGTGACCTTGGGAGGGAGAAGACAATTAAATGTATGGGCTATCCCAAATCCAACAACTGTAGTAACTACGTACTACGGTAGTCGAGTCGCGAGGGTCACTAGCCTCGAGCTATGTGGACTGATGGGTCACATGGGCCGCTAGCCTCGAGTTATGCCGGCTGATAGTATTGGTACTTGATGTGTGCGTTTTGAGAGTTGTTACCTTGCCCTGGGGGAGTCAGCCTCCACCTGCCCATACATCGATATGTCTTCTAAATTGCCTATTAGAAAGGTTAGGAGACCTTAGCAAATTTCATGTTCCAATCATGGCATAGAAAAATGTCACATCGCGGAATAGTAAGTTATCCCTTGTCCATGTTTGGTTGTAGGGGTAGCCTACTATTTCGATGATGGGATATTGAGACGTGTTATGGTTTGGATACTTTTACTGTATCTTTATTATATGGTGCATTTATATACAATTCATATGGCATGTTCTTCCAGTATCTTGTTACGTCCCTCTGAGGACCTGGTTATCTCTCCAGGTGTGTGCTTCTGTGATATTGCAGGTGTTCTAGTCGAGGTCGTGATCTTCTCTATTCATTCGGAGATGACGTGTCTTGGGTCTTTCTTTGCTACTCCCGCCAAATCATTTTCGTTCCCATGTATATTTTTTCTTACTTGTTGGTAGTGGATTTGTCACCGCCCAACGTATTGTACAAAGATTTATTACAGTTGATTCTATGATATCTTTTATTCTTTATTTATGGATGAGATTAGATTACTCTTTGTTTATTGTATTTTACAGCTTATGTATTCATACGAGGTTTCCATATATTGGAGTATACTTCGTATGTATGCAGCTGGCATGGATACGTACCTAATCCTAAGTATTTTGGGACTGGGGCGTTACAATAACCTCAAGATACCTGTAACGTATCCTGTAAGAAAAAGAGCAAAGTACAACCCCGACAATAAGCACTAAACAATGTAAACTAAAATGCATGAAAAAGAATCACAATATGAACTATGGTACAAGACAGGAATATGAATCTGTAGTACATGAATAACGATGAAACTATAGTACCAGATCCTGAACAATGAACTAGACTATCAGTGTAACATGTATTTGAAATAACTATTAGAGTATGTGACCGGCTGGGTAAACAATGAACAAGAGCACATGAATAATGGTACGGCTTAGAGTCCCACGTGCACGATGTGAGACCTAAGCTATTAGTCAATGCCTAGCTAAGATAGGATTAGTCACATATCTGTAGTATTTCCCCACCCAATGTACAAGTAAAGAACAATGAACTATGAACGACGAACGATGAACAATGAACAATCGTGTGTACAACATGTCAATATGAGAATATGAAGCAAGACAGAAATATAGAGTAAAGGGTTCGAGTCGGTGTACTTGCCTTGTTCTTCAAACCAGTGAGTCTCAATATTTACCTAGAATTTTGGTACAAGTTGGTTAGATTTGAAATAAAGACATTAGCTATCTAATCTATTTTCTAATATAGGAACTGCTAACTATCAGTACTAGCTATCTAACCATATGGTACAATATAGTTTAATCCACATATAGATATTAGTGAATAATTCTTTAAACTATATTTAGTAAAAATTGTTCCTTTTTAGAAAATAATAGAAACATATTACTAGCAAAATAATATTGGTAAGATAATCATTTAGAATTATTTCTACTATCAATATATCCAAATAGATTTTAAAATATTAACAAAATAGTTTATATTTAATAACTACTTTATGAAATTATTTGCTATCCAAAAATTCCAAGAGAGTAGTAATAATAATAGCAATGATAATATTGGCACAAATGATATCACTAATAATAATATATAAAACTAGTCCAAACTGCAAGCCCACAGTCCAAAACTACTCAGCCCAGAAATCCTACTGGGCCTGCCCATAACCAAATCCTGAACACTAGCTTAGCCTCTGCCCAACATCTCAAACCCGGCCCGACATGAGCTCTTACTTAGTCCAACATTTCTCCTACTGATGCTTAAAGGATATGCAGACACAAAGAGCCCAAATACTAATCCTCTACTTAATCTTTTACAATTTACAATCAATCCCCTAGTCCACAGACCTCTTATTAACTAAAAATTTTATATAAACTAAGTGAAACCAAAAGTCTATAGCAACTGATCAGCCTATGGAAACATAGCTGACCCAACCCTTCGGTTTTGACAACTCTGACCACATTTGAAAATAAAGGAATATCTAAAGCCTCACTCCACACCTATACTGCACCAGCCTAGCCATCTTATGACTCTACAAATCTTGAAAGGTTAAATCAGACCAACTAATCGATATTTGAAAGGTCATATGGCCACGCGGCCTGACCTCTCGGTATGAATGGTCAAGTAAATCATATATAGTGGGAAAAGAACACGTCCATATCTCTAATATATACCACTCATCCTCTCTCTTAATCAAACAAAATATATATATACTTCCTTCTTTTCAGAAAACTTTATCTAAGCCCAACTTATAGTCACCCGGCCCAACCGAATGAATAAAACCTAACTAAACTCAGCTGCACTCCTTCTCCTCCACTATCTCTTCTCACTATCCCCTCTGGCTGCCGAAACCACAAACCCTAAACTCTAGGGTTCATCTCCATATTCTCTAAACTGACATCAAAACCCTAGAAATCTAACACCAGAAGCGAGAAGGAAGAGGGGGTTCGAGAGGATCGGGGCGAATGCTCTCCTTCGGCGCGATGGAGACGTCGATTCACGGCGGTGAGAACTCCGATGTCATGTCGGTCAGTCTCGACGGCACGTTGTACTGGCCGAGCCACGAAATGCTGACACAGCTCCTCGATTCTCGAAGAGCCAGCACATAGATCGAAGAGGTGTGGAACGGTCTCCTAGGAAATGCTCGGTCGTCAGCGAGGTCAGCTTGAAGAGCTCGGATTTGGCACGAAAACCGGTTGGGATACGGGATTCGAGCACGATGGCTGAGATACACAGGCGCAAAGGAGAAGAGGAAGCGGATCTCCGAAGATGGTACTGTGGCAATTTCGGCGGCCTCCAGGCTCGGGGTCCTCGTGGTGGCTCTTGTGGTGAGTCTGTGGTGACTCGCGACAGAAGGTCGCCGGGTCGACAACTTCAAGGCGGCGGAGGCGACCTAGCAGAGAGGCGGTGGCAGCATCATCGACGAGGGTCTTGATCTGGAGGTGGCTCGAGCTACGAGCTCAGCACAGCTCTCAAGGAGGCGACGTAGAGATCGAAAAGGCAACTCAGTCTTCGAGGTGACGGCTCAGCGTGGCTAACTCCGGCAGTGGCTCTGCAGTATTTTAATAGCTAGATCCAAGCTCGGCGAGGCCGACAGCTTCTCGGAAGAGTCGGCACTCCAGTGACGACTACGGCGAGAGTGTGGTGGTAGTGGATGGTCGTCAATGGCGGTTTGCGATCTGGTACTGGAAGTCGTCGACGATCTTTACGGTGGCGCTCCGCCGGGGTCGGCCAGGAACGGTAGAGAGAGAGAAATAGAAAGAGTGTTGGAAAGCGTGCTGACCGTTGTCAGTGTACTGTATATAGAGAATTGTGTAATAAATAATTATTTATAGTATAGTGTTTGAGTGACAATACTGAAATTATACACAGATATGGGGGCATGAATTCAAATTTGTAACAGATTTCAGTTACTCTCAATTGTCTAACCAATTAGTTACAAACCCACTAATTATTCCAACCACTAAAATTAATTAACTGTTATATAACTAATTAATCAGGAAAACATAAATAATAAATCTCTTATCATAAATAACAATTAATTAATAATTACGAAATCAGTTAATAATAATAACAATATTGTAATTAAGTAGGAAAACTAAAATTAGTAATACTCAGTATTAAAAAAATCGGCCTTGACAGTAATAGTAGAAAAATCAAACTTTGGCAATATTAATAATTAGTGTAAAGAACTAGTCTACCCTCATATGGAATAATATTATACCTCCACTAGAAAATTTTAGGAAAAATATAAAATTTACCAAAAATCGGTTAAGGGAGTCACAATCCATCATGTCGGGTCGAAACCAACGTTGTTGCTGTTTGACTAGCTTCGTATTTGGCAGAATATTGAGCTTGTGGGTAGCGTTCTGAGGATCCAACCCCGACATGTTTTCATATCTCCAAGCGAATACATCAATATATTCCCTAATGAGTTGGATTAGTTCTTGTTTATCCATTTCAGGGAGACTTTTGCTGACAAATATCGATTTTGGGGAAATTTTATCTCCAATATTGACTTGAACCAACTGATCTTCAGTAGGTGGCTCTCGTTGTTCAAAGCAAAGCTCCCATTGATTATTCGTCCTTTGTTCCCAATGATCAGATTCAGAAGCTTCGACAAAGTCTTCGTCGTCTTCCGAGAACTCGGCAGTCACCATATTGGAAGATAGAGTCACGCGATGGACATGCCCTACACTGGTGTCTGAATCCTGTGAGATAGAATCAGCAGAGTTAGATCGTTCTTCTTCCTCGGATACAGAAGCTTCTGGAGTCAGAATTGGTGAAGTATAACCTAATTTTCGTTTCGTTTTGCTGTAGTGTTGTTGTGATTTTCCTTTCGGAGCAGGAATACGAATAGGAGTTCGCCTTCCTTTGCCGCCATTGAGACCAGCTTTAAAATTATAGCCCATCTTTTGAATGATGTTCTTTGATTGTTGACTATAACAACGTAGTTGAAGTCTTCCATTATCGTGATTTTCTTCTTCACTGTCAGGTATGATCTTCTATTCTGTTCATTTACTAAAAAGTATAGGAAGTTCATCTTTCTTCTTGGAAGAAACTAGGAAGAAGGAGTCCTGCATTGGCTCGAGCAATACTTCATTTTGGAAAGCTTCAACTGCTCCTATGGTAAGTGGTTCGAAGTTATCTAATATTTTTAAATAACATCGAGTATAATAAAGGACATCAGTATACTGTAAAAGAGATGCTACTTTATTGATTTGTGCATCATCATTTACAACATGATTCTTAGCCTTAACAGATGGCTTACTAAGGTTGATAACCAGAGAAGGAGAAGAAAAAGATTTGTTACGACGAAAGTCGATAACAAGAGACTCAGAAGAGGTGAGCTCCCTTTGTTCCCTTTCTACAGCAGAAGGCTGTTTGTTATGAGAGGAAAGACGTATAGTCAATGTCTGAGAAGAAGAGGAAAGAGTAGCACGTCCTTTGACGGAGATCATGAGAACATCTTTTGAAGTATATTTCTGATCTTCCTCACTATCCATTGCCAATACAACTTTCATGAACTCCTCCTTGTACATCCGAGAATCCGTAAAATATGCTTCAATGCCCCTGAAAGGATTTAAATCGGCTACTTCCTTTTGGACTTCTCCATTGACATCCACATACTTAAAGTATTGATGTAAAATAGATGGTAAAATTTTATGCTCATGCAGAAAGGTTCTTCCCAACAAAGCATTGTAAGAGACATGATTATCGATCACGTAGAAAGTAACCTTCGTACGAAGATTGCCTATTTGAACTTTCAGGCGAATCTTTTCCAAAGGTTCACTTCTTCCAGAATTGAATCCCAAGATTGTCGTGATGGTTGTTGAAAGATTGTGTACGGGAATCTTCAATGCGTTTAGTAGATTCTTTGGTATGATGCTAAGTGCGGACCCAAGATCGATCAAGATACGATCAACCTTCATGGTATCAACATATCCTGTAAAGTAGAGGGGTCGATCATGACGATTATCTTCCAATAACATATCATCTTGTGTAAAGGTGATGTTTGGCATTAGTTCCATCATACTATGACAATGAAGGCATGTTATGGGCTCATCTTCTGGCTTCTTGAGAAGTGCTAGACAAGTATCAGCTTGCGTCAAAGCTTCACTCAACGTTTCTCGAGTCTCCCTCGAAAGACGGAGTAGTTCAAAAATTGACAATCTTGTTGGGCTATTAGCCAGCTGAGCCAGTATATCAAAGTTATACGGCTTCTTAAGTCCCAAAGTTGGAGTCTTCTTCAATACTTTATCAAAACGGATAGGCATTTTTTCTTCGTCAGTTGTCATAAGTTTAGGAAGAGTTGGCTCTATTGGAAGTGATGAAGCTGATGGAACATTGGCAGCAGGAGAAGATGATGCTTAAGGAACCTCCAGAGCTAGAGCAGGGTTTTTTTGACCTTCTGAATAGTCTCTTAGGTAAGATTTTCCAGACCTGGTACCAGTTAAGACTTCTTCTTCGGATACAGGCTCAAAGGACACCATATTATAACTTTTTGCCTGGATCTTATTTTTAGTAGGTCCCTTTTGGCAAAATGGAGAGTTTGCCTAGTAACCCAAACCAACCTGAGATTGGTTGTGAGAAAGATATAGGGAAAGAGGTATAGGAGATCCCTTTCCATAATTCAAACCAGAGGCCTTTTGTAGATCATATTCTATTTTTGTCATGAGTTCACGAGATTTTGGGCTATATAGATGGAAAGCTGGTTGATATTTGGCTTCTAATTTTGATAATGTTGTATTATCAGTGGAAGAAGAAGAAGGATTATCTGCTGCCGAGATGAAGGTAGCAGTTAGAGGTGGAAGACAATGTTCACCAAATGAAATCATATGACATAATTTTTTTTAGTGGCCTTCTTGGAATTGGTGGAAGAAGATGGTGTTTCAAAGTCCGCCACTAAATCTGGATGGATCCATATAATCTCTCCTCTATCATTAGACAGAGGAACAAGACCATTTGTTCGTGCAGGTGGAAGATTAACAATCTCCAGAGTAGTTCTCAGAATGGGGATGACACTGTCCTGCATAAGTTGAGCAGGAAAATCTCCAAATTGTAAAGATACGACATTAGCCGTTACAGTTTTCTCGTCTTGTTGGAGAGTGATTGCACCAAAATTGACCATCTCCTGAATTTTACCCTTGAGTACATAGCACGCTCGAGTTGGATGTCCAATAAACCTGTGGTAAACACAATATTTAGGATGGTCAGTCTTACCAACTTTATCTGGCCGTTTAGGTTCTGGCAGTTGGAGTTTATTGCTCTTGATGAGGCAATCAAAAATACTCATGATATCATCTTTATCGAAAGAGTTTTCTTCTTTTAGACGTGGTGTCCGTTGTGGTATTGTTGTTGGGTAGATGTTGGCTGATTTACATTAATGGCTAGGGCTTCTTTGCTTTTGAGATTAATAGCCAAAGTCTTCTTGCTCTTGCGATTGTTCTGACAGTCATTATTATTTGGTGTAGCACGTTCATCTTTGTCAAGATTAGGCATTTGAATGCCTAATTGCTTGAATTTGTCAGCGCTCTCTTCTGCCGCTTTGGCGTTCATTATGAAAGAAGACCAATCCTGGAACTGTGTTGATCCTGTCCACATGCTGATTATAGGCAACAAGTTTGATTTGCAAGTGTCTATAGTCAAAGCATCTAGAGTTCCGAGAGGCATTTTGAGTACTTCACGATGGAACCGTTCAATAAAACGTTCAGTAGTTTCATTATGTCGTTGTTTGATTTTAATGAGAGCAAACATAGTCATGTCATTGGTTCCCTCATAAAATCATTCCAAGAACATTTGTTTAAAGCCAGCGAAAGAGGTTATACACCCATCTGGTAAACTACGATACCAGTCATATTGTGCACCAGCTAAACAGCCGACAAAGACTCTAGGAAGAAGAGCATCGTTTGGTTGAAGTTGATCAGTCATTACTTCAAAGTGATTGAGGTATTGACTTGGAGATGCGCTGCCATCAAACAGCATAATAGTAGGGGATTTGTATTTAGGAGAAAGTTGGACCTCTTTCTATTCTATGGGATAAGACTATTTAATCCCAAGCTTTTGCAGGCTATCCTTCTGTTTGAAAGCCTCAAATTGAGTATGTAAAAGTTTTACGGTCTCATTGGTATCTCTCGTTGATTGTGGAGGAGTAAATTGATTCAATGTGTTAGGAGGGGGTACCGCATGATAAGTACCACCCAGGCACCAGATTGACTTGGAATAGCCTGCACAGGAATGGAAGCGATGTGAGGAGACTGTACCCCCAGATCGATATTAATAGGAACTGATGTTGTTACATGTTCCTGAGTCAGAATCAGATTCACGACCGGTAGAACTGTATGTTGTGCCATAATCACAGCATACATGCCTATCATCATCTCAGCCATGCTCTTCAAACTAGCCTCCAAAATAGCAATTCTCTGCTCTTAACTGGAAGAACTAGAAGTATCTTGATCTTCTGTGACGGCATAAGCAGTCACTTCTCTAGCCCTTGAAGACGAGCTAGTAGAAAGGATGGTCCTTTCAGAACTTTCACTGTCAGCATCAAAGTCACATAAAGAACTACCCCCATAATAAGTGATAGGAATATCTTTTTGACTGAAAGAATCTTGGCTAGAATCAAGAAGATTCCTTTGACCGATTGTGTTGGTCGGAAGGAAGATTCCTTTGACCGATTATTTTTTGGCTTCTTGATCTAGTATATTGATATACTCCTTCATTGGATTCATGAATTTGATCTAAGTATTGCTGACTAGGATTACGGGATGCATTACGTCTTGGACATTTTTTATCCTCAGTGCTTCGAGTTGTCATGTTGTCAGGAGCAAAGAGTAATTCATCTTCGTCCACTAGAATTGGTTCAGGAGTCTGAATATAATTCAAACGGTCAAAGACGGACCGCTTGGCTGACTGACAGCAACATTTGATGACAACTTCATGGTGGTGATTACAATGATGCTGTTGTTGTTGGACCATCGTTGGACAGGGTGGATTTGCAATTTTCTGCTTCTGTATCAAAAATTCACGGAGGTCACTACAGGACGAGAAGAAGTTGCAGGAGCGTAGTCCTTGATGATATTCGGAACATGATTCCTGCTCCTGAGGTGTCCTATACCTTGAGTGTACAAGGACGTGCTAAGCTGGTTAGCATAAGTTACTGGATTTTTCACCTCAGCTTTCTTCCTCTGGTGTAAGTTAGAAACTGGTGCAGGTTGTGCTTGATACATCTTGTGATTTCTCGAGGTTGAGCCTAATTGGCACCTGTTGATATAGGTGCATATGTCTGACAGGGAAGCTACTTGTGCATCTACTTGAGATACTAGTAGTTTGCCTTGTTGGGATCTTGAAATACATAAGGTTGGTAGATCATGCCCTGACCTCTTTGGAATAGGCATAATACCCTTTTGGTGGAAGGTTTATTCTGAATAGAACCCATCTTCCCGACAGAGGTTTGGTTGTCTCTGTTAAGGGGAATAGAATTCCTATCTGAATTAACAGTACTTTCCACCCAATCAACGACTCGAGCAGAATGAGAAAAAGCTAAAGTGCATTTTTCTTGATTTAGTGATTTCTCACTAAACTTTTGATTTGGTAGCAAAGAGGGAGCCACAAAACAGTGCTTCTCTTTACGTTGCACTGGTACAGAAGTACGTGCAGATTGTGCCAGAGCAGAAACATGAGCAAGTTGTACTGGAACAGAAAAGGCCAAAGGGCACTTTCCTTTGTTTTGGACAGCAGTGTGTCGAGACAGGATCTCCTTCAATTTCAGAGTCGAAGAAGTGGAGGGATTAGCCAAAAGACTGTCTTCCATAGATTGCGCCAAAGCAGTGATGGGCGCAAGTTGCACAGAAGCAAGAACAGGTGCAGGTTGTGCCAGAAAAGAGAAGGCCAAAGGGAACTTTCCCTTGTTTTAGACAGCAGTATGTCGAGACAGAGTCTCCTATGATTTCAGAATTGGAGAAGTGGAGGGATTAGCCAAAAGACTGTCTCTCTTAGATTGTGCCAAGGCAGTGACGGGCGCAAGTTGCGCAGAAGCAAGAACAGGTGCAGGTTACGCAGAGACAGGAGATTGCATCGTTGAAGACTTAGGAGTCCAAACAGAACGCGTCTTGCTCTTAACATCAGCAACAGTGTGCTTGGCACCCCCAGAACATGGCCTCGTAGGGTGTCTGGTCGACTTGAATGACCAGGGTCTTCTGCGTCTTACGATTGACGCGGTATCACATTGAGTTGTCACTTTCTCGTCGAAGGAAAAAGTTGTCCCTAGTAGAATCGTCATTTTATTTGCGAAGAACAAAAAAGTCTTACTACAAACTTAGAAAAGAGTACAGGAGTACAATTGATTTCTGGGGAAGTATAACTATAGGAATCTGATCAGAAGACGATCACTTTATCCCTTGGACGATGTGATATCGAAGGCACGAGCCTCTGAAGGATGCAACAGCACTTTGGCAGGAGATTATGATCACTCTTGATGACTTAAGATTGATTTAAAACTCTATTTATAGAGTTCTTGAAATAACTGTTTAACAGTTATTCTGGGTTGCGTGCGCTTCAGGTTGCGCGCCTCCTGTTCATTTGCGCGAACGGTTGCACTAACTGTTGAGTACGTGTGGCATCATTTGATTGAGATACGCGTGGTCATAGACAGTGTAGTGGGTACGTTCTACGAAGTTAGTGGCTTGTACGCCATGTCATTCTGTCTTGAATACTAGTTGATCACCTTGTGCGAGCTTCATCAGGTTGCGTGTGGCACAATGTAGCAACTTGCGCGAGCAGTTGTACCAACTGCTATGGACGCTTGGCATCGTTTGATTGAGATGTACATAGTCGTGGGCAGTGTAGTGAGCACGCTCTACGAAGTTGGCAGCTTGTGCGCCACGTCAGCCTATTAAAAATAAGAATTGATCAAGTGGCGCCAATTTGTCAGACTGCGCATGGGCACAACTGAACAACTGGCGCCTTTGACTAGGTTGTTTTTGTGCTGTACTGATTAATTCTTGTGCCACATAAGAACTTGTGCGAATCAGCTGTCATCATTAATTACATGTTGACAAAATCTTTTCGAGCGTCGCGTTGTACGGGATTTGAACGAATTTTCCTTAATCTCTGTGCTATCAGTTTGTCAGGTAATGATGATGCCGTTACAGCTTCTCGAGGAAGTGCGCCACGTGGTGCTTGTGCAACCTATATCCTGTGCAACCTGATGTTGGTGCAACATGATACTGCGCAACTTGATGATCCGACGCAACATAATGATTCGGCGCCATTTGATGATTGCACACTTTAATGGGTGGTGCAGCTCAATTTTTAGCCTCTACAACTACTCGCAGCAATACAAATAATCCTCCGGACAGATATAGTTAGGATCTTGCTCAGTTTGTTTCTTATGACCATATCTCTTCTTCTCATGGAGCATTTATATCATCTTTGGATACTATTACTGTACCTAACAATTGGCAGGTTGCCAAGAACGATCCAAAGTAGAAAGCGACAATGCATGAGGAGTTAGGAGCTCTTGAGAAGAATCACACTTGGTAGCTGGTGAGACTGCCGAAGGGGAAGAGTGCAGTCGAATGCAAGTGGGTCCTTACCGTGAAGCAGAACCTAGATGGACAGGTGGACGCTACAAAGCTCGACTAGTAACGAAAGGATACAATCGGACATACAGCATCGACTATGATGAGACCTTTATACCAGTTGTAAAGATAAGAACTATCAGGACCCTGATCTCTTTGGCAGCGAATGGTGAATGGAAGCTACACCAACTAGATGTGAAGAATATATTTCTTCACGGAGATCTAGTGGAGGAGGTTTACATGGAGATACCACCAGGATTTGGCATAAATCAGACAACAAGCAAGGTCTGCAGATTGAAGAAGTCCCTCTATGGACTGAAGTAGCCTCCTCGAGCTTGGTTTGACAGATTCAGGAGAGCGATGATAGGGATGGAATATTAGCAGATCAATACTGATCACACTGTATTCTTCAGAAGGAGTGGAGGCCACATCACCATTTGCGGTGTATGTTGACGACATGATTATCACGGAAGATGATGAGCAGGAAATTGCCTGACTCAAAGAAAAGCTTGGCAAGGAATTTGAGGTGAAGGACCTTGGTCTTCTTCTCTACTTCCTTGGGATTGAGATCACTCGAGACGCAGAGGGGATTGTTCTCTCTCAGAGGAAGTATGCATTAGACCTTTTCACAGAGACAGGGATGTTGGGATACAAACCTATAGCGACGCCAATCGATCAGAGGTTCAAGCTGAACAATGATACTAGAGAACCAGTTGACCGGAACAGATACCAGCGAGTGGTAGACAAGCTGATCTATTTGAGCCACATACGTCCAGATATATGCTTTGCAGTTAGTGTGGTAAGCCGCTACATGCATGACCCACAGAAGGGTCATATGGACGCAGTATACCAGATTCTGAGATACTTGAAGGGTATCCCTGGAAAGGGATTGATGTTCAGGAAGAATAATCACATGGACATCGAGGGCTACTGCGATTCTGACTGGGCTAGTTGTGCTGATGACAGGAGGTCTACCTCGAAATACTGTATATTTTTAAGAGGCAACTTGGTCTCTTGGAGGAGTAAGAAGCAGACAGTGGTAGCCAGATCGACAACTGAAGCGGAGTACAGAGCTATGGCCTTGGGAGTTGCAGAGCCGCTTTGGTTGAAGAATATGCTGGTTGAGCTGAAGCTGGATCAAGGAGCCAAGATGAAGCTGTGGTGTGACAACCAGTTTGCTATTAGTATTGCCAACAATCTAGTACAGCATGACAGGACCAAACACATCGAGATTGATAGGTTCTTCATCTAGGAGAAGTTGGTTAGTGGACTACTGGAGCTAGGACACGTTCCAACCAAGCATTAGGTAGCAGACGGACTGACCAAGGGACTTAGCTCTGTGAGCATGATTAGAGGATGTGACAAGATGGGCTTGGTGAATATCTTTCGCCCATCTTGAGGGGAGTGTTAGTATATTTAGTATAGGAATATGTTATGTTTAGTATGGGAATATCCTGAGGACATATTTGGGATGCCAGAATATGCCACAGGATATTCCATTGGATATTCTATGATGTAAATGCTATATAAAGCCTATGAGACTATCAATATAATTATCTCATCAATCAATTACAACACATACATTGTTTAGTACAATGAGTCGGTCAGAAACTTATCTAGGTTGGTATCAACTTCTTTTTTCTGACAATTTGACCAAGTAATAGATTTTAAGTAATGTTGAACCGTTCTCTGGGTTACTCAGACCTGCGAGGAAGACGGACCTGCGAGGAAGACGAACTGTTGGAATTAGTAATGCTCATATTATTTGACAGTTGGGAAAGGATGCGCAGAAACAGTATATTTCCTTTTGTAAAGATTAGATCTCTCATCTGGGCCGGGCTGGCCCAGCTTGGCATAGGTCCGGCCCAAAAAATGGCCCATATGTCGGTCTGGTCCAATTAATCTTGGATTCGGACTGGCCTGGTTCACTATATCGAGACGTGTCGGATCTCATATCTCGGTTCATATGAGAGATACGGTCCGATCCGAAGTCCAAGCCCGTCCAAACCCGGCCTGGCCCGATGAGTGACACATATCCCAACTCTTCACATGTACTATTTGTTGTTCACCATCAAGGGCGGAGCCAGAATTTTGATTTACCCCAGACTAAACTTAAAATATAATAAAAAGTTCAACACATAAATTATTTCTTATAATGTCACCATAATACATGAAATGTGTGATTCAAATATTATATTCCAACAAAAAGTAGCTATCAAATGGCATATGATGAAAGTATACATGCTGCTTAAGACAATTAGGAAAACCAAATTAATGTGGAGTTCGAATACATAGATGTTGGAAACATCATGTTGGTGTCCTACTTTTGGTTGTTCTATACATAATGATGGAAACATCATGTTGGTGTCTCAACATTGCATGTAATGATATAAATAAAAGCTATGGAACATTCGAAAACATGGTCTATTGTATATTAGGTGGAGTTCTAAAGTATTTAGTGTAACAAATGAACTTTTAAGCAATTATATTAGACTAGTCGTATGAAACCCACATATATATTCAGTCCTGGCAGCCCAAATGTCACTGACACTAGCAAACCTGAAATTTAAGCACTTACCAACTAGTGCCATTTTAAGGATCAGACCGACAAATTTAAGCCCAAATGCCTGGAACATTTCAAGTATCAGACTAACAAATTTCATATTAACAACAAAAAGATCAACATAATTTACAAATGAACTTTAAGCAATGATATCAGATCAATATAAACCAAACTCTTAAATATCAGACTTTAAGCAATGATATTAACTACAAAAAGAGTAACTTGTATCATATAACATATAAAGCAAACTCTTAAAGTATAATAAACTTGAACACTTTAACCACTATCATAAACTTAATAGTGGTTAAATTAGGAGGGTGATGCAACACTTTAACCACTATCATAACCACTATCATAAAGCCCACCAGTAGATCTGCCCCTGTTCATCATGCCAACTTGCATTGGAGGGTGATGCAACATTAGGAGGCTCAAGTGAGTAAGAGTGCTGGTGCTGATACTGTTTGATATGTTAATGGATGATTGGTTGATTTGTCAGTCATTGTTTAGCAAAAAAAATTTCATTGTTTAGCATATGATATCATCTGCTCTATTATCATCGTTAAAGAAGACTCAAATCATATGCTCTCACATTATAGAAAATATGCAAAATCAAGAGATCCAATCGTAGCTATCAAGGATGAACAGTATTGGTAGTACAAAAGAAGATAAGTGTTTCGTCAAAGTTTTTTTTTTCTAAAAATTCGATGGGTTGAGTAAAATTCTACATTTTCGAAGAAAGTGAACATATTTTGTATCATTACGTCAGTAGATTCAAAGTTCATGATATATCTCATTTAATTAGTTGAACGGATAAATTTGGTCGGCAGTGCATGACCCCATGCAAACGTTTCAAATGTGCATGGTCAACAGTGCAATAAGTAGTTGCTGGTCCAAGTCCGATCGGATTAATTTGGCCCAAGCCGGCCTGGTCCGAAATCTATCGGGACATAGGCCGCATGCCAGACCGTGCTTAGACTTTTACACTTAGGTCCGACCCGGCCAGCTATAGTGCATGGCCCTGCGAGGTCTGGCTCCGGTTTTGCCCACCTAAATGTTGGGAAAGACGCGCGAAAACCTTGTTCCAAACTAGAGATTACCTGCGAGAGAACCGAGCAATACAACGCACGAACCAAACACCAAACATAATCAACGCAGACACAGAAAATTTTTGACGTAGAAAATTCTTACGAAAAATTTTTGACGTAGAAAATTTTTGACGTAGAAAATCCTTACGTTGTCCCGAGCAATGCATCGAAGGAAGTCGATGCGAAGAGTTGCATTGTCCCAAAGAATGCATCGAGTTGAATCAATATGAAGCGTCATATTGCCCCAAAGGATAAGTACGTTGAGTCGGCTCGAAAATTCTAAGAAATCGAATCGACTAAGGCGCAAGTCTGAATCGATGCAAGTATTGATTTTAGTTGGTTTCATGTGCAGGCTATACGTTTACGCTAAAATATTAGAGGTCGACATGTTGCCTTATTCAGAAAGGGGTCCGCAAAACCAATCGTCGCCTTGCGACGGACTGAGTCGTTGGCACGATAAGCCAAATCAGACGTATAATTCAATGAAGTATGAAGTACTCGAATGGCTAAGTCAGGAGAGTTGGCCGTACAACGAAGTTATGAAATCGAGCCGCATCGACTCGACGAAACGACAAGGCGTATCAACCCAAGGTGGGAGGATTGACTCTTCTTTTTACTCCTTCATGCCTAAGTCAGAATATATCATTGTATGCTAAGTTAACCTATCGACGCCACGGACGTGGTCCGATCGGAAGATAAATCGTATTGTGTGTCAAACACTAGTTAGAACAATTTAAATGAAACGTGCATCTTATGCACGAGTCGTTATGGAATATTGGATATCGCAAAGGTGAGCGCCTCGGTGCACAAGCCGCAAGAACATGGGATAACTGTATTCGGCGAGTGCCTTCGTGCACGAGACATTCCGTGCCCTCGCGCACGAGTTAGAAAGGCTAGCACATTGAAAGACAATAGGCGAGCGCCCTAGCGTGCAAGCCACGAACATTGAACACTAAGTCATAAAACATGGAAATACAGCTTCGATGCGTGCATCAAGTGTACGACGCGAGAAAAAAGATAATAAATGTATCGAAATGTGCCTACGTGCATGAGATCATAAAAGATGGCTTCGTTGTGAAAGAATACAGTTATGGCATGAATGTGGCGGAACTGTCAGATGTAGCATAATGTCTCAAAATGTGTTCGGGACCTTCGGGTCGTTCGGTTGACGAACATTGAGTTGAGGCATGATGCCATTGAACATTGAAACGAAGTATGAAATATAAGAACATAGAAAGTTAATAGAAGAAATGCGAGATGATAAAGTCTGAGTCTTGGACTCAAGAGTATGTTTGGTTGTTTGATAAAGTCTGAGTCTCGAACTCAAGACTATGTTTGGTTGTTTGAATAATAGGGCATTGCATGGTCGAATGGACTTGACATAATTATGATAATCTTTCGTGCACGGAACGTTCCCTCCGAACGGGTGCGCCGGGACACCGAGAGCGTTCGGCCTAGGAGGGATATAATCTTTGATAGGCGCACATCTATAAAGACGGATTAGCACTCGGTTATAGATGTGAAAAGCCGTAAATGATGGTAGGCACGCGGTATGTTTCGGTTGTTGGGATAGCAACCCAACCCGTAAAACGTCAGGCTACCCAAATTCGAGAAAAAAAAGAAAGAGAGAAAAGAAAGAAAGGAAAAGATAAAGAGAAACGCCTTTAGTCCATTTGGCACGAATACGCCAACGACCATTTCATATAGTTAAGGAACGATGGGTTGAAAGTGCAGGCATGCATGTGTCTCGCACATAGATCCTGCTTAGAGATGTACTTATAACATGACAGGGAAAAAATGGGGCGTATTCACCTTGCATCAGTGCAAGGGCGAGTGCATCTATATTGGTAAGAAGTCGAGCCACGAAACAAACATAAGATTGCTTAACTGCATGCATATTCAATTCGAATAACATGCTTGCCATGATAACATGCTTTACCGCTTTCGAATATGCCATGAAATCAACCCTAAGGAGAATATAGCAAGATCATAAGCTAAGTTGCATGATTGAACATAAATACTAAAATGTCAGTTTAGAAAGTTTGTCTCTTTGTCAGTACATGCGAGGACGAACGTACTGATCCCCACCAGCTTTCATGCAGGGTGCAGGAAATAGATTGCTTGCGGCGGAGCTTCGCTTGATCGCGTAGAGGCTTGGAATGCCGAAGCATATTGAGGCATGCGACCGCATTGACGCTCGGACATGCAACAGGATTGATGCGGCCGAGATATAGAAGGCGTGATGTACGGAATGAAGAAATCCTTTGTGGGTAAGAGAGAACCTGAGCGTTGTAGCCAATCTGGCATATATTGTTGGGCCATCGAAAGCCTTTGTAATCTCAGTTCGAATATCAATAAAGAGAATTGTTTCGTATACTCTATTTTCCTTTCATTGTTAATATCAAATCAAAGATAACTATTTAAGAACTTGTCATCTTGCCTTGCACGAGCGCAACTCTAGGCTCGTGCGGCATCACGCCCCCTGCGAGGACGATGATTCGGATAATTCCGGGTCGGGGCGTGACAAATTGGTATCAGAGCTCTAGGCTCGTGCGACATCACGCCCCCTGCGAGAACGATGCTTCGGGTGATTCCGGGTCGGGGCGTGATAAATTGGTATCAGAGCTCTAGGCTCAATTTTTTCAGGACGTTTGCTTTGTTTCAATTCCAAAGAGACCACCAATCGAAATCACTATTGACTCTACTGGATGCCGCACTGGATGTTTCATACAATAAGTCTAATACAAAGCTGGGTAACGTTGCCGCAAGTACTTCGAATTTACATGATGTTGCGGAGGAAGTCGTGAAACGTTTCGTTACACTGAATGCAACGAGCCGCAAAATATTAATTACTGCAGTGCAACAAATTGTGAAATGCGATTTGAGATGTTGTTGCAATGTAACATGTTGAATGAGAAACAAAATGATGCATGAAATGCAATGAGTTATGAATATTGGTTGCACCATTGTGAAAACCTAAGTAATGCGTTACGGAAAGTGCAACGAGTTGATTTTGAATAATGCGTTAAAATAAAAGTGGTAAGTCAATATCGAATGTGTTGAACGAATTTGAGCATTAACTTTCAAAGTCGGGAATAAATTGTTGTACGAGGTGCAACAGATGTCGAAAATAAACTATTGCACGAGGTGCAATGAATGTCGGAAATAAGTCGTTGCACGATGTGCAATGCATGTCAGAATGTAAATTGTTGCACGTGGTACAACGCATGTCAAAGTAATCGGTGCACGGAGTGCAACGAATATGGGAATAAAATTGTTGCACGGAGATGCAACGGAAGGAACTAAAATCATAAATTGATAGAATGAATCGTTCGGTTGCACACCGAACTTGTGTTGGCAAATAAAAACATTAGCCGAGTTGTGTCGGATTTGATTTATCAAGAAGTTACGGTTGTGATCAAGCACGATCACTGCAGAAATCGTGAGTCGGAAGAGATCGTTGGTTCGTAAAGAGTATGTTGCGAGGGAAATGACTTGATTATTGGGTAGTATATGCCATACCACGTATGCGATAAATGACTCGATTCCGAGTGGTATATGATATACTACTTGTATGATGAATTGCATCAATACGTTGTGAGAATTGCAGAAGGTTTGTCCGCAACGGACGGGAGAGTACCGAGACTCGATTGAAAATTTGCATGACGGTATGTTGATGCAAGTGTTCTTCGATAATCGGTTGGGACGATAAGACGAGACCCGTATCAATGAATGATACGTCGGACAAGAATTTATAAGTCGATCGAACGACCGAGACTAGCGAAACTATTATGCCTTGAGGCAATAGTCGGATCGAACGGGAAAGGAAAACTCGAACTTACAAACGAGTCGCACGACTTGCGATCTCAATAAAAATGTTGGGCAATACAAATTATAACCGAATTGCACGACTTGCGATCTCGACAAAATGTTAGAATACGCGAATGGTAATCGAATCGCACGACTTGCGATCTTTTATAGAAATATTGGGCGATGCGTATTGTAATCGAATCGCACGACTTGCGACTTCGGTGAGAAAGTTGGTTGACTCGAGTAATCGTGCCTCAGAAGATAGTTGGTTGTGTTGCGACAAAACTCATTTGAGTATGACTGAAACACGCAAAACTTAGAGGACGTGATCGTATAACTCGAGGGTTCGATGTTGGAAAATCGGTAACTTGGTTACACGATCGAAGTATAACGGAATGCAACGAATCGAGAAACGATTCGAGACGTACAAAAATATTTGTGGAAAACTTGGACGTATGCAATGCAAGTTGTCGACGTTGAAACATAATCAAAGTTGACCCTTATACTATCAAAATTGATACAACTTATCAAGATCAATACGTAAGAAAACGTAAGCACAATGTGAGAATGCAAAATGGAGTATGCCTCGCGCTATTAAAATTTTGTAAATAACAATACGAGAATGAATGAACTGGTTGATCATAAACTTTATGATTGATCAAGACGAGACTATAAGTCATCGACGATTGTTCGATGTGTATAGCATCTTTTGTGTCGACTGTAAATAAGATAGACTCGAACTCAATGCGAGTAGATGCTTCGTAAATGGTAGAATCATCGACGGTAGTGCATGACTTTACTCGGAGGATAGTTGCGCATCAGTTGTGCCGATAGAAACGATTTTGTCCAAAATTGGATAGTCGCATAGAAATCATCAAAACATGATTTAGCTCTGTAATAAGATATAGCGTAGTTCGTAGTAACTGTCCTTCGGTGATGATCCACCATTATCGAGCGTAGCTTCGGAACAGCTGGCCCTAGAAGACTTGACCGACAAATCAAATTGAATGTTGTAGACCGTAAGATGGCCCATGCGATATCTATGAAATTGTATCAATAACAAATATAGTGTGATGCATGTTAACGAGAAGTCTAGGCGATTTTGAGAATCATGCTATGCACGAGCGCAAGTGATAAGGAAATGACTTACGAAATATGTCGTTAGATTTGGATTCACCTTGCAGTTGAGCTTGCGTGAGTCGAAATTATATTCGATGTTGCGAGACGGATAAGTTGGAAATTTGGCTAGTGAATTCCTTTTCGTTAGAAAATCGAACGTAAGACGCATCGTAGAGATCTTCATGTTAAGGCGATCGTTGCCTTGGGCACCGTCGCCTCGATGCGAATTTTTGTGTCGGATAGATTGTGGCCTTTGTGCAATATCAATTTAAAGTTGCATCGGGAGAAGCTAAGCATGGGTCTAGGTAAGTAACCTAGCGGGCGTAGTCCTAAATGTTGATGTATTTGCAAGTCAACAATGGAAATTGTATCGAGATAAGTTGTCCAGCCAGACTTCAGAAATAGTTGGATAGCGATTTTGAATGCAAGGCATTACGAAGGATCGTTGCGATCGGATGCACAACGGCTCAACGCGATGCATAGAGTTGATAGTCCGTACGAAACATACATAATAAAAAATACAATTTTGAATCGCGTCGTGTGCAGTGACTTTATTGAATGAATCATGTATGTATCGAATATACGTATGCGATAAAATTTCGAGAACAGTTGCTAAAGATAAGTCCGATCGAGAGTACGAGATGGCATGCATAGGATTGAAATTATCTGTTAGCTTTGTTCCAGTTTGCTACCACTGGACTTGGTCAAAATACATATATCTTTGGGACGCCTTGAATATAGGTACGGATCCAAATTGAATTGTATACAAAATTCAAATCGAGCTGCAGAAAAGACCTGGAATGTTAGTGAAAAGCTTGCAAGATAGTGTGAAACTGAACAACATTGGTAGGACGAGATTGTGAAACGATCTATAAAACACTTAATCGGAGTGTTGATTTTGGTTCGAGGACGAACCTTGTTTTGAGTGGTATATTCTGTAATGCCCCGCTCCGCACAGCACATTACGCTAAGGCGTTGACTCAAAGAGTCGCATTGACCGAATAAAATGTATCAATGCGAGTTGATACGAGAGTTACGTTGTCCCGAGCAATGCATCGAAGGAAGTCGATGCGAAGAGTTGCATTATCCCAAAGAATGCATTGAGTTGAATCGATGCGAAGCGCCGTATTGCCCCGAAGGATAAGTACGTTGAGTCGGCTCGAAGATTCTAAGAAATCGAATCGACCAAGGCGCAAGTCCGAATCGATACAAGTATTGATTTTAGTTAGTTTCATATGCAGGCTATACGTTTACGCTGAAATATTAGAGTTCGACATTTTACCTTATTCAGAAAGGGGTCTGCGAAACCAATTGTCGCCTTGCGACGGACTGAGTCATTGGCACGGTAAGCCAAATTAGACGTATAATTCAATGAAGTACAAAGTACTCGAATGGCTAAGTCGGGAGAGTTGACCGTGCAAAGAAGTTATGAAATCGAGCCGCATCGGCTCGACGAAACGATAAGGCGTATCAATCCAAGGTGGGAGGATTGACTCTTCTTTTTACTCCTTCATGCCTAAGTCAGAATATATCATTGTATGCTAAGTTAACCTATCAACGCCACGGTCGTGGTCCGATCGAAAGATAAATCGTAGTGTGTGTCGAACACTAGTTAGAACAATTGAAATAAAATGTGCATCATATGCACGAGTCGCTATAGAATATTGGATATCGCAAAGGCGAGCGCCTCGGTGCGCAAGCCACAAGAACATGGGATAACTCTATTCGGCGAGTGCCTTCGTGCACGAGCCATTCCGTGCCCTCGCGCATGAGTTAGAAAGGCTAGCACATTGAAAGACAATAGACGAGCGCCTTAGCGTGCAAGCCACGAACATTGAACACTAAGTCATAGAACATGGAAATACGACTTCGATACGTGCACCAAGTGTACGATGCGAGGGAAAAGTTGGTAAATGTGTCGAAACGTGCCTACGTGCATGAGATCATAAAAGATGTCTTCGTTGTGAAAGAATACAGTTGTGGCATGAATGTGGCAGAACTATTAGATGTAGAATAATGCCTCGAAAGGTGTTCAGGACCTTCGGGTCGTTCGGTTAACGAACATTGAGTTGAGGCATAATGCCATTGAATATTGAAACGAAGTATGAAATGTAAGAAGATAGAAAGTTAATAGAAGAAATGCGAGATGATAAAGCCTGAGTCTCGGACTCAAGACTATGTTTGGTTGTTTGATAAAGTCTGAGTCTCGAACTCAAAACTATGTTTGGTTGTTTGAATAATAGGGCATTGCATGGTCGAATGGACTTGAGATAATTATGATAATCTTCCGTGCACGGAACCTTCCCTCCGAACGGGTATGCCGGGGCACCGGGACCATTCGGTCTAGGAGGGATATAATCTTTGATAGGCACACATCTGTAAAGACCGATTAGCACCCGATTATAGATGTGAAAAGCCAAAAATGATGATAGGCACGCGGTATGTTTCGGTTGTTGGGATAGCAACCCAACCCGTGAAACGCCGGGCTACCCAAATTCGAGAAAAAAAAAAGAAAGAGAAAAAAGAAAAAAAAGAAAAGATAAAGAGAAACGTCTTTAGTCCGTTTGGCACGAATGCGCCAACGACCATTTCATATAGTTAAGGAACGATGGATTGACAGTGCAGGCACGTATGTGTCCCGCACATAGATCCTGCTTAGAGATGCACTTATAACATGACAGGAAAGGAATGGGGCGTATTCGCCTTACGTCAGTGCAAAGGCGAGTGCGTCTATATTGGTAAGAAGTCGCGCCACGAAACAAACACGAGATTTTTTGCCTGCTTGCCTATTTAATTTGAATAACATGCTTGCCATGATAACATGTTTTACCGCTTTGAAATATGCCATGAAATCGACCCTAAGGAGAATATAGCAAGATCATAAGATAAGTTGCATGATTGAACATAAATACTAAAATGTCGATTGAGAAAGTTGGTCTCTTCGTCAGTACATGCGAGGACGAACGTACTGATCCCCCACCAGCTTTCATGTAGGGTGCAGGGAATGGATTGTTCGCGGCGGAGCTTCGCTTGATCACGTTGAGGCTTGGACTGCCGAAGCATATTGAGGCATGCGACCGCATTGACGCTCGGACATGCAACAGGATTGATGCGACCGAGATATAGAATGCATGATGTATGGAACGGAGAAATCCTTTGTGGGCAAGAGAGAACTTGAGTGTTGTAACCAATCTGGCATATATTGTTAGGCTATCGAAAGCCTTTGTAATCTTAGTTCGAATATCAATAAAGAGAATTGTTTCGTATACTCTATCTTCCTTTCGTTGTTAATATCAAATCAAAGATAACCATTTGAGAACTTGTCATCTTGCCTTGCATGAGCGCAACTCCAGGCTCGTGCGGCATCACGCCCCCTGCGAGGATGATGATTCGGGTGATTCCGGGTCAGGGCGTGACATTCTCCATATAGGTTGGGAACCTCACCCACTCCAACATTTCTCCCCTTTCACGACTATGTGGAGGGGATCGTCATCCCGACGATCTGTCTGCAGAACTCAAACTTTTTTCTTGGTAGAATCTTGATGAACATATCTGCTCCATTATCATATGTATGAACCTTCTCAAGCTCCGCGTTCTTCTTCTCGACCACATCCCGTATCCAATGATACCGAGTCTCGATGTGCTTAGACTGGCTATAAAAGGTCTGATTCTTCACAAGGTGAATAGCATTCTGATTGTCGCAAATCAAAGTATACTGCTCTTGCTTCAGCCGTATTTCCTGTAACACCTTTTTCATCCACAGCAATTCCTTGTAACCCTCCGTCGCCGCCTCCGTCGCCGCAATATACTCTACATCTGTCGTCGACAAGGAAATACACTTCTACAACTACGACTGCCACGATACCGCTCCTCCAACAAATGTCATCACATAGCCCAAAGTCGATCGTCTCATGTCTACATCTCCAGCCATATCAGTGTCGGTATATCCAACCAGCTTCAGCTCGTCACCACCAAAAGAAAGTTTCCAATCGGTAGTGCCCTAAAGATATCGTAGAATCCACTTAACCGCACTCCAATGGACCCTTCCAAGATTTGAAAGATACATGTTAACTATACCAACTGTATGAGCGATGTCTGGCCTCGTACACACCAAATCATACATAATGCTTCCTATAGCTGAGGCATATGGAACCCACTTTATATCATCTTTTTCGTCCTCGGTAGATGGACACTGCTCCTCAGTGAGCTTAAAGTGAGCCGCAAGGGGGCAACTCACTTTTCTCGACCGATCCATCCCAAAATGCTGAAATACCCGATAAACGTACTTCTTTTGGGACAAGTGTAGCAGCTTGGACTCTCTCCCTCTCTCTCTCTCTCTCTCTCTCTCTCTCTCAACTGATCTCCATCCCAAGAATAGTTTTTGCTGTGCCCAAATCCTTCATAGAGAAGGCCGTGCCCAGTTGGCACTTCAACTCCGCTATCCTAGTGGCATTCCGACCCACTAATAGCATGTCGTCAACTTAGAGCAATAAAATGATGAAATCATCCTCGGCAAAGTACCTCACAAACACACAATGGTCCGACATCGTCCGTGCATAACCATGCTCTCCCATAAACGACTCGAACTTCCTGTACCACTGCCTCGGAGCCTGCTTCAGACCATACAAGCTCTTCCTCAACCGACAGTATAAAACCCCTATTTTTTATTATTTTTTATTATTTTATTAGACTTAAAAATAAGGCTAAATTTCAACTTGATACCCTCAACTATCCATGTTTTGTAACTTGATACCCTAAACTTTTAAAATAGTTAACTTAATACCATCAACTATTGAATATTTTCAACTTTATACCCTAAAATCCAGAAAATTCCAAAAATACCCTTGCCCCCCTTCCTCCCTCTCCGGCGTCCCCCCCCCCCCCCCTCTCCGGCGTTCTCCCCCCCTCCGGCGTCCCCCCCTCTCTCCCCCGGCGGGGCGGCGCGCAGCAGCAGCGACGGCCGGAGCAGCAGCGGCGGCGCGTGCAGCAGTAGTAGCAGCGGGGCGGCGGGGCGGCGCGCAGCAGCAGCGGCGGCCGGAGCAGCAGCGGCGGGCGTGCAACAGTAGCGGCGGCCGGAGAGGGGGGGTTTGGGAAATTGAGAGAGAGGGGGAAGGGCATTTTGGGAAATATATTTTTCAGGGTATCAAGTTGGCTATTTTGAAAGTTTGGGGTATCAAGTTGCAAAACATGGATAGTTGAGGGTATCAAGTTGAAATTTAGCCTAAAAATAAATTTATATAATTTATGGTTTTATTTATTTATTTTTAAATGACCTTAGCTATTGTTGAGTTTTGGAGCACTAGACGACCATGACTTTAGAACGAAAGTTGTAGCAGTGTGCCTTGACTAGTGTACCAGTCATGCCGGGGGAAGCCTAGCCATGGTGATGTCCAAACTAGAAAAACTAGGCCAAGTTGTGAATGGACTTATTTAAATTATTTTAATTAAATATTATTTTATATATTGATTTTTAGATGATCCGATTTGTCCAATTCAGCCCGAACTGGGCCCGAACCAAATTTAAGCCCATGTAGGCATGGGATGGGACCAAGGTGGCCATGTAGACACATTTTATGTACATAGAAATATTTTCTAAATTATTTTAAAATTTTATGTACAATTTCTAATTATTTAAATATTTGTACAATTATTGGTATTTTATTATTAAAAATATTTTGCAACACGTTGTACAATTTTCTGGCCTCAAATGAGGGTGTGTGGTAAGTTCACCCATTGGACTATTTTTATTATTTTTTTAAAGTTAATTTATAGTGACTAAATAAACAGATTTATTCTATTAGATATTATTATTATTATTTAGTTAATTTTATTGTCAAATGAATTAACTATATATGTACATATGTTTAAATTGATTTTATATATGGGCGATAAGATTAAAAAAAATTTGAATTTGTGGTGATTTTTGGAGATATATATATAGATATGTACATGTATATATATATATATATAAAAAAAAAAAAAAAATATATATATATATATATATATATATATATATATATATATATATATATATATATATAAAATATATATATATATATATATATATATATATATATATATATATATATATATATATATATATATATGAAAGAGATAAGAAGTTAAAAGATTTGTAAAAAAAAAAAAAGCAATGAGTGGTCGGCCCCACAAGTTGGAACCGACCACATCTCCAAATAAGTAGCTGTAGCTTTGGCCGCCCACAACATAACATATAAGTAGCAGCAGCACTCAAGGGGCCGCTCACCCCCTCCATTACATATATATATATATATATATATATATATATATATATATATATATATATATATATATATATATATATATATATATATATATATATATATTAGTTTTAGAAAATCCAAACCCTAATTCCTTTTTCCTCCTTCTCCAAACCCGACCCTGCCTCTTCCTTCCTCCTTCTTCCTTCCCTCTCCTCGGCCGTGTCCGCAGCCACAGCAGTCCCGCGGCTTCGGCAACAACATCAAACGACGACAACAACAACAACAGTTTTAAACTCCGAGGTACCTAACTTCTCCATACGATTTCTTCTTCAATTCAAATTCGTTTTTAGATCTGTAAATTCGTGTAGAAAGCCCACATGACCCTCTTCGAGATCCCCTAGGTGGATTTTGACATGGCCATCCAACTTGCTCGAAAAATCGAGACGAAGTTGGAGAAAAATCACTTTTCTGGTATTAAAAACTGTTTTAAAACACCAACTTGTCGGCCATATATATATATGGGAGCGGATCGGGAGCCCCGCCGAAGCCCCCGCGATCCTTAGCCGTTGGATCGCGCGGGTGGGGGCGGGCCCCACGCGGACCCCGCGCGATCCGATGGTGCAGGGGGGGTGGGGCTTCGGCGGGGCTCCGCGGGCGGGTATCCCGATCCGTTTCCTATATATATATATATATATATATATATATATATATATATATATATATATATATATATATATATATATATATATATATATGAGTTTTAGCAAATCTAAACCCTAATTCCTTTTTCCTCCTTCTCCAAACCTGACCCTGCCTCCTCCTCCCTCCTTCTTCCTCCCCTCTCCTCGGCCGTGTCCGCAGCCACAGCAGTCCCGCGGCTACGGCAACATCATCAAACGACGACGACAACAACAACAACAACAGTTTTAAACTCCAAGGTACCTAACTTCTCCATGCGATTTCTCCTTCAATTCAAATTCGTTTTTAGATCCGTAAATTCGTGTAGAAAGCCCACATGACCCTCTTCGAGATCCCCCAGGTGAATTTTGACATGGCAATCCAACTTGCTCGAAAAATTAAGACGAAGTTAGAGAAAAAACTACTTTTCTGGAATATTAAAAACTGTTTTAAAATACCAACTTGTTGGCCACTTTTCTTTTTGTACAATAGGATTTTATAGAAACTAATTGAAGACAGTCAAAGACAACATAACTGAGATTGTAATGCACCTTCTGGATTCACTTTTCATCTAGTGTGTAAAAAGTTACACGTTGTTAAAGTTTTTCGAAAAACTGTAAATTCTGTTTTCAAAAAGTAGAGAAACACCCCGATACGGTGTCCATCCCGACAAACCGGGCGACGTGGTCGTGCACTATACGCATCGAAAGGCGCGTATGGATGTTGTCGACGTGTGGGAACTTACGGAACCCGATTTTGTTGTATGTGCGCGACGAAATCAGTGCGTATCCATCGAGATACCCCCGTATCGACCTTTTGTAAATTAAGTCACAACTTCGTGTACAATCATCAAATCGCGATGAAACTTGCGCCATTGGACTCGAAATATTTTTCTGCTCCTGTGAGCCAAGTTTGGTTCAATTCTGGGAAGGTTGACTGGGATGCCATTTTGGCGGGCTCACAATCTCACTCAACGGACGATTTTGTGCACGGCCCACCGGAATCCAAAATTGGATATACCGTTGGGTTCGTCTCATCAAAAAAAATATGTAGATATGTAGTTTGATGACTTTAGAGACCGTAGATATTGGCACGTATTTCGGTGCAAAGTGGGTCCAACGACGGACATCATTTTGACCCGAAATTACGATTTTGTCCCTGTTCCAGAATTTAACTTTTGGAAAGACGTTTCCTAGGCATATCTTATATTCTAAACTCGTTCGTGATGTTTGTTGCAGCATCCGGAGTCATCTGCGGGATTTGACTTTTCTTGCTTCGTTTATTTGTCTGTTCGAGCTACTTGATTATTCTCTTTTGCACATAACCTCAGGCAATATACCTTACCATTATACTGTTTATTTCAGTTTACATTTTATTACATATCACTGTTCATTTATTTCCAGTTCTTACAGTTCTTGATTTACTACATGCTCAGTGATATTAGCTTACTTGTTATTATCCTTTGATTGCATATGGCCCTAGAGTTAAGGGACTACCGATTATAGTGTATCGCATATACCTTGACACAGTTGTACCATGAGGATGTGTGAGATGAGTGGCATGTAGAGGTCCTTACGTGTTGGCTGATCACCCGTGCGCATGCATTAGGTCTAACTGTCAATAGTTGTATATTAGAAGACTTGACGGTTAGTAGTGTTACATGGTCGTGGATGCGACATGATAGGTACATTGGGTGGGGAGAATATTTTCTTGTCGTATGGGCTTCGATTTCACTTCTCTTGTAACCCGGAAGCTCCACTGGAGATACGGGTATGTTTAGCCCCTCGGGTTTTCTACTGTCATTTTTGAACGTCATGCGCTTAATTAGGTCACTGGTGTCCAAGTGGGGACTATACCATATCCCATTTACAGCCATGGCTCATGCGACGAAAGATTTATTCTTAACTGCATGTTCACTTTAGTATGGTTAGGGTACCTTATTGTTGTCTTGTCACTTACTTTTGTTTGTGGCATATTTTATATTCAGTATTTATATGGCATATTTATTGTATCTTGTTACGTCCCTCTGAGGACCTGGTTATCTCGCCAAGTGTGTTCTCTTGTCTTTCGCAGGTGTTCTAGCTGTGGCCATGATCATCGCTATTCTATAAGGATGATTGTACTTTGATCATCTTCGCTTCGCTTACCAAACTTTCTTTTATTATGTATTTCTTTTTATAGTTGGTAGTAGATTTGTCTCCGCCCAACTACATGTACCAATAACAATTCATAGTTGATTATATGACATCTTTTATTCATTTATTTTGTGGATGAGATTAGTTAGCCTTGGTTTTACTGCATTTACAGCTTATGTATACATACGAGGATTCCATATATTGGAGCGTACTTCGTATGTATACAGCTGGTATGGATACGTACCTAGTCTTAAGTATTTTGGGACTGGGGTGTTACATGTTTTTGTGGTGGCCCATGCAGGTCGAGTTTGTCACTTCGGTTACGTAATTCTACCGATGTGAGCCTGCAACATAGAATTATAATCTAGAAATCTCATTCATACAGCTTGACCTCTTTCCTTGGCTTCAAATTCCGAACTCTCGTTCGATTTTCTTGAATTGCATCTTGCTTGATTCCTTTCCACCGTTGATTCTTATTTTCGTGCTTAGTGTCAACTAATATGACTACACTAGTATATGCTCATAGGTCAAACACATGGCTAACATGGTTATATTGGCAATTGAAATACATTTAAGACTCTAATTGAGTTAAAAAAGCTTTTTTTTAAAATTAAAAAAAGTATGATTTAATGATTAGTAATTTGTAAATTAGGATACTACAAAGGAAGGTTTTAATCTTAAGATTTCTAAATAGTAAACACCGTATGATTGGTGCTGCAGGAAGAAGAAAAAAAATAGCTAGAATCTTTATACCCTTGATTTAAGAAATTGATTGGCTTTTTGAGATTTGATATTTATGATTTATTGGGTTATAGCTATGCATCTTTGAACAAACATAGAATTGATTTGCTTTTCGAGTTGTGATATTTATAATTTTTTTTGGTGATAGATATACATCTTTAAACAAATATAAATTTTATTTGATTTTCGAGTTTTGATGTATATGATTTATTGGATTATAGTTATACACCTTTGAACAGTTATAAATTTGGTTTGAAAAATGATCTTAGATTTTAATTGTGGCATAAGGAATTATTTAAATTGAGTCGTACAAGTTACAGTTAATATGTTTATTAAAATTTTAAAAAAAATTATAGAAGTAATGATTTCTAAATTTTTAGTTTAAAATATTTGAAAGTTATGAAAACAATTTTTTTGAAAAATTTTCTTTATTTTACATTGTGTCCTATGATTGAGGATTTACAAATCTATTTAGATTTTGGTTTTCTTAAAATTGTGAATTTGGATATCAAATTTCGTAAAAAAAATGATGATTTATGACTGATAAGATTATTTGAAAATTTAGTTTAATGTTGGATTGCTAATATCACAAATTTTAAAATAAAATAAAAATATATTAATGATGTGATAAGGTTGTTTTGATTGATCAAATAAAGTTACCATTTAAAAGTTGTGATTATGTTAGAATGACTTCGTATGAATAGAAGTTATAATTGATGAATGCATTAAAATATTGAGCTAAAATTTTGAGATTACTTTGTATGTGCTAGAAATTTTTATCTGGGGAGCTATTAATTTTTTGTAGAGTTTTAAAGTTATGATTGATTATGGATATTTTATATATAGAGTCATGATTTATGAACTCTTGAGTTTAAAGGTTGAATTGAAAATGTAAAATTTTGAAAAAGTCAGTAGTAACATGATAAAAATTTGCTTTGAGATTTATGAAAGTGATTTAAATTTTTTCATGATGAATTTGAACGGCTTGGAGTGAATACAAATTTTGGTGGTTTATTTTTTTAAAATTTTTATTAAGAAACCTTTGGAGGAAGCTTGAGTTAAAATTTTAATGGTAGGCCATCAAGATAGCTCTAATAAGATAGATGTACTCCACACTAATTGCCATGTCACTCATGACCATGATAGTAGTATATATACCAGTATTGTTAGTCATCTACCCAGCTATGTGATTGTATTTCCACCTTGACTTACTCGACCTTCCTTCAATTCTAGATCTTTTAATTGTGACCTTCTAACCCATTGCAATTTGAATAATGAGTTAATGGTTCCTTAACTGTATTCGTCGAGGAGACTATCTTCTCTCCGGAGTAGTGTTCCTAAATTATTTTTACTGGATTCTCTAATTAATTTTATTTCATGCTTTAACTTGATCTTCTTCTTTTTTTGTGCATTAATTATCACCTCGTGAACTCCCACTTTCTATTTTAGATCTTTTGGCATCCCTTACTGTGACTTGGATATTTGGAGCACAACATTAGACTTTTTCTTCCAATAAATTTCATATGTAAGGCCTAGACAAGCCCACCTTCATGTAGACATATTATGACCCACTAAAACACGTCTCCTTGCACTCTATTTTCTTGATATGACTTTCTGGTCAAAATGGCTAAACTATAATCTTTACCATGATACCGATATATTTTCGACCACGGATAGGGATTCAACCTCAACTCAATTCTTTCGACCCGGTGTGTGATTGTGTTCTAGTTGATTTCTTAAATGCTTAAATTTGTGCTTTATCTTGATTGCTTGACCCATTGTCCCATCACACTACTAGCTTAATTCTTGTAAGTTGGGTAGAATATCTCACCACCTAACGATTCCTTTGTCCTTATGAATCGTGTTGATGAGCTCACTTAGACTAGAAATTCAGAGGACCTTAACTTATCTAGACAACTAAACCGTAAGTGAAGAAAACTAGGACAACTGTAAAGGCCCATACTTCGGGCAAGACTTGATTTAAAAGATCTTGGACTATTTAAAAATTTCCCTCATCAGTACCTCCCTTGCTCATATTTTGACTATCTCATGCTGCTAATGTAGCTTCAGTTTTGCAAGCTTATTTCGTTATCAAGCTTGATCATGACATTTTATTGGGTGCACCCACTAACATATTGTCTAATCAAGACCGGTGCATGATGGTCTGATCGACCTATTGCACTTTGGTTCGCTTTTCAAATATTATTCTACGTGGATGGAGACATAGTTAAACTTGCCTTAGAGTCTCATCCGCGATAGCCTTGACAATTCTCTTTTGAATTATTTTCGTCGCCTATGAACACCGCATTCGTACTGAATAGTACCGTCTTTGAAACCTTTGTTGTTCTTGTCTTTTACTTATTTTGGAAAGACAAGGCACTGTACTTGCTAGATAGACTCAAGGTATCACCTTTGGTTGTCCTATCGGTTATTTATACACAAATATAGATAGCCACCGACCGACTCATGTGGCTGTATCCTCGCCTTTAACTACTCCTCGTTCCTTAAACCTAGAATTGTTATCGTGTCCTCCAAATTATTCTTGAGCACTCGAGAATGATTCTAATCGTTCACTTAAATCTAACTCTCAAACCAGATGATTAGTATCCAGTTTTCTCTCAAGGAACCATATCTCCCAAACGTCTAATTATCCTCTTTGATCTACTAAATTTCTCACTATTTTTATTCGAGTTATCAAATTTTGTCACCTTCATTAGCAACCCTCATTCAATTCCATAACCATGATATATTTATGTATATATCGACTCCACAATTTTCTATTGCATGGTGGTGTTGAACGCCGTTTTATCGCCTCCTCCAAAATTTAATTGTATTTTGGTATTGACAAAATCTTCCTATCCCTCAACCCTATCTACCCTATTAATTCTAAATTTCGAGGACAAAATTTTTGTAAGTTGGGTAGGATATAAAACCCCAATTTTTATTATTTTTATTATTTTATTAGACTTAAAAATGAATTTATGGTTTTATTTATTTTTTTAAAAATGACCTTAGCCATTGTTGAGTTTTAGAGCACTAGACGACCATGACTTTTAGCACGGAAGTTGTAGCAGTGTGCCTTGACTAGTGTACCAGTCATGCCGGGGAAAGCCTAGCCATGGTGATGTCCAAACTAGAAAAACTAGGACAAGTTGTGAATGGACTTATTTAAATTATTTTAATTAAATATTATTTTATATATTGATTTTTAGATGATCCGGTTTGTCCAATTCAGCCCGAACTGGGCCCGAACCAAATTTAAGCCCATGTAGGCATGGGATGGGACCAAGGTGGCCATGTATACATATTTATGTACATAGAAATATTTCCTAAATTATTTTAAAATTTTATGTACAATTTTTAATTATTTAAATATTTGTACAATTATTGGTATTTTATTATTAAAAATATTTTACAACACGTTGTACAATTTTCTGGACTCAAATGAGGGTGTGTGGTAAGTTCACCCATTGGACTGTTTCTATATTTTAGTTAATTATGGTGACTAAATAAACAGATTTATTCTTTAGATATTATTATTAGTATTATTTAGTTAATTTTTTGTCAAATGAATTTAACTATATATGTACTATGTTTAAATTGATTTTCTATATGGGTAATAGATTAAAATTTCTTTTTGAATTTTGTGGAGTTTTTGGAGATATATATATAATATATCTATTATATATAGATGTATATATATATAATATTTATAGATATATATATATATATATATATATAGATATATATGAAAATAATATATTTTCATATATATATATATATAATGATATATAGATATATAGATATATATATAATATATATAGATATATGAAAATATATATAATATGAAAATATATATATATCTATATGAAATAATATAATATATAAAATATATATATTTTTCATATATATAATATATATATATAATATATATATATATATATATATATATATATATGAAAGAGATAAGAAGTAAAAGATTTGTTAAAAAAAAAAAAAGCAATGAGTGGTCGACCCCAACTGGGAACCGACCACATCTCCAAATGAGTAACTGTAGCTTGGCCGCCCACAACATAACATATAAGTAGCAGCAGCATCAAGGGGCCGCTCACCCCCTCCATTATATATATAGATATATATATATATATATATATATATATATATATATATATATATATAGATATATATATATATTTATATATATATGTTTTAAGCAAATCCAAACCCTAATTCCTTTTCCTCCTTCTCCAACCCGACCCTGCCTCCTCCCCTCCTATCTATATATTAATATATATATTATATTATATATATATAGATATATATATTATATATATATATATATATATATATCTATATATATATATATATATTTTATAATTCCTTTTTCTTCCTTCTCAACACCCGACCCTGCCTCCTCCTCCCTTTTATATATATATCTATATATATAGTTATATTATACATATAATTATATATATATATATTTTTTATTTTTTATACATATATTATATATATATATAATATATATATATATATGTTTATAAATATATATATATATATATATATATATATATATATATAGTTATATAATATCTATATAGTAATATATATATATATATAATATATATATATATATATATAATATATATTATATACTATATATATATATATATTATATATATATAGATACACGTATAATATGAGTTTTAGCAAATCCAAACCCTAATTTATATTTTTTTTTAGCAAATCCAAACCCTAATTTATATATATATATATATATATATATATATATATATATATATATATATATATATATAATATATATATATATATATATATGAGTTTGTAGCAAATCCAAACCTAATCTTTTTCCTCCTTCTTCAAACCGGCCCTGCCTCCTCCCTCCTTATTCCTCCCTCCCTCGGCCGTGTCTGCGCCACAGCAGTCCCGCGGCTATGGCTACGGCAACAGCATCAAACGATGACGACAACAACAACAATAGTTTTAAACTCCGAGGTACTTAACTTCTCCATGTGATTTCTCCTTCAATTCAAATTCGTTTTTAGATCCGTAAATTCGTGTAGAAAGTCCACATGACCCTCTTCAAGATCTCCTAGGTGGATTTTGACATGGCCATCCAACTTGCTCAAAAAATTGAGACGAAGTTGGAGAAAAAACCACTTTTCTGGTATTAAAAACTGTTTTAAAATACCAACTTGTCGGCCACTTTTCTTTTGTACAAAAGAATTTTGTAGAAAATAATTAAAGACGGTCGAAGACAATATAACCGAGATTGTAACGCACCTTCTGGATTCACTTTTCATCAAGTGTGTAAAAGTTACACGTTGTTAAAGTTTTTCGAAAAACTGTAAATTCTGTTTTCAAAAAGTAGAGAAACACCCCAATACGGTGTCCATCCCGACAAATCGGACGACGTGGTCGCGCACTATACATATCAAAAGGCGCGTATGGATGTTGTCGACGTGTGGGTACTGACGAACCTGATTTCGTTGCATGTGCGCGACGAAATCAGTGCGTACGTCGAGATACCCCGTATCGACCTTTTGCAAATTAAGTCACAACTTCGGTCACTCATCAAATCGCGACGAACTTACGCAATTGGACTCGAAATTTTTCTGGTCCTGTGAGCCAAGTTTGGTTCAATTCTGAGAAGGTTGAGGGATGCCATTTTGGCGGGCCCACAATACCACTCAACGGACGATTTGTGCACGGCCCACCGGAATCAAAATTGGATATACCGTTGGGTTCGTCTCATCAAAAAAAATATGTAGACATGTAGTTGATGATTTTAGAGACAGTAGATATTGACATGTATTCGGTCCAAAGCGGGTCCAACGGCGGACATCGTTTTGACCCGGAAATTATGATTTTACCCCTGTTCAGAATTTAACTTTGGACAGGCGTTTCCTAGGCATATCTAAATTTAAAACTCGTTCGTGATGTTGTTGCAGCATCCGGAGTCATCTGCAAGGTTTGCTTTTTTGCTTCGTTATTTGTCTGTTCGAGCTACTAGATTTCTCTTTTGCACATAACCTCAGGCAAGATACCTTGCCATTATATGTTTATTTCAGTTTGTATTTTATTATATATTAGTGTTCATTTATTTCCAGTTCTTACAATTCTTGATTTACTACATGCTCAGGGATATTAGCTTACTTGTTATTATCCTTTGATTGCTATGGCCCTAGAGTTAAGGACTACCGATTGTAGGTATCGCTATACCTAGACACAGTTGTACCACGAGGATGTGTGAGATGAGTGGCATATAGAGGTCCTTGTGTGTTGGCTGATCACCGTGCGCATGCGTTAGGTCTAACTGTCAATAGTTGTATATTAGAAGACTTGACGGTTAGTAGTGTTACATGGTTGTGGACACGACATGATAGGTACATTAGGTAGAGAGAACATTTTGTGTGTATGGGCTTCGATTGCAATTCCCATGTAACCCGAAAGCTTCGCTAGAGATACGGGTATGTTTAGCCCCTCAGGTTTGCCACTGTCATTTTTGAACGTCATGCGCTTAGGTCACTAGTGCCAAGTGAAGACTATACCAGATCCCATTTACAGGGGCTCGACGAAAGGTTTGTTCTTAACTGCATGTTCACTTTAGTATGGTTAGGGTACCTTAATGTTGTCTTGTCACTTACTTTTGGTTTGTGGCATATTTTGTATTCAGTATTTATATGGCATGTTTATTGTATATTGTTACGTCACTCTAAGGACCGGTTATCACGCCAGGTGTGTGCTCTTGTCTTTCGTAGTTGTTCTAGCCGTGGCCATGATCATCATCTTTCTATGAGGATGATTGTACTTGATCGTCTTCGCTTCGCTTACCAAACTTTCTTTGTTATGTATTTCTTTTCATAGTTGGTAGGGATTTGTCTCGCCCAACTACATGTACCAATGACAATTCATAGTTGATTATATGACATTTTTTCTTTATTTGTGGATGAGATTAGTTAGCCTTGGTTTTACTGCATTTACAGCTATGTATACATACGAGGTTCTATATATTGAGCATACTTCGTATGTATACAGCTGGCACGACGTACCTAGTCTTAAGTATTTTGGGACTGGGGCGTTACAGGCAGTCCAAATGTGACTTATCATTTTCACATAATCCCTCTGGTTGCTCCATGTATAGCTCCTCCTCAGAGACCGTGGAGGAATGTCGTCTTCACGTCCTCTGCTCGCCTCCAAGTCAAAACTAGCTGCCAATGCTACACCACGAATAAACAACTGCTTGACGATGGCAAAAAGATCTCATCATAATCACGCCTTTCCGCTGATCGTAGCCCTGTACTACGGTCTCATTTGTATCGAGGTTGAGTACATCATCCGCATGCTTCCCTCTAAACACCCATCGATTCTTCAAAGCCTTTGCCCTTTGGCAACGCAGCTCGTAAGTAGAATTGGTAGGTAAGAAACACATCTCCTCCTGCATAGATTGTATCTACTCCTGCCTGGTGTTCGTCTTCTATAGCCTCTATAAAACTTTCGAGCTTTTCTCCGTCATTCAGTAGCACATACTCACTCGGTGAGTAATCTCGTAGACGGTCGACGCTCTCTATCGCTCATACTCAAAGAGCCACTGGTGCTGGCTGTATACCAACAGCCTCTCCCTTCACGAAACTAACCTCCCCGGCATGCTCATCCTCTTGAAGGACACCCTGACCACCATCAGCAGGCTGATGATCAAGGTGGGAGCAACTCCATGTACTGGTCCCCCATAATTGGATCCTCGTGATGTCCTCTGGAAACTACTCGAAGCGACAGACTCTAACTCAGGCAATCTTCAGCCTTAGAAGGTGTCTCGGAATCCTGAGTGTTGGTCATGGTCTGATCCTCGACGAATACCACGTCTTGCTTCTGTAGAGCTTTTTTTTTCCACTGGGTCATAGAGTCTCTAGCCAAACTCATCCCGACCGTAGCCGACAAAGACGCACCGTCTCATTCGGCTCAGTTTGGACCCCTCTCTTCGGTACATGCACGAAGGCCTTACAACCAAACGCTCAAAGGTGATTGTATGACGGCTTTGTCGTACCATACTTTATCAGGCACACCCTGCAAAGGAGCACTAGGAGATAAATTAATAAAAAAACAGTGTATAAGAAGAGACTCCCCAAAATGTCTGACAAATTTGCTTCTGACAGCAAAATGACCCTCTCCATCAGTGTCCTGTTCATGCACGCTACACCATTGAGCTGAGGTGTCTTCGGCGGAGTCTTCTGGTGTCGTATCCTTGCTCTCTACAATAAGCATCAAAGGG